>RJWJ010000157.1:68507-370232 GCA_004363605.1 Indri indri
TTTGATTTGCATTTCCCTGATGATTAGAGATGTTGAGCATTTTTTCATATGTTTTTTGGCCATTATTCTGTCTTCTTTTGAAAAGTTTCTGTTCATGTCCTTTGCCCACTTTTTGATAGGGTTGTTTGATTTTTTCTTGCTGATTTTTCTGAGTTCTAAATAGATTCTGGTTATCAGCCCTCTGTCGGATTTGTAGCATGCGAAAATTTTCTCCCATTCTGTGGTTGCCTGTTTGCTCTTGTGACAGTTTCTTCTTAAACTGTCCTGAGAGTTCAGAGGTCGGAGCAACCACTGAGGATGAGGCTGATTGGAGAAGGTCATGGGAGGCTACCTGAGCTGGGTCTTGACAACTTTGACAAGCAGAAATACAGCTAGGGAGAGAGTATTCCTGCTGGGATGAACAGCATTCAATCACACACAAGTAGGAATGGATTTTGAAATATGAGAAGGCAGCATATGCCACTCAGTGTAAGAACTAGACTTCCTTGATTGCAATGCCAGATGTCTACATGCTGGCTGCATGACTTTACACAGGTCAATTAACTTCTCTGTGCTTCAATTTCTGCATTTATAAAATGACAATTGTAATAGTACCTACCTCGAAGCATTGTTGTTAGGATTAAGTGAATCAATACATATTAATGTTTCAAATAGTACCTGGCAGATAGCAAGTGTTCATTTGGAAAGAAGAGTTGAGAATTGGGCAGATCTCAGATTTTGAAAGATCTTAAGTCTGAGATGAAGCAGTCTATGGTTGCGTTCTATAGACAAAAATATTTTCCATTAGCAGCTCGAAGGATTTTGATGAGAAAGCTGTATTTTAGAAGGTTAATGTTACAGCAGGGCAAGTCTAGGCTGAAAGGGGGAGACATGGAGGCAGAGACACTGGTTTGGAGGCAGACGCGATAATCTCATTGTGGGCAGTTTTAAGCACACACCACTGTAATGGCCAAGGAAGAGACACACTAGAGACATCCTAGAGAAGGTGCTCTGGACCTACATACCTTCCTGCCTACTGGCCATCTAGGAAAGAAAAGAAAGAAGCAAAATGACCTGAAAGTCTCAGGGTCTGGGTGACTAAGAAATATAATGAAAATACCAACCAAAATGGCGATGACCAGAGGGGAACAGATTTTAAAAGAAAGATAACAAACTCTATTTTAGACACCGAAGTATCGAGGTCAAGTTGTTTAGAAGGAAATTAGATATGATAAACTGAAGCTTAACTAACTTAAGGCTATGCTCAAATGTCATTCAGAAAACTTCCCCAAATAGCTTATCTAAAATACCTCCCACCTCCCTCACTCTCTAGCTCATCTGCTTAATTTATTTTCTTCATTCCATTTCGTGGCACAGTATTACATTATATATGTATTTATTTGCATGTTGTCTAAATCCCTCCCTAACTCTCTAATGTAAGCTCAGTAAGAACAGGGACCTTTTCTTTCTTATTCATTGCTATATCCTCAGAGCCCAGGATAGTGCCTGGCCCTGTAGGATTTCAAGAACTATTTCATGGAGTAAATACATTTTTATTTGGGAGCATAGCTACCAAGTATAATAAACATTAATAACCAAAGTTCACGTTCAGCCTGTGTAGAAACTTTCACCCTTTTATTGTTAGAACTTAACACACACAAACACACATGCACACACGAAAAGAAGAATAAAAAAGGAAGACTAGGTAGTAAAACGTATTAAAATATAAAGCTGCATAAATTCAAACGAGAATAGGTGGAGGAATCAGTGGAGCAGAGTTAACAGAAGACTTTGACACATGTAAGGATTTTGTGTAGGTACAGGGGGCCATCAGTGGAGGAAAGACATATTCTTCAGTCAATGGTGTGGGCAAACTGGCCACCCATCTGGAAGAAAAACATGTCTGGAACCTTTCCTCAAGCATTACACCAAAATAAATTTCAAGTGTATCAAATTTTTAAGCATAAGGTAAGAAATTATCAAAAAATAAATTGTAGAAGTACTAGAAGAAAATAGCCCATTTTTTAAAAAAAACAGCCATGAACTGGGAAATGTGTGCACCATAGTAGAATATTTAATAAATTAACTTCACAAATATGAAAAATATCCACACACATACAAAAAAATTTTCACAACTTCAAAAGACAACAGAGTTAAATGTTATTTAGAATTTGGCACACAAATATCTAATTTCTTTCATGTGCAACAAAACTATTATAATAAAAAGTCAATGTATGGGAAATGGGCAAGTCACATAAAAATAAACAGAAATAATTAGTAAACATAAAAGAATCACCTCATAATTTTTTAAATGCCCATTAAAACCATGAGACAACAATGGCAACGAGGTTTGATAATGCTAAAGGTTAGAGGATGTCAGTAAAACAACAAACTCTCATACATTGTTCATGGGAGTATAAATATGTGTAAACTTTTTTGTAATCGTTTAGCAGTAACAACCAAAATTTAGAATTTACATAGCCTTTGGCCAAGTAATTTCAGTTCTAAGAATTTAACCTACACAATATACTAGCATGAGTACACAAAGATACAGGAAGGAGAGTTTATTAACAATTTGCTTATAATAAGAAATTTCTTAACTCTTACAATAGTTATATATCTGCCTAAAAAGCTATAGGACTTCTATTTCTTAGAATACAATGCAGTTATTAAAAATGATGAGGTAGATCTATATGGACTGACAGATGTTTATAATATACTGTTAAATGAAAGAAAAAACAGAAGTAGCTGAACAGCATCTATAGCATGGACTCGTGTGTAAAAAGCAAAAAAGCAAATGTACAAGTCCTTGTATGTGCAACAGAAACTTTCAGAATGCTATGTAAGAAGCTGTTAACTGTGGTTACCCAAAGGGAGTGTGACTGGCGACCCTTTTAATTTTCACTTTTTATACCCTCTCAATATTAAAAATGTTTTTTAAGATGAATATGATTACCTTTAGAATTTCATAAAAGAAAGAATAAAGCCCTCAACATTTTGGTCACACTACCCTTTTGACCCATCCCCCAAAAAAGTGTATATATAATGGTTTGCTTAATATTTCTGAGAGTAAAATGGCAAGTCCTCAGGCTACCCCAAGTCATCTGCCAACTGGAACATTATTAGGAAATGATGTTGATTTCCAGAGTCTTTTGAAACTCCACAGGAAGGTCTGCAAATTTTTTTTAGAAAGGAACAATTAAAATCTTGCTTTTATATCACCAATAGTCATCAAAAATTAGCCAGAGACAACCCGACATGCTCAAATAAAATTTATGTGCCTCAAAGTAGCTAATTTTCCTTCACTTGTTCAGTTAATAGCAACTCAGGATCGTTTCCACCACTGCCAGTGCAGCGAGGGAACTGACAGCACAACTGAGAAGATGGTGCCATGACAGGAAGATCTGTGGCCAAGGCATTGGAAGGCCAAACAATCATAAACAACTACATCACCAGCACATGTATGTGTGCACGTGTGAACATGTGTGTGGTGAGTGAGTGAGATTCCAACCCAGTATCGTCATTTCATCAAAGATTTTGTTTAAATGAAGACATGCCATATGCATTACTTATATTCCTGCCTCGTGTCAAAAGAATTTAAGGCAGGAAGATGAAATTTTAAAAATCCCCAAAGTGCTAGATTATTATTCTTGTGTCTTAAAATGAATGTATAGTTCTGCTTTAGAGTCTAAGACAACAATAACATATTTGTTAAGACTTTAACTTGCTTTTGCTGTGCCTGATCTTTGCTAAGGATTTAGAAGACATTTCTTTAGAAAACTGAAAGTATCTTTTCAATTATACTTTCCCTTGATTTTGTAATAAGAGTTGTCATGTAAATCATAGTTTTTATAGTGTCCTGCCTTTGAAACTTACCAGAAAGCTATTATTAAAAATTATTAATGATATTGAATTTTCCTAACTTACCCTTCCCATACTAAATCAATTGACTTTAGAAAGTAGGAAAAACAATTAGATGAGAAAAATAAAAGCAACATCATGAAAAACTATATATTTTTTGCTATACTGTGTAACAGATGTTAGGAATAAGAACTGAGGTAGATCGTATGCATGTCTGTTCTAATTGCCAGTCTCATCTCACTAGGTGCTAGTCAGGGTTCTAGAAATTTGTTTTTCCTCAATATCAACTTAACTTCTTCAACATCCTTTCTTATCCTACTACGAGATGTTTTCTTCCTGGGTCCCTCACTGGGCCTACCAGTTGGCCATGAGACTCTGATCCCTGTGAGTTTATTCTACATCTGATGCCACTGATATAAGATCTCGTTATCGTTAACCCTACAGATGCTTTTTGCTGTTGTTGCAGGAATGAAGAGGTGAGTAAAAATGTATTAAGCTCTTCTAAGCACTTGACACACATTATTCATTCAGTCTTCGCTGCTAAATAAATTTTATTATCATCCACATCTCTCTGATTTGCAGTCCGTGGCTTAGAGAGGTTAAATAACTTGCCCAAGGTTGCACAACTAATGAGTGCCAAAGCTCGGACTTGAACTCACATCTGTGGAAGCTAACGCCCATGCTACAGGGTCAAACTAAGGGTGAAGCCAGATGGCCCACTGCCTGGGGATGCCAAGCTATAAAAAGCACAGAACATTCCTGGAGTAAGTCAATAATGTGTTGTCAGTTCACTCAGGTTTTCATACACAAATCTTCACATAGTTATAAACTGATCGCACTGCTACTGGACCGGACTGCTCCTACAAATGCAAACGACACTCCCACCAGCACCAGGGCCTGTTACTTCAGAAGAATTTTTTGTGAAACATGCTTCAGGTTGCACAGTGCAGCTTCAGGCCATGACTTATTAACCAGGTGACACTCACATGAAGTTCATAGTCTGTTGTTCTCAGTTGGCTAAAATTCTAAACCTAAATAACCCCAGACCAGTGCCGGTGATGGGGACTGCATGCTTTCTCGTATTAAGTTGTAAATACTTTTAACAGCTTCCCAAGAAGCTGTTTACTTTGGACAGCTGCAAATATTGAAGGAAAGCAATAGATCATGACTCTGAACATAAAAAAGAGGAGTGCCTCTTATTTCCTTGTCTAAGGCTTCCGCCATCTTGACCTGGCCTTACTTCCGGCCACGAGGCAAAAAGCCCTCCCAGATTCGGCCCTTTCCCTGTGCATTTGTCAGTCGTCTCACCTCGTTCTCATCTTAGTTGCTCCATGCTCCCTTCTTATGCTTGACTGTGAAACGCAGGGTCAACCCTACACGTTTCCTCTATCCTTGTTCCGAAAGGGCTCAGCTCAAAGCCGCTCCTTCTCCAAAACAGTGCTTTCCATCCTTTCCCACATCGTGGCACACATAGAATGTGGTGGTATTTGTGTGGCACACACAGCAAGCAGACAAGGCTGCTGGAGGTGGGAGGGTAATGAGCTTGGAGACTTGGGCTGCCCCAGGTCCTGACTGACAGCCCCAGGAGCTGGGGACACCTGTTTACTACTCACAGTCTACTGCCCGAGAAACTCTGCCACGAGGAACACTAACATCTCCACTGCTGTCATCTGGCCTAGCTCTGACTTTCTCAGTTATTACAAATGTGTCAAGAAAATAAAACAATAGATATAAGTACTGTGCACTAAATGGTAAAAAGAAATTCGAAGTATCAAATGATCATATTTGTTTCTGGAGAGAAAAAAAAAATTCTCCCCTCTTCCTGCCTATGCTTGCACGAATGCATAACCGTCCTTTGCTAAGGTGCCACCACACAACTCTCTCGGCACCCTGTCTGGGACAGGTGCCACTAGACCAAAGCAGAGGCTGCCTGTCCTTATCTAGGCACCAGTCCAGTAGCCCAACGGGTGGTTGAGGATGAACATACATTTCATGTAACCAATACCTTGTTTAAGGTTGTCAGCTGAAAGTTATAAGAAAAGAGCTGTCTCTGAAAACATCCACAAATTATTATACTAATTTCTTAGTGGCTAGGTTAAATGTAAGCAATGGAGTTAATCTAGTAAGTAGATGATAATGGATTTAGATTTGGTCTCCAATTTTTACTGAGGTTTAGAACTTTAGTAAATGTCTAAATTGTGTTAGCTACATCAGGGTCTCCATTTTGCTCCTCTTTTTCTATGTTAAATGAAGTTTATGGTTTCTCCCTAAATTTATCTAAAATTGTCTTCTTATAAACGAGGACTTTGCTTCCCGGGCTACAAATATTTAGTTTAAACAATCACTTTCCCTTTCCTTTGCAAGGGTGTGGTAAGTAAAAGAGATAATGCATGTAAAAATAATGCCTACATTTATTAAGCACTTACTATGTGCCAGGCGCAGCTCTAAGTATAATACGTGCGTTATCTCATTTAGTTCTCATGGAAACCTCATGAAGTAGGGAGTATTCTGATAATCTCCATTTTAGAAGACAAAATCAAGGTTTAGAGATGCTAAGTAAATTGCCTGAAGTCATGTGACTAGTGAACAGAATTAGTACAGGAACCCATGTCTGTCTGACACCCAAGTCTGTGCTCTTAATCACTATATTCTACTGCTACAGGATAATTTTTAGGTTGAAATAGCTGTTTACTTTTGGAGACACACATAAAGCATTCTTTCACTTTTTTAAAAAAATAATATTCTTTAAGGCCGGGCACGGCGGCTCACGCCTGTAATCCTAGCACTCTGGGAGGCAGAGGCGGGTCGATCGTTTGAGCTCAGGACTTCGAGACCAGCCTGAACAAGAGCGAGACCCCGTCTCTACTAAAAATAGAAAGAAATTAGCTGGACAACTCAAAATATGTAGAAAAAATTAGCCAGGCATGGCGGCGCGTGCCTGTAGTCCCAGCTACTCAGGAGGCTGAAGCAGTAGGATCACTTGAGCCCAGGAGTTTGAGGTTGCTGTGAGCTAGGCTGATGCCACGCCACTCTAGCCCAGGCAACAGAGTGAGACTCTGTCTCAAAAAAAAAAAAAAAAAAATACGCTTTAAAAATACAAGACTGAATCTGTGCTACCCAGCACCTCTGTGAAGTGTTTCCATTTGAACAGATGGGGGAGCTTGCAGGTAGCTAATCTTTTCATTCTCTGTGTTCTTAAAAATAGACCCAATGGCTCAGTAATAAGCACCAACATTAGCATTTGTGACTAATCCTGGTGATGACTTACAGGATGCAGAGTTCTAGAAGTTTGGAGGTACAGCCAAACTGAACTGAAAGTGTGCATCTAGAAGAAAAGATGCAGAAGTAGCCCACAGTCTGTGGTGTCCCACATGGTCGGTGGTGCAATGTTTTGGCAGCACAAGATTTATCAAATACTTAGTAGAAGGCAGCTTGGGACAGTGCAAAGAACACTAGGTTTAGAAATATGCTAACTTGGGTTCAAATCTGGCCCCAGTAAGGAAGGAGTTTTTCCTTATTTCATCCCCAGTACGATGCCTGGCAACTAATATGCCCTCAATATTTGCTAAATGAATGAATGGGCAAATTAATAACACTGAATCCTCAATTTTCTCATCTACACAGTGGGTATTTCTCAGAAAACGTCAACCTTAAAGTTTCAAACAAACAAAGTCTTATAATTTTAAAACCAATTATGTTTTTTTGGCTCTATCCCCGCCCATCTCATGAATGACTGCAGGAAGTCTTCAGTTTGTCCTACCTGACTCATAGGCACAATACCATCTACCATCTACCTGCCATCTGCCAATTTTTTCCCTGCTAAGACCAGATACCTGTAGAGATATTTCCTGCAGTGGCCTTGGGTCTCAATACCCAGGTGATGCTGTGGTCCTTAAACTCTGTCAGTGTCCAGCTGGGCTGGAGCTGTTCCCAAGCCCAAGCCACCGTCTATCAGTACAAGTCCAAAAGGAAACAGAAGTCACGCTCAGGTTGAGATATGTTAAAGAGGGATTATTTCGAAGGGGGCTGTTTCCAAAATACGGGGTAGGAGTGGAGGGAGCAGAGCACAGAAGGCGATGTAGTAACCCCAGGTTAGTAACAGAAGGTTGTCATCACCTCAGGCTGGAAGAGATGAGGGATGTGGGGACAGTTGTGGGATCTGGAAAGGGAGAATTCTGTAGGAGTATTTCTCAGTTGAAATGGTAGTGGCTTTGAGAAATTGTTCCTGACACCCCTGTGTTCTTGCTGTGCCCGGCCGTATTCCTGTGACGACTGTCATACTGAAGTTGTTCTGCTTGTCTCCCTGCTAGACTGTGAGGAGGTACTGATTATATCCTTTCATCTTTGTGTTCCCAGTATCCAGCCCAAAACCAACACAAAGTAGACTTTCAAACTACGAGTCTCCAGTGGTTGGACAAGCGGATAAATGAATAAATGAATTGAACGCCTGTCCTAACATGCAAAGAAGAAAAGACATATTCGAAGCCTCAGCCATGCCTTATTGTCCAAACAGAAATATCACTCTCTTTCCATTGATGCAGTACACTTTCCTAATAAAAAGTTTTGGAAAAAAACATAAACAGAAACAGATGTGTTTAAATTAAAAGTGAATATCCCACCAGGCCCTACATATAACAAACTGTTGAAGTGCATCTCTTCTGACTTCTTTATGTATCACTCTGTGTACTTTTAAAAACATACTAATTATACACACTGTTCTGAGAATACAGTGTGGATATTGTTCTATAGCATTACATACAGATCGGACCTTATTATTATTTTTAATAGCTGCACAGAGTTATGCCTTTCCAAGTGTGATACGGAAGGCAGGAACCAGAAAAGAAATGACGCAGGTTCGAAAGTGAGGGCGTTGAGCTCCCCACCACCCAGGTATGTGATCCTAGGCATTTGACGTCAGTAAGCCTGAGTCTTCATCATCTGCAACAGACATATCTCACAAGAGTGCTGGGAGGACTGAGTGAACAATGCACCTGATGTGCCAGCATAATAATACCAGCGTAAGTGCTCACTGAGTACTCGCCATTGCTGTTATTACTTCAGCCTTTTATTACCTAAACATTATAAACAAGTAAAAGCAAATGACAAATTAGGACAAATATTCATAAAATATATGACAGGCAAAAATTATTATTACTAAGAGAAAGAGAATACTGTATCAGAAAAGTGACCCAGGGAGATGACTACAAGCCATACCAATGCCCTATAAGCATATAAAAATGTTCAATCTCTCCAATAAAAAATAAAACAAAGTCAAAAAGATAGGATGGCATAAACAGCATGTTTCCTTGAAAATTGGCACTTTTTAATAAAATTTAGAGTTAACAGAAGTGCTGGGAAATAGGCATTTGGTAATATTAATAGTATTAGAATTGGAAATTCAGTAAGACACTTTAATCCATCGATTCCACTTCCAGGAATTTATGCTAAAGAGGGGTGACGAATGCGCTCAAAGTCTCATTCATACGCATGTACAGTATGGTGTATGAGAGCATACCCTCTCCCCCCAAAATACGGTAAATAACTGAAGTATCTCTAAAAGACATTAAAGAAGCTTTGGGTTTTTAAAGAAAAAAAAACACTATGTAGCCATTCAATACAATATAGATTGAAAATATTTAATGGCATGCAAAGATTCTTTAAGTGAACAAAAAAGTTTTTAAAGCTATAATACCACCTTTGAAAAGTAAAAAAATATCTGAAATCATAACCACAAATGTTAACAGTCCATACCTAATGGTGCTAGGATCACAAGCAGTTGTTTAATTCTTTTATCTGTATTTTCTAAATTCTTCACAACAAAGACATATTAATTTAGTAATAATAAAATAAGACAATAAAGTTTTTTTAACCACCACCATGGTAAAGATATATTTATGTTGCATTTTAATTTCTTTGAAATTTGAATTTTATTATACACATAACACAACTCATTGTAGAAAACTGGAAACTACAAAGAAACAGGGAAAAAATCACCCATGAATCCAACACATGGAGAGTCATAATGTTTTCCATTAAAAAATATACATTTTCATAAAAATAAGTACATGATATGCATACTGTTTTGTAACTTAATTTTTCTTTAAATATATCTATGTCGTCATTTTCGACTGGCTACGTAAGTCAAATGGGACAATTCTGCTGTGACTTCTCTAGCCAGTCCTCTGCTGACAGCCTCGTAGGTTGTTCTCAGGTTCGCGTTTACCCGGCCTGGAGGACACACACAGGCTCAGCTTTGCATACAACCCTCCAGATTTCCTTAGAATAAGTCCCGGAAGGGGAATTCATGCGTCGTTTTTGGCTCTTTCTTAGGCCTTTTTGTTGGATAAAGAGAAATTGAGTAAGGCGATTGAAATCTGAGTAAGGCAGTTTTATAGAAATGGCAATAAGCCAAACTCAGAACCCTCACTGACAGAAATTCCTTCAAACTTCTTCTGGTAGAATTGGAGTCAATGCTACAGTTGTATAACTCTAACGATCTGTCGTTCTGAGGAAAATTCATTACAACCATGAGCTTTCTGCTCCCCTGCAGCCACCAGCTCTCACAGCCACAAAGTGATCCTCACCTGGAATCGCTCTATTTCCAAAATCAGAAGCTCAGAGATTCCAGTCTCTGACCACATCTGACTATTATTATTCTCTGGGCATTTGTCAGGCATCTAACTGTTCTTTGACCTCATAGGTATCTCTGGGCCTTTTATCCAGCCAGTCCTGCATTCCCTTTGTCTCTGGCCACCTTCCTCCTCAGTCTGGCCCGGGCCTCCACGGTCCATCATCAGAGCTCCCCTTCTTCAGGGTCACTGAGCCACTTGCACCCTGGTATTTTCACATCACCTGCCTGGAAAAATGGAGAAATTACACCTCCGTGATGATGGGTGCGACTGTCAAATCTGGATGTTGGGTATACTCACTGCTACTAGGGTGTTTGTTTTTCTAAATGCTGACTTCATCTTAATATTTTCAATCAATATTCAGAATTCCTCTGTTTTTGTCACTTCTCTTTTCTCTTACACTGAAAATTTTATTTTCTAACAATATTACTATATTTAATTATTTCCTTTATCCTACAATATACTTACAATGGTTGCAAAATTATAATGTCTGTATTACTACTAACAATAAATCTACTGAGTGATGTTATGATTTCTTTACAGTACTTTTTGTTCTTGGAATATAAACTGTAAAGATAAATAAAGCACTGTGTTCACAGTTACTTGAAAATTTTGGGGGGTATTGTTTTCTTATCAGTTTATTAGAAAGTTAGATTCAATTGTTTCTGTTTGTGTTCAATTTTAGAATTTACCTTTTCATTTAATTTTATATTTTGAACTATGTAAAATATTTACAATTATACAAAAGGTGTCCCCAGAGACATATCACAAACGAGATCCTGTCCACTCTGTCCACTTGTACACTTCCCCGTAAATAACCTCTCTCTCTTTTCTTATTGCAAACATAGCCATGTAGACATATACATATCCTTATCTCAGTGAGATTAGCCTTACTCTTTTTTTACAACCAAATACTCCAGCCCTCCACTGAGTGGATGTACTTATAGTTATTTCTAATGGTTCGTCTCTAGTCTTTCGTTATTACTTGCAATTCTGTAATGAATAACCATGGGCATATTTTTGTTTTTATATCATGGAGATGTATCTTCAGGGTAAACTAGAAATAGCAGTCAAAGGGCAAATTTGTTCATAAGTAATTTTACTGGATATTGACAAATTCTCCTCCTAAGGGGTTGCGCTTCCACCCCCAGCAGTATAAGAGTGGATGCCTCCCCACTTCTTCGTTTCCTTGATACTCATGACACCACACCCTTGGTAAATTTCTCATCCTTCTGGACACTCCTTCATCTTCCTGAACTCCTCTTTCTCTGATCACCCCTCAGTTCTATTTCTTCTCACCTTATCCATTCTCCCTGAGGAGTATTATTCATTGTCCATCTCAATTAACAACAGCTCTCTGATAACTTCTATGCCTAGGCTCGTAGTCCACATGGTTCCCTGGAGCTTCAGACTCATGTATTCATCTGCCTGCTCAACATTTCCATCTTAGATGTCCTGCAGGCATTGAAGCCATGAATAAAATAGAACCCCCTAACTAACCTTCTAGAACTACTCCTTGGATGGCACCACCATCCAGGTAGACATCAAACTTCCAACCTGCTAGTTGTCGTGATTCCTCCCTTTTACTTACCCATCAAGCAGCCAGTTTTACCTCCTGCATATCTCTGGAATGGGTCTGTCCTCTACATCCTAACACCACTTGCTCTGTCTCGGGGCCTCCTCAGTGGTCCTGGAGAGCACTCAGGTGGTCTTCTAGCTTGTTCTCTGCCTCTACCCCAGTCCTTCCTAAAATCATCTCAACACAACTGCTGCAGTGAGATTTCTATAGATTTCTAAGTTCTACGTTGCTTTGAATGAAGAACATTGAATTTACTTTTTATAATCACTACTGAATAGCTAATCAATAAAACTGATCTAGATGCCATATATGCCCTGATTTGTGTGGAAGAAACCTTAGCTATCCATTTAAAATGAAAAATGGTCTTCATAGTCTGCCTTCTGAAATGGACCCTTCCCGGGTCATTATTGTTACAGAGGAAGCACAGTGTATTTCTGGTTATTTGAATCAGCATCATGTTCTTATGACTAGTTTTTTACATAGCAAACATTTCCTAGCAGAGGAAAAAGAAAATTCTTATGTAAGTAGTAAATTTGATTTAATCAAGTCAAGGAGAAAGGATTTTCTAGTTAAGATCATGATTTGGTGATTCAAACTACCAAAAAAATATTAACCCTAACATGGTTAAGAGAGAAAGATGGCTTGAGCAATGCAGTGAAAGGAGATAAATCACTATCTTGAATTCTTGGATTCATTTAAATGTAATGAGAATTGCAGTGAGGTAAGCATTCATTATAGCACTCTTGTGAAATTAGTATTATTTGCCTATAACATAAAATTCCAAAGATGTATGTTCTCTGTTCTTTTGAGGTAAAAAAGAAGAATTAGAGATTTTAACATAGAAAATCATATAACAATTCATGTATAGAATAGTTCAGTACTTCGTGGGTTTAGGTTACTTCTTCAAGTTATTACTTGCATAGCAATAATCAAATTTTATCAAAGGTGTATATTTCCCAAATAGAAGGGAAAAAAACGAAAGAAAATTATTGTCACCATTGCAAATCAGAATAGTCAACACATTTTCCTAGAAAATAAAATAACAGTGAGCTTCAAAAATAAAAATCTTTATTTATAAAAAAGCAAGAAGCTAGGAATCAATCTTGATTCCAATGAATATAAACTGATTTCCCCCTAATTAATAGTAATGATATAAAATAAATATGAATTTGGTTAAAGAAGAATTCTCTATGGTACAACCACAGATCATGTTCAACTTTGTCATTTCTACCCTTTTGGGGCTGTTTAAAAAAAAAGCTAAATATTAACAGAGTCCCATTACAGAATTGATTTTATGATACCCTCCAACCCCCAACCATCCTACCCCCACCCCCAAAGGGACTTAGAATTACACTTAGGGCTTCTGAAATGTGCAACAAGCAAACAAGTGGAAAAAAGCTCCAAATGCCAAAAAATATGCAAAAAAATAGGAAGATTATATAAAAGTATCAAAATTGTAAGTCTACCCTCTGCTGTTGGGATTGTACAGGAAAATATCTCATGGATTGATCTTGGGAAAATGGTGCCACATGGAGCCTCCTAAGAGCTGTCTGTTTACATTTGGTCTCTGGTGCCTGAACCACAACCCCCTACATGCCACAGGGTTACCCACTAATATAGAGGGACTGTTGAAAAAGGCACAGCCTTTGATTTTTCTCTACAGAACCTTAATCTACACTATCCAAACAAACTCTCTGGAGGTATATTTATATCATGTAGAAAGAGCAGGGAAACTAATGATCGCTGTGCATGAACAATCCTCTCAGCTGGTTCTAGCCTTAAGTGGATGACTGTTGATGTATGGAAAAGAGATAACTGAAAAAACATCCATATTTACTGTCTGGAGTACCTAGTACTCTAAAAGTGAGCAATTTAGCCAAGAAGAAAAAACAGCTGTCCCATTTAAATGTTTGGGGTTTTTTGGTTTTGGGGGGTTTTTGTTTGTTTATTTCTAGAAAAAAATCTTGCTTGAATTTTCAGGGGAAAAAAATGTCACTCCATTTTAAAAATCAATTTGATTAAAAAAATAGAACAAAAGCTAGAATAGAATTTCTCATCACTTTCTAAAGATAAAAACAGGGAGCAGTGGGAAACTGACTTTTAGTAAGAATGTGGATTCTGCTATAGGTGATCATGAGCTCCAAAGTCTATCACTGATTGACTGTGTGATTTAGTTTCCTTGACTGTATACTAAGGCTTTGAGTGGTCACTAGAGATAATTAGCTTAGAGTACATACGATCTGCAAACTTAATAAGAAATTAATAAAACTCAAGAGTTTGGGAAAGTGTAATGGATACAAAGGAAAGAAAATGAATTTAATGCTAGGTGCCATATTCTCCCTGAGAAGTAAAAAAAGTAGAACAGAAAACTGTAGGCACCTTTCTTCTCTAGGCTTGTTTTGTATGAGAATTGGAGCTGGTTCACTAGGGAGATGCTAGCCCAGTAGTTCTCCCTTGAAGTTCTGGCTGCCTTTGTGTCAGCTGGTTTCCCCCACTCAGTGATGAAGGATTCTTTCTCCTGTGTAGCTTGCCAGTCTGGGGAATGGAGACCAAGAACAGAATTTGGATTAATGTTTGTGTATATATACCTTAAGGTAAAAATAGGATTCCAAGGATTTTAATTTTTTTTTTTAATCTGGCTAAGCTAAAGTTCTTGACTATTTGTTAATCATTTCAAATTTGTATTTTTTAATTTTTTGACATTAAAATATATATTATTATTTCCAGTTCTCTTCTATACTCCCTGGTCATTCCAGAATAGCATACATTGCTGTCTTGAAATTTGTTCTCATCCTCTTAACCACATACAGAATTGGCATCCCTCTGGATTTTAAACAATTTGGGTTTTGTTATCTTTAGTTTGGGCATTCTGTGATATAAGGGAAAGAGAACTAGACCAAGAACCATTACTGATGCCAGATACTAGTAAGCCCTTTACATATGTGAACTTTTTGAATCATCAGAAATGATTCTATAAGTTTGTTTGTTAGCCTTATTTCACAGATGAGGAAGGTGAGAAGTTGTTACTTATCCGAGGTCATCCAGACAGGGAGTAGGGAAAATAGGATTCGAACCCAGACATGCTGATTGCTTGGTCCCTAATCTTGACGATTGCAGGAACCAGTGTTCCAGACTCAGCTCTGCCCTTAATTGGGTTGTTTTCCTCAAGTAAGTTCCAAACATTCATCAGCCTCAGTTTATAAAATAAGAAAATTGGCCTAATTCTCTTCTGCTAACTCTTGCAATTGCCTTTTAACTCCACGACCAGTGAGAACTTAAGCTGTCACACCAAACTTCAAATTCACTGGTTCCTGAGAGTAAATCCTTGTGGTAGCTTAGAGGTGTCTTTCCTTATTCAACATGGATGATGTAAAATTTGCATTCCATATCTAAGATGTCATCAAATTATTCAAACATAAATAAAATACAACTGTTTTCCAAAGTTCTAATCTTAATATTTATTTCCCTTTTTATACTTCAACTTGAGATACTTCTATGCTATCATCTCCCCTATCATCTCTCTGCAAAAGATTGCCTGATACTTACTTCTGACTTTTTCCAGAGCTCTATTTCTGCCTCTAGGATGTTAAACTGAACAACTGCTGGATGGAGCTTACCATCCCACCACCACTGTTACTCACCAGGTTTACTTCTTTAAATTGGACCTATTTCCTTATTCCCATCTTTGCATTAAGAGCCTCTTTCCCCAAGTAACCAAGCTTAAAATCTTGTTCTTCCTTTATTTCTTCCCGTCCCACCATTTCTTCCATCTGCCTTGTCAAGTCCATTCTACTCACAAAGTGTGTCTCACATTCATACTCTTCCATCTCCTTACCAGGACCCTCCATTCTCAAGCAAAGGCATTGTTAGATGGACCCTCCTAAACACCATTTGGATCACTCCTGGCCCAAAGTATTCAAGGACTCCCTTACCAAATATATGTCAAACATCTTTCCTTAAGTATTTGGAGTCATCTATGACATCAGTCCATGATCACTTGTGGCTTTATCTCTTATTACTTGTTAATATACAGACCGCACTTAAGTCCAACAGGACTATTTACCATTCCTTAGACACTCATTTCCTGGTTTTGTGTATTTGCTCATGCTCTTCCTTCTGGGTAAAGTACAGTTCTAATCTGCTTCTGTTAATATGGAATATTAATCTGCCAGATAAAATGCTGTCACTTCTAGGAAGCCTCCCCAGGTTCCCAAACCAAACATGACCTCTTCCTCTCTTTTTTATTTGTGCCAATCCTACGGAAATTTTCACTCTCCTTCATTCATTTTAGGGTCAAAAAACGTAAGCAACTAGAAGCAAATTTAGTATTTACAACTTCATCGTTATGCACTAAAGACAAAGCAAAAACCAGAGAGGTAAAGTAATTTGCCAAATATCATATAGCCTTATAGTGGCAGAGTTAAGATTAGAAAAGTCAGAAAGTGACTGTGTCTTCGTCCATCTTCTACCTATACAGAATACCACAGACTGGATAATTTATAAAGGAAAAACATATGTTTCTCACAGTTCTGGAGGCTGGAAAGTCCAAGAGCGTGCATGGGTCCAGTGTCTGTCAAGGGTCACCCCATGGCAGAGGGCAGAAGTGAGTGCATGCAACAGAGAGAGGAAACCTGGCTGGTCTCATCCTTTTCATCAGGAACCCATTTCAGTGATAATGGGACTAATTGAAGAGGTGATCTAATCACTTCTTAAAGGCCCCACTTCTTAACACTGTTACATTGACAACTAAGTTTCAATATGAGTTTTGGAGGGGACATTCAAATCATAGCAGATTCCTTCAACAGTTTAAATACAATTTACATCTGAATTTGCAATTTACTAATAAATATCTTACAGCTCCATGATTTGGTGTTGTTATTTTCGTATGTGTGAGCTCATCTTGTTTCCTCTGCTTTACTTCTGTACCCCTAGAGAACCTAAGATATTACCTTGTCCAGAATAGACACGCATTAAAATATAGTTGTAGAATCAAATTAACAAGTTTTGCCAAAGTCAAAGCATCTTCAGGTTTGGGGGCAATCTGAAACATCTTTGGCTTGAAGACTATGGCAGGTGAAAGCTCTTCTCTACCTTTCTTTACTTAAGCAATGTTTTTTGGTGGGTTCAAGTTATGTATTTAAGCTCATACAAGCTTAAAGCTTGAATTGAAAGTTCCAAGTTCCAAATATGTTTCTAGGCCAGCATTAATGCATCTATCTCTTGGACTAAATTAATTCCTGTGATTCCACATTGTTAACTCAAACTTTAATTATTTAACTGCTATTGAACCATCACTGTAGCCAACTCACACACTTTTGGAATGAATGAAGAAATAAATAATCACCAATTTAATTTTTCACCTCATAACCATAAAATGTAGCCAGGTACTTTTCTGCCTCTCTCACACAGGTGTGGGAGTGTACACACATGCATGCCCACACGACACAACCCCACACAGACACACACAATCCACTTGCACCGCAGCTATATTTGAAAAATGGAAAACTGCAGCTCCCAAGGGAAATTCTCTGATGGTGGTGAGAATTAAGCCATTTATTATTATGACAATGATAATTGCTATTACTATTGTCATTATTATTTAAAGTCCAGATTTGATGGCTGGCTTTTTCTGCAGTAGAGTTATAAACCATGAATACAGATTTTAAAAAATAAGGGATCAAAGTAGTAGCTATATATAATACCTAAAAATCCCTGTTTCTAAATAGCTGTCAGTAGGGGATAAAAAGCAATTGATGATAGCTCTCTTTGGAACAAAAGTGCCGAGATAACATGTCTGTACTGTCTATATTAGTACCTGGTCTTCTTAGCTATTTGTCACAGAAACAGACCGACTTCAACCAACAGTTTACATCAAACTCATTTTCTAGACAAAGAAACTGGGGCTTGACAGGGAATGAAGCATCAGATCAGGGAGAGAGCATTCTGAGCTCTGCTCCTAATTCACTTAGCCCCTGGGTTCCTGCACCCTCATCCTTTTCATTCTCAGTGTTTGGGGGCATTGTTCCTTCAGTTTGCACTGAGTTGGTTGGAGGTAGGCACCACAGGTTTGATTGATACAGCAATTTGCATCTCAAGGCACCGCTCGATAAATACAGTGCAATGAAAGGCTACTCTCTCACCAGCCAATTTCGCCCCCTGGGCTGACTTTAGAAGCTCATTGATGTCACTTCCTTCCTCAGTCAGCAAGTGAATTTTCTTTAATTCTCAAGACCAGCTGTCCATGCTGTCAACAGAAAGTTATTAAAATTCCTTTAAAGTGAATAAAAATAGCCTAAAAGCAAATGTACTTGGAAACAGGAAAGAATCAGTATGCAAAGTCCACAAACCTCTGAGCAAAATAATGTTGATCCAACCAGAGATTTCAAACATTGTATATTCAAGACGCTAGAAAAAAAATAATTAAAAGATGCTAAACCCCATACTCCTTAATCTTTTACTAGCAAATGCTTATATAGTTAAAATTTATCCCCCTAAATTCCATTCCCCCTTTTCTAATATCATTTGAATAAATTTGGGAATGACTTAGGTTTTTTTTCCCTTAAGTGGGATTCCCTTCTTTTTTTCTTGCATGGGCCAGAGAACGTTTACATCTCCACCAAGCTGAGCCCATCCATGAGCAGGAGTAAAACATTATCATTAGTAGTAATCATAACCATTAGGGCCACAAAATAAATAATAATATAATTAAATGCTTTAATTTATTAGAGTTTTAATAGCTCAAGGGAAGAGTTTTTTTTCCTCCTATTTAAATTGCTGTAATTCGTGGAAATGAGCTATCTGGTTCCTGAGTTCCCCTGATCCTCAACTGACTGCCTGACCTCAGTCACTGGAGCACTACCTTGTTACCTTCTGAATCAGCCTCTCTCTTATCCCTCAGTTTCGCAGCAACTGAGCTTCTACCTCGTTGCCTGAGTTGTACATGAACTGGTACCCAAGTCCCTCCAAAGCATGGATATGTTCCTTGCCACTTGTATCACCAGTAGTCATCTGCCTCTTCCACATTTGGACAGATGCCCTGAATGCTGGGAGCCCTCTGACCTTGTGTGAAGGACACTTATATCCAACATGTCTTGTCATCCCAAGACACAGCCCAGGTTTGTGGCTTGGGCCCTTCTCCATCACTTGGGCTCTCAGGTCCAGGCTGTATGGGTGCTGCCCTCCCTACCACCACTGAAGGCATCCTAGTTACACATATTGCACAATGCAATTAAAAAGAAGCCTATATATTTACTCATTGTAGCTGTGCCAAGAAACCTTATTTTAGTAAAGAGTAGTTTAGTGAAAGAAAATGGTGGAAATTTGGGTAAATTCAAACCTAAAAGGACAGTTATAATATTATTGATCTTCAGGAAAAGTGTAGATCATGACCTTCTAAGTTATCTAGAATTAACTCTCAATCCTTCACCTCAATTCCCACCATTCAGAACATTTATTGTGTTCCTAGTACAGAACAGTGATACTATAGATGTTGTATAAAACAGGAAAAAGAAAAGGGACCTTTGCCATAACATAGTCCCTGACCTCAAGGAGCTTACATTATAGAATAGGAGGTAAGCAAAGAAATAAGCAAACACACAAATAAAATAATTGCAGGCTGTGATAAGTACTAGGAGAGAAACAAATAATGAGCTGAGGTCAAGAATCACAAGAAGAGATGGGGTGACGAGGGAATAACGTGGTCTTAATATTAAATGGAGACTTCAAAAAATATGAAAGAGCCAGTACTGCATGGTTGGAGACACAATAGCATGTGCAAAGGACCAGAGGCCATAAAGGAACAGTGAACATAAGGCAGAGTAGATGGAAGGTAGAAAGAGAGGGGAAACAGACAGCAAGGCGGGGTGGACATCTGGGCAAGGAGCAGATGGTGCAGGGCATGCCAGATGGAGTAACGAGTTTGGAGGCAGCTGGAGTGGAAGCAGGGAGACCGCAGAAGGCTAAAGTTGTGATCCAGGGGAGATACACTGATAGGCTCAACAAGGTAGTGGCTGTGGACAGAGTGGCATGAATTATAGATACATCCTGAAGACACTGAGACACTGACCTACTGCCCATGGACTTCTTTGACCCTCCTCCAGACGCCATTATTGGCCCCCTTGAGCCATTTCCCGGTCCCTGTCCTTTTCATAAGCAATGGCTGCAGTTCTGTGCCCCTTTGCAAGGTAAAGACAGGGCTCCACTTGACCAAATTACCAAATATGCCCTATTTCAGATCACCATACTGGTCCTCTTCCCCAGATTCTCAGGTTCCTTCTTAAAATACTCTTTGATGTGGAATAGTGGGGGGTGGGGAAAAGGAGGATGTGATATTCCAGAACACCACAGTTATAGAATATCAAATGACACACTCAGATAAATAATGGGCATATTGCACCCCAGGAAAGAAGAATTGATTCATAATCTCACCTCCTTTCCTTGCCCTGTTTCAAGACTTCACATGTGGCACCTCCAAAACAGTTTGAGCGTCCCCATGGCAAGGATCATGCTAAGTGCAGGTTATGGTGCAGAAATAGACAATGTGGTGGAAAAGGAGGGAGTAGACCAGCCAGCTCTTTGGGCACGGGGCAAGCTGTTCAGGATCAACTGCCCTGTTCATAGTTGGGCCCCCAGACCTTCGTACCCATATGTGACACCTGGTAGCTGATCAAATAGCATTTGTTGAGTAAGTGAATAAATAAAGCCAGATATGACTTTTTCTAAACTTTTTTTCCTAAATCCATTTGTTACCAATTTCTCTCAAACATTTCTTCAACTGCTTTCTCTTATTCTCCTCTTTATCATCCTTCCCATTTCTACCCCTTAGTCTAGGCCCCGATCCATCCCCTTTTTTATGTACCCCACCAGTGCCTTCTACAAATTCTTCTATTTCTCTCCCTACTCTGTCCAGTTTATTCCCCAGTTTCATCTTCCTTCATATCCCACCTCTGCTGAAGAAACCACAATTGCCCTCGACTTGCCTGCTGCTTCAAACATAAAACAACTGGCTTGTTTTCAGGTCACCCAAACCTACCTGGGTGACGCCATTGCCCGCTAAACCCTCTCTTCTAGTCAGAGTAGTCATTTTCATGATTTTCTCCAAATTCTATCCATTTTTGAAGGTCTAATTCAAGTTCCACCTTCTATTATTCTGATTCCTACCTCCCAAGGCAAAAGTCCTGTCTCTGAACTTCTTTATAAGTTCTTGTAGTCACCATATCTCTAAGCATTTGCTCAAACATGCCCTATATCCAAAAGATATTCTTGAACTTCATTAAGTAAAAGATTAATAATAGATCAATTAAAATTGTGTACCCCTGGTGTTCATGACATATTTCCGCAAAGTTAAAAGGGAGTATAACTGTGCTTAATGGCAGCATACCTCCCAGAAAAATGTTTGTTCCCCAAGACCAATCACATTGGTCATGCCCTCCCTGTGTGCCCACAGCGTGTCATTCCTAACTCTTTTAATAGAGGACACTTCTCAGGAGGTGTTACAGTTTATCTCTACTTATCTCTCTCTTCCACTTGACCCTGACCTTAAGGGTGGGCACCCTGCTGTATTCATCTTTGCATACCCAGCATTTAGAAGGTGTCTGACACAGTGGAGGTATTACATTTTTTGGAATGAATATACTATTCTATAAGACATTGGACATATACCTTCAGTTCATGAAGTTAGAGGAAATGGCTAGACCACTAATGAGTCTGTAGTTTTTTTTTAGATGATCCCTGTTATTTAGAAGCCTTGCCATCTCTTTGTTCTGATCAAAAGTCACATAGCCCTACATTAGCTTATTAAAGAAAATTTGACCTAAAATACGGTTGTATTTTTAAAAAAAACAAATAAATACAATGAGTCTGTAGTGTTGAGGGACTCCAAAGTTATCCAGAGGAGCTGGAATCTGAGAAATTATTTCACGGTAGGACCTACCATTCAAAATAAACTTTAAACTTCAGATTCTTGCAAAACCGTGCATGACTGCAGAAGGTCTGTTAGCCTCCTGCCATGTTCCCGTTTTTCTGTGTGTCAGCATTTTTATGAAGAGCAGATTCATAGCTGCTCTTAGATTCTCAAAGGGGCCTGTTACCTGAAAGAGGTTAAGAACCACTGTTTTAAAATGTTTAGGCAGCAAAAGAACTTCCCCTGGAGTTTTAGTCAGTTTGAGATGATTAATCAAACTATTTACTTACTACGGGAAGGATTAGTGAGTCTCACTGCAGTTTGGGGAATTTGAGGCAGTTATCCTAGGATTATAAATCTAAAAGAGATAGGCCCCCTCCAATGCTGGCAAGAGTGGGCTGGGATGTTCCTACAAGTTCCATTCCCAAGGCTCATGAATGGACAAAAGTGTCTCAACACCACTGTCATCGTAAGATGAGCCAACAATGTCCACAACCTCCTTCTGCAGTTTATTCTGTTCCATTTTTGATGACATAATGATATTAAATTTTAAGGATTCTAGGGTAGCTATTTCTATGGTCCACTTAACCTACCACTACAACAACTTGTCAAATTTGAGCCCTGGTCACCTAATCTAAAATAAATAAATAAAAAAGCAATAATCTCTGCTTTGCAGGGTTATAATGTCTGTGAAGCGGGTTGCATGGGGCCCTGTACAGAGCGGTGACGCGGCAGCGCTGTGCTTTCCTCCCTGCCCCTTGAAGAACAGCCAGAAAAGAGCAACGAGAACTTGTTTTAATTAGTTTGCTATTGCACAAGTTTAGGGGCTTAAAACAACACAAATTTGTGGATCTTACAGTTCTGGAGATCAGAAGTTCAGCCAGGTCTCGCTAGGCTAAAATCGAGGTGTTGGCAAGGCTGTCTTCCTTCTGGAGGCTCTAGGGGGAAAGCCCATTTCCTCCCCCGTTCCAGCTTCTAGCGGCTGCCCACGGTGCTGGGCCCCCAGCCACTCCTAGCAGTAGCATCACTCCGGCCTCTGCCGGCATTGTCACGTTGCCTCCTCTCTGCCGTTGGCTCTCCTGCCCCTCTATTACACGAACCCTTATGATGACACTGGACACATCCAGCTTTGTCCAAGATAATCTTCCCACCTCCAGATCCTTAACTGAATCACATCTGCCATGTGCCTTTGTCATGTAAGGTACAATGTTCACAGGTTCCAGTGATTAGGATGTGGACATTTTCTGTCCACCATAACTGCCTGTCAGCTTCTGTAACCTACAGATATCTTCATTTTACTTACAGGCACAAGCCTCATGTAATAACTTCCCCTTAAATTCTGTTCCTTCTCCCATTGTGTCTTTAATAGTGTCATAGTTTACAAGTTTCCCTAGTTAAAAACCTGAGGGCTGTCCTTGCTTTTTGCTCCTGAACTTCCCATATCCCATCAATCTCCAGAACCTACATCAAAAATGCCACCTATGGCCAGGCACAGTGGCTCACTCCTGTAATCCCATCACTTTGGAAACCAAGGTGGGAAGACTGCTTGAGGACAGGAGTATGAGACCAGCCTGGGCAATGTAGTGACACCCATCTCTACAAAAATTTGAAAATTAGCCTGTTGTGGAGGTGTGTGCCTGTGGTCCTAGCCACTTGGGAGGCTGAGACAGGAGGATCGCCTGAGCCCAGGAGTTCAAGGCTGCAGTGAGCTACGACTGTACCACTGTACTCCAGCCTGGGCAAAAGATCAAGACCCTGTCTCTTAAAATAAAAAGAAAGAAAGAAAAAGAAATGCCACCTGCTCCAGGCATCCCTCCCTTCCTGCTCTCTCTGTCTAGGCTCACGCCCTTATCCTTCCTGCCTGGGCACTGCACATGCTCAGTGCTCTCTTTGGCACCCACCTTTCCTACCCCTTCAACTTATCTTGCTCAAGAACTGCTTTGGTCACCTCATCGCCTTTTGAAAGACTTTTGCTGGCCTCCCACTGCCTGCAAAACCCCCAACCTCAGCCCAAGTCAACAACCTCCCAAAGCTGGGCGCTTGCCCTCCTCCCACATCCTGTACTCCCCACCTTCTAGAGTCCATGCTTGTAGGACATAAGCCCCTCAGAACTTCTGGCGATTCACCCAACACACCCCTCTTGCCTGCCTCTGAGACTTTACTGGTCTTGCTCCAGCCACCTGGAATGCCTCTCTCCCACCCTTTGCCTACAAAGTCCTCACAAATCTGGGAAAGAGTGGATATTATTAACTCTTCATTTTAGGTGGGCGAACCCCAAATCAAACATCTAGTCAATGGCAGAGCTGTCATTAGATAGCAGGCTGTCCTCTAGTCCATTTTCTGGAGTTCAGTGGGCTGCTACATTATTAGGGTATAGATATTTGATTGTTTGGGCTCTTATTTTTCTCTTGAATTTGTCCGGATTTCCTTTGGTCCCTAAAGAAAGAAAATGAAGGTTTTGTACTGCTGCTGCTGCCCTGACAGCCTGTCCAGTCTATTTTCTAGTTAACCAGAGCTAAGCAGTCTTTTAAAAGTGCAAATCTGTGCAGGCCAGTCTAATATCCCACCCACACCTTGGCCTCAATCCTCTTAATGGCCAACTTCCTGTTGCTCTTGAGATCATCATAAATCTCCCAAAAATGGTCCACCTGGGCTAGGTAAGTAAGGCTGTGTGTTTCCTGCCTGCCTGTGCAGCCTCCCCGACACCCCGTCCTCCTCACCACTCCATTCCCGCCATGCTGGCTCCCTTTCTGAGCCTTGGACCCACCATGCTTCCTCCTGTCACAGGGCCTTTGCGCATGCTCCTCCTTCTACCTGAATGTTCTTCCGTCTCTTCTTGGCCAACTTTATCACCTTTTGGATTTCAATTCAAATGTCACTTCTCTGGGGAGCCAAAATTTGAATACTGGTGATCTGTCTAACTTAAAAGGCTTAGCTTTTCCCACAAATCACATTGCCTCTTCTTTAAACACTCTGCATATATTCTGACAAAATAAATCTAAAATTAAAACATATCAGGAGCATCTGATGGAGCTTGGCCCTTAAAAAATGAAGAAGGGGTCCTTACCAAGATTGGCCCCAGGCATTTCCTGATGACAGTGTGATCAAATAGCCCACTCTGAATGCTACCATCCTGTTTTCTTTGCTCATTATGTTTTTATTATATCCTATATGGCAACTAGCTGGGTACTGAATACTTAGTACAATTTTAAAATATAGTTATTGTTTGTTGATTAATTGCTAAGTTTCACTTATTACATCTTTTTTGAAAATAGTTTGGCAGTTTCTTAAATGACTAAACATGCAATTACCATACAACCCAGCAATTTCACTCTTGGGCATTTATTCCAGAGAAATGAAGGCTTATGTTCACATAAAAACCTGTAAACACATGTTTATAGCAGCTTTATTCATAATAGCCAAAACCTAGAAACTATGGAAATATCCTTCAGTGGGTGAATGGCTAAACAAACTTTGGTACATCCACACCATAGAATACTACTCAGCAATAAAAAGGAACCAACTATTGAAACACACAGCAACCTCAATGAATCTCCAGAGAACTATGTTTAGTGAAAAAAGCCAGTCCCCAAAGGTCATATACTGTATGATTCCATTTATATATCATTCTTGAAATGATAAAATGATAGAACAGATTAGTGGGTGCCAGGAGTTAAGGAGGGCATTGAGGTGGGAGGGAAGCAAATCGCCTCTAAGGGGCAACAGGAGGGACCCTTATGGTAACAGGAATGTTCTTTAACTGTAGTAATATCAACATCCTGTTTGTAATATTGTAACATAGTTTTTCAAGATGTTACCACTGGGGAAAACTGGGTAAAGGATACAGGAATCTCTATGTATTATTTCTTACAACTGCATGTGACTGTGCAATTATCTCAATTAAAATTAAAGTTTATATTTTTAAAGAGGACAGGTTTAATGAAGTATATGTAATACACTGAAGTGTTCACAAATGCACAATAACAGTGGTGCCCCAAAATTTCTTCTTTCTTTTCTGGTATTTTGTTGTTGTTATTTATTTACTAATATTAAAGATTTTTTTCCTTCTATTTAAGATGTATATGACATTGGCCACTCTCAGACTATTTTCAGAATGACTGAAGTTTATTATTTTAGAATCCTTATTTTTTATGTCCCTCTGTTGCCTTTCATACATATTGAGTTTTTTCCATCCTGACCAAGATGCCATTTATGGAACAGTTAGTTTGTACTTCAATCTCTGTCAGTAGCATAACAACAAAGTATTATAATGTTTTCATCACTTCGCGGGTAGGAGAAACGTTTTTACAAGTAGCACTTCTGCCATCTGCCACCTCAAATCTCCTTACTAGTTCTCAAGCTTCCACGAGGTCAATATTAGTATTATGCTTCAACGGGTCATCATCGTTTGGAAACCTTTGAATAGCTGTTCAAATTTTTCTTCAGTCCTTTTCATCTCTTTATCATTTCTCTGCCAAAGTTTAATACATTCTGCTGGTATCACCTTTATTTGATTTCTACTCCACTATCTGTTATCTTTGCCTAATACAGTTTATTTAGGTTTTGACTTTTTCCCCCAATCATCGGAGTGATTCTAAACGTCCACATTGTGATACACACCCTTGCTCAGAGAGCACAGGACTGCTATAGGGGGGTTTTGACTGAGTACAGGTGGGTTCGGTACTATGTTTTCATCATTTTCATGATTTAAATGTAAAATCTCTTTTTGCTCTTTCTTTCAGTGACTACAGAAAAAATCCAGGAACATATCACCAAACAGGTATTGCCTTATTTCTCATAAACTGTAATACAGAATTTTATTTTAAATGTTAATAAGAAGGCATTTATAAATGCAAAAGGAAAAGGTAATGCTAGCTGTTGGTTGTGAGCAATATATATGGCATTGGTTCTGAGAACAAATAAATTGGTCATCTGTGGATGATCACACACTTTCTTTGTCTCTCCCCAACGCTGTTCCTTTCCTTTCCCCCATCCTACCCAAATGGGAACCAGTAGACAAATGGGACTCTGCCAGTCCTAACTTGCAAGTATCCCTCTGACCATATCCTGACCCCTGCATTGATGCTATCACAGCAGCAAATAAATACTTTCATCTACCTGTCCCTTAACTAAGGCGACTGTCCTCTGTGATTTTCTCAAGTTTTAATTAGCTCAGCTGGAAGTCACTCCCTCCTAAACAGCTCAGAACTGACCCCCTAGCAGAGGAAACATACCACAAGTTGACTTCCCATTCTGGTCTTTCATTCATTTCCACTCATAATTAGCCAGCATCTTCCTGTCTGCTTCACTATTTTCTTATCCAATCTTACCAACCTATTTTTTTGTATGTTCAGGTAGCTGGAATCCTTGTATGTAACCACGCAGGGCTTGAGACACGCAGCCGCACATACAAGCCAAGGGAGGCCTTCACTAAATCACATCTTGCCTCTCACTCTTTCCATAGGCCAGTTAAGCTGCAGTTTCTCCAAATGCTGCCTTTGCCACTAGACTCAGAGAGTGCAAACATTGGCCTGTGTGGCAACATGTGCTCAGGTTTCACTCACATATGTAAATCTCCATGTATTTCTTTTTTTCTTCTTCTTTCTCTGGCATAAATTATAACTCACCTTTGCCAAGGAGAAGAACGATAAATCTACATTTACGCCAGTCGAGGGTGCATTTTTCAAAGTCTTCTAAGTGCAGTGCAAAGTAAATTCCAATTATAGTTCCAATTGTCCATCCATGCAAATAAAGTTCTAGCTTTACCTAATCTGTGCCAGATGCCCTGTAACTCATCAAACTTTAAAAATAGTTCATTCATTTGGCCAATATTCTATACTGCAAATTCAGTAAGCAAATTTAATGTGTATCAGGTACCATTTTGCTTTTGAATATAATTGTAAATCTTGACTTGTAGCAGCAGGCATCTTAACACTTGAAAATACCATCATTGTATAATAGCAAAATCAGTTGGCCATTTCAACTAATTTATTTGCCTTTTGAACTTAGTTTCCTTATCATTGTATTTTCAATGCTCAAGTGGTTTGGTAAGGCTGAGCAAACAGTTAACCAGTAAAGTTTATTGTTGTCATTTTTATTTATTTAAGTCACATAGAAAATACTTTTCCTAGTAAAGAGAATTGTTTTCCTTATTAACTTAACAAGTTAAAGCTGTTGGTCAAAAAATATGCTTAAGTCACTTATTATGGGTAGATTTTCATTTCCTGTTTTTCCTTCTTTTTACATTTGGCAAAACTAATAGAATATGTAGACCAAATAAAAGAACACCAAATATTTACTCATAATCTTAAATACTAATTTGATGCCAGATAAAACCATAATGGTTTCCAGTCCCAATAGGGGAGTGAAATTCTTTGGGTTTTAACTTAAGAGGGAACAGTCTTAATATTTTAATTATATACAGTCATTCTCAGAATGGAGGGTTGTATTGTTCAATCATTGTCTATCAGCTTGTATTTCTAATCCTATGATGAAATTTCTATTTATTCTTCTCCTAAGTAGAGAAATGTTCCCACCCTTAAGAATACAATACAATTCAAAACAGCATCTTACACCTCTAATTTACCTAAATTCTGGCAAAGTGTCAAGAAATGAAATCACCTTCTTTTTCAAATTTCTCGGCCACCAAAAGAATACGGCTCTTGAAAAACATTTTGAAAACCCACTTTGGATAATCAATACAGAGTTTTTGATAAGAAAGGAATGTAAAATGGAGCAGTGTTATGCATTAATCTTGCCCCTGAATCCTTCCCACTAGGCACTATACATGGTGTAATTAAATGGAAATTGAAAATCAAGTCCCTCTTTTTCTCCATTAGGCAAGCTGTGGGTTGTGCACCTATGTGAGAAGGCAGGGCTGGAGTGGAAGAGAAGCTCAAGCTTGCTGCCCAAGACTCAGCCTGTGTGTCTAGCCCACAGCTGTCTTACCACACCTGAGCTCTGAGAACGAACAACGATTTGAGTCCTCCGTAGGGAACGCCGGATTCTTTCCTGTGTAATTCCTTGGGGAAATTAGTATGCTTTTTAAAAGTAACTTGTTAATGCAGCTTGTTTACAAGAAGAGGACAAAAATGAGCCGTGCACTGCTTGGCAGTGTACATCCCAGAATGACCCATTTTTTCAGCTGTCTCTCTGGCAGTTCAATGCTGCAATAATTTCCTACCTGAAAAATGTTACTTGGAGAGATGAAATCTCCTATAGGTTTTCTGAATGATTTTTACTATGGCAGGTTAAAGATCATATCTCAAAATATTACCAAAAATACCTTTCAAAACCAAATTAAAATATGGTCAACCCGAGAATGGAAAACTGAATGTAAAAACCTTTTCATTTAACTTTGAGAAACTGCCTGATTGTATAGTAGACAACTGAACCCTGCGGTAAATTAATACCTTCTGTTTATGCCCTTTTTCTATAGTAGATAATTAAAACCCATAGTGAGCTAATACCTTGTGTTTGTGTAGCTAAGTGACAAAGAGGGACACTGAATATGGGGCTCCGTTCCTCATGGAGAGGATGTCCCTCTTGTGGAGAGCAGTCCCAGACAGGTGCTGTTTACCAGAAATGCTCGCTTTTCTTGATCACCCAGTTCGGAAGGCACCCAGCGTGCCATTGTAACTACGTATTGGTTTCCCAGGGCTGCCACAACCAAGTACCACAAACTGGGTGGCTTAAAGCAACAGGAATGTATTGTCTGACAGTTCTGGAGACTGGACATCCAAAATCAAGGTGTCAGCAAAGCCACGCTCCCTCTGAAACCTGTAGGGGAGGACCCTTCCTTGCCTCTTACGGATTCTGGTAGCTGCCAGCAGTCTTTGGCATTCCTTGGCTTATAGCTACATCACTCCAGTCTCTGCCTCTATCAACACATGGCCGTCTCTCTGTGTGTCCCTCCTCTTCTTGTAAGGACTCGGACCTTACTGGCTTAGGGTCTACCCGCAATGACCTCCTCTTAACTTGATTACATTTGCAAAGACCCTATTATCAAATACGGTCGCATTCTTAGGTACTAGGAGTTAAGACTTCAACATATCTGTTTGGGGGATGCAATTCAAGCCACAACAAGCTGGAAAGCTCAGAGTTATCCTTGACTCCATCTCTCTCTCTGAGCACCGAGCACTTCTGATGCTGTCTCCTGTAGACCTCTCCAAGCCAGCCCCTCACCTCCTCCCGTGGTCCCTGCTACAGACCAGGCTTTCATCTCACTTGCTTGGTGGCTTCACAAGGCTCTCCTGTGAGTCTCGCCACCTTTATGTTCATCTTCCATTCTGTTCCAGTTTGCCTTTTAAAATACCAATCATCTGGCTTCCCTCCTCTGCTGAAAAACAAAAACTAAGTAGAAAAATCTTCCTCATTGTCGGCAGTGATTATTAACCCTGCTGTACATTATAATCACCCCTGAAACTTGTTAGCAAAGATCCTGAGACCCCCACCTCCAACTCCAACCCCAAGAAATTCTGGGTTGATAGTTCTAAAAATGGATCCAGACATAGCACAACCCACAGACCAGACCAAGAGGGGCCATGTGCTTTAAAAGGCTCCAAACATCACAAACACAGACATGCAAAAGACATTCTTTTTTCTTCTCAGCCTCATGTTTTAAAGTTTGATAACCAATTGAGCACACACAAAACATGAGAGAGGGACATAGAGGCTGAATTGTGTCATCTTGGCAAGTGGGGCGGGCCAATAAAAGAGTGAAATTCTCTCTTACTGAGAGAGGTCAGGCTGCCTGGGTCCTGTGAAACTGGAGAAAGAGAGGCTGCCTTAGTTTCTAGGTATCCGCCCTATAGTCCCTGAAGTGGGAGGATGTGTGGGCAGACTGTGTTCCCCAGATAACTGTACTTCTATCCTCCCCTCTGCTGGAGGACGTGGGTGGAGTGGGTAGGTATAATTTGGGGTGGTGCTTCGAACCTCCTGGTAATCTGGAATCAGGAAGGGAGGCATGAGGTAGGAGAAACTGTTCTTCCCAGTAACCTGAAGACCTTGACTGAGTCCTTCCCCATCCTTGATAAGGGCAAATGCAGCCACTGCCCAGGAGTTCCCACCCTGAGTCCAGCTTCCATCCTGCCCTCCCCCTGAAGGTCCATGTGACCACTGATGCCTCTAGTGGCAGGGTGGCCTTCAAGGAAAGAAGGGCTCCTTTAGCCCCCTCTTAGCCCCAGAGCAGTCCCTTGGGTGGGAACAAGGACCAGGTCTTGGGTGTAGCTTCCTTTAAACCTTTGAAATATTCAGGCATCCAGTATATGGGCTTCCATTCATACTCTTGCTCTACACCCCACACATGTTGGGGACAACCCTGCCCGGACATTTTCAATTTTAAAAACTCAACATATGATTCTAATGAAAAGCTATATGATATTAATAAATTTCTAACCTTCGAGTGTGAAATACAAGGTCCTGGGATCTCCAACTCCTTTGGAAAGGACACTCCCCACCTTCCTAGATTTATTTCACAGTCTACTCCTTTACATAAAATTATCGTTTCATGTGCATAGAGAGCAGTAAAACTCAACAGAAATCAACTAGGGGGGAGGGGGCAAGGGGAAAGAGAGGATGGGAGAAAACCTACCTAACGGGTACAATGAGCACTATCTCGGTGATGGGCACAATTATAACCTTGGCTCAAGCATCATAAAAGCAACCCAAAACATTTGTACCCTCATAATATTTTGAAATGAAAAAACTATCGTGTCCTTTATAAAACTATGTCACCAACCCCTTTCTCTACATGTACATCATTTACTCATATAACACCTAACTCAAATATTACCTCTTCCATGAAGCTTTCCTTCATCACATAGCTAAGAATCATCTCTCTCTTCTGTGATCCCGTTTTATTTTATCTACCCCTTTGCTATAGACCTTTGCATTTTCTACTCTATATTCTAATTATTTGTATCCCAATATAATTTTTGTGACTAGATATATCATCCTAAAGGTAAAGGATCATGTTTGGTTCATTTCCATGTCCACTGTTGGGCCTTGCGTATCATAGGGACCCAAACAATTGCTGGCTGAATGTAAATTCTTCAGCTCACTAAATTATTATCCCAGTAGCCAGTGAGACGGCTAAATTTGGACAGTCTATTCACTGTACACTGGAACACTCAGACCTGTTGTGTCATTGATTCTTAGAAGGCAGGAACCAGGTGTTGTCCTTTGCCCTACCAGGTAAGGAATCTAAACCAAAAACAGAAGGACAAGCCAAGACTGCACATGGTCTTAATGAATAATGATCAGTCAGAGGAATGAAAGAATCAAAGGGCAGGGAGATCCAGATCTTTGTTTTACCTTTGCGTCTACCTTCCATACTACCTGCAGAACGTCGAACAGTTTGCTTAGATCGAGACTTGGGCACCTGATTTTTTTCCTCAGAAATAAGTATGGCAGTGCCATTCAGTGATGCCTTTTCAGCTTAAGTGTGATCTTTATAACTTCTATATGTAAAGTGGGATTGCATTACCTTGCACTATTCTTATCAAAATGGCCATGCACTCAAGGAGACAATTTTGACTTAAAGATAGTTTCTCTTTGCAAGTTCAGCACTAATGGAGCTAGTAAAGATCCCATCTCCCCCTAATTCTCTTTTAAGATTATCTTCAGAATTGGCAGTTGTGCTTTTAGAAAGCTATCCACTTTATGAGTCTTTTCTAAAAATGCTTGAAAGCAAGACCGAAAGACTCAAAAAGGGGTAGCAATAATGGTGGTGGTTAGCAAAGAAGAAGTTGTAAAAGATGGTCTTTATTAAAGGTCAGATGGCTTCACACCTAGAAAATACTTACGTGTGAATGTCAAAGGGCTGGGCCTCGCCTCTTTGATTGGAAGCCAAGAAAGTTAAAATATTGTATAAAGGTTATCTGTGGAAAGTACAGAGATTGACACAGCAAAGGGAGGGTGAGAAAATGGCCCTCACATGTTTTGCAAGCATGACCACCAAGAAGAAAATAATGGTTGGGATGAACACTGTGAGAGCTATTTACAATCGAATATGCAGGTAGTTCTCACACAAGCATTCAGAATGCTTCTGAATAATTGCGGCCGATAATTGTGCTAGTCACTCGGTGCTCCATGTCTCATTTGTTTGTCACAACAATCCTGTGAGGATCAGTATTGTAGTATCCATTTCATACAGATAGAAACTCAGGCTTGAAATCAGGTTCAGTAATTTTCCAGGTCTTGCCATGTTTAGAACTAAATTAATGATAATAATAGTTAGCATTATTATTAAATGCTCCATGAGCTTTGTGTGTGGGCACTATGCTAAATTTTGCATAAAATTATCTCATTTAAACCTCATAACAGTGACCCTGTGTAGCAGGTTCAGATCAAAGGAGTCAAGCTTAGTGAGGTTAAGTAGCTCGTCCAAGCTCATGCACGTGGTAAGTGGCCACACCAGAACTGAATCAGGCAGCCCAACTCTACGGAATGAGCAACAGCTGCTGCTCTGTGCTGCTTTAAATATAACACCTTTATTTAAGGGCACACAGCTGGGAATGGGCAGCGCTCAAGTCTGAATTCAGGTGTTTCTCATCCTCCAACTCCTGGCCTCAAGCGATCGTCCCGTTTCAGTCTCCCAAAGTGCTAGGATTACAGGTGCAGCCAGCCAAGGCGTATCTCATTCTGAGGTCCGTTCTCTTCACCATTATGCCATACTCCTACTTCCTCTGGAAGTTGTTCTGTTAATTACACTATCCCACTTATGACCCTAATCTGCACCCCAATTTTGACACCAATGCTGAAGGAGTTTGTTGTGAGAATCTGGAATACAGATATTTGTGATGTGGTATGTGTTTTTTCAAAATGGTTTAATAATCAAGATAAGCATACACTTACTCTGGGGTCCCTGTTGAGCAGGAAATTACTTTTTTAATTAAACAAGTGAAAGATCAAATGAATCTTGTCTAAGAAAAAACTATTTGTCACCTGAAAAGAGATTAAAAACTAGCTTGGAAAAAGTATACATTGGGATAATCTGTTGCCCACTGGCAATTTTCCCCAGCAGAGCCCAGCCAGAAACATCATGGAGTCAATATCAAACAAGAATTGAAATAGAAACCTGTATTCTCACTCACTATAATATGTTCTCTTATTCTTTTATTTTCCAGGCAAGTACCTTACTTCTAAAAACTCTCTTATAAGTTCTTCATTGTTGGTGATAACAGTGTCATTGTCTATCTACCCGTGTGAGAAAATATGGCATTCAGAAACTCTGTACTCGAAATGTAGCGTTTGTTGAAAAGAATAAAAATAGTGAATTTACCATCTAATGTAAGTGAATCACACTATCTAAGATGCTATCACCCAGGCCAACAAAATCCACTTCATGAATAATTTTCAATCTGTTTCTTTTTCCTCTGCTCTTTTGAGTTGTTCTAGTCATGTCCCTCTCTACTTGCTGGCGTCTGTACCAGAAGATTAACTGAATAATTGAAATTTTTCAGCTTAGCATATTTTATTAGCAAAATGGTTAGCACCATCATTTGGGATTTTTTTTCTCAACACATAGTAACAAAAATCAGCAGCCAAGTTCCAACAGCAAAGAATACAATTAGTAGAGAACATTCAGTATTCAGTAACTCAAACAACACGTCCATGTAGAGTTTTTCATTCACTTCCTGTGTTAAAGCCACGGTCAAAATGGACCACAGAGCCAATTTGTCATTATGCTTGAATATACATTCTAAAACACAGTATATTTTCAGTCTACCTTTAAACTGTCTTACCCATCTTATTCTTTCTTCTCATGATAAAGAATGGAATGAAGGACTCAAGCGAAAGGGTGTCTTCTGGAATTGTGTGAAACAGGTACTTGAGTAGTTGTCATTTTGGATAACAGTTGCTTGTTGACATGAAAAAAAGTTGTATTTTAAGAAATAGTGATTATAGGTTGAGACTGGTGGCTCACACATGTAATCCCAGAATTTTGGGAGGCTGAGACCAGAGGATCACTTGAGGCCCGGAGTTCGAGATCAGGCTGAGCAAGAGCAAGACCCACATCTCTACAAAAAATAGAAAAAAAATAACTAGGTGTGGTGGCATGCACCTGTAGTCCCAGTTACTGGGACTGGAGGCTAAGGCAGGAGGATCACTTGAGCCCAGGAGTTCTAGGCCAGGCAACAAAGCAAGACCCTGTCTCCAAAAAAAAAAAGAAAAAGAAAGAAAGAAAAAGAAATAGTGATAATGCTACCAGGCCAATTCTGTAGAATTTGTTTTATATATATGGTCTAGATACCGTAAGGCAGATCCCCTGAGATATCCATCAGTGGACTTCCCTGATACTGTGTGTAGACTTTTGTGTGTACCTGCACTTTACTGGGGGTATATTCCTTGGTGCCCATCAGAACCTCAAGAGTGAAGGAAATCACCCCAGAGAGTTTTCTGCCTCTCACTGGAGAGAGAAAATAATCCCAGATATCCCTTTTATTATGTACCAATTGAAACCAATTTTATTTAAGCTTTATTTTATAAAGTAGCACTTACCAGAAAACAAATTTCTAGGAAGGAAAAGAAATACAGACAAATAGTGAAAATTCAGAGTACCAGTAAGGATCCAGTGAAAACTACCTTGTCTTTATTATCTTTAATGTGGAAAAAGTTATTATCCACAGAAGTGGTATGTTATATTCTGTGGTTGGCCATCAAACAAGGATGGAATAAACAAGATTCTTCACTGTTTCATCACTGGGATGTTCCTTACCCAAAGTGTATTAAAAGGGAATATTTTCATTATACTCTTACTGGATAATTCAATTAGGCCAATGTTCTATGGATGTGGAATAATGTAATTTACTATGTTGAATGATTAGCCAATCAGATTTCTCTCATTTTCTAAAGCAATGGGTTGATTAAAATGTGACCATAAACAAAATAGATTTTATTAGGCATAATCTACTTTGTAAACAAATGAAATTAATTCTTTGCCTGACCTAAAGCTTTGAAAATGAAAGACCAAAATTGAACACATGCTTCCAATTTGGGTTCTGTTACTAAGATGACACTTAATATAAAAGTTACAATTTAACTTCCCCTCAAGTATTCCATACTTGAGACTAAATGACTCTTAGAAATATGTTCATCAACAGATGGGAGCCACTTATGGCCTCATAAACTCCAAAGCAAGTGAAATTATCTCAGCAAAATAGAAAGAGATTACAATAAAGCCTCATCTGGTTATCTCAGAGATGATTAATGCATTGCATATTGGTTCAATGATGCAATGAATATTGACAGATAATCACCCTTCTTCATACAACAGAAATACTGAAGAAACAAATGCCAGTGATGTATGCTTTTCATCAATCAATAAGCAATTTCACCACATGCCCTGCATGCAGAGCTATGCAAAGTGCTATGCAGGATGTGGAAGAAAGTGCCATCTGAGTCACTGTTCTGGGGGCTTTCTGTTTTGAAATAAAAGACTAACAAACCTGAAACACTGCACAGAATGGCAGAGGGCATGTCATTACTTGCTTGAGTATTAACTGTACAGTATAGAAAATGTGGGAGTTTGAAGAAGTCAACGATCAATGAAAACTGCATTGGTCAGGGAAGGATCACAGAGAGCTTTGAAAACCAAAGTTATTCACATTTGATTCATCAGGAAATGTAATGTGGTGGCCCTGAAAATGTTAGAGTTTGGAAATGACCTCAGCAAAATTAGTGTTGAATTTTCCTCAAAACTAGATGGTATATTTTGCTTTTTGTTCCATCTCCACTGGTACCAGCCACCAGTTTCTCTCCAGGCTACTCTGATTTCCTCCTGCTTCCATTCCTACTAGCCCCAAGTCCATTTTCCACTTGGCCAGCTGAGTGAGCTTTATAAAATGTACATCACTTCACATTATCCCCCTGTCTAAAACCTCCAGTGGCTTGTGTTACACCTCTGATGAAATTCAAAGCCCTTACCGTGATCTGATATTCCTATAGGATGTGTTCCTGCCCTCCTTCATGTCATCTTGCGTCACTGGGCTGTTCTCACTCGTGGGACAGCACTCTGTCCTGCCCCCTGTCCTTCCACTGGCCCGGCTCGTTCCCAGGCAAGGGCCCTTTGTATCCACTGCCCATGTCTGACATGCTCTTCTTGTGGATCTTGGGTTCCTGGTTACTGTTCAGATCTCAGCTCCAGTAGCTCCTGCACGGAGAGACCTTCCCTGCACATCTGTTTAATGTGGTTTCCTCCACTCTCCCTCTCACATGTACGGTCTCTCACATCACTCTGTTTCAGTGTTTGCATCACACTTAGCACCATCTACATTTTTATTATCCATTTGTCCACATGCATGTTATCTATCTTCACCCACATGAACATAGGTACCATGAAAGTAGGAGCCTTGTCAGAGTTGTTCACCACTCTAGCCCCAACACCAGAAAATAAGTGCACATATTAGGTGCTCAATAAATACTTCTTGAATGAATGTGTTGCTTAATTAATTCTTCCAGATGCAACAATAGTCTAGGCATGAAAACAAAAAATGTCTAAGCAAAATATTGACAGTGGGAATGAGCATTTCAGGGGAAAATAAGTAGAGTTTGGTGTCTGAATATGGGAAAGGAATGAACAATCTAAAACAAGGATTAGTTTGAGGTTCCTAGGGTTGCTGCAGAAAGGTGATATTCTTGGCAGAATTATAAAAGTTGTGGTTAAAAGCCACAGTTAGTGGGTATACACTACCTGTCAGACAGTACATGTTTATTTTTCACATTACTCAATGTATGAATCACCATGGAGACGGCATCACAGAGCTATGTCTCAGTGATAAAAAGCCATGGGGATGTCTTCAAGAATGAAGACATCATCGCTCCATAACCACCAAGTCTGGATACATGTATTCCTAATGGTAGTGTAGAGACAGAAGTGGTGATAAAGATGCCATGAAGATAAGGAGTTCGGTTCTAAGGATGCCATAAAAACTGAGCAGATGGTCACAACCTCTGTGTGGTTTATGCTATGTGAGGAGAGACCCAGAGTCCAGGCAGGGCTAGCTTACATCATGGTTGTTGAGGAGCAAGAGCCTAGTATAATACCCTGGACATGCTGAGCATTTGAGATTGTTCAGTAGAGCATCAGTTCTTGGTACCCGACACATATGGTTCAAACTGGAGAAGCAAAGGTTGGGCGAGGTCCAATGTCCACTCTAACTAGAGCTGACCCAAGCACATTTAGGCACCTCAAGGGGGCTCAGCACAAACTATTATATTCACTTGGATCTAATAGCAAGGAAACACTCTCATAGTTACAGATGTGATGAAACTGAGAGGCAAACATGTGTTATGTGGTGAGAAACATACGGTTTTGGAGCTAGGCACGTCTGGATTTTAATCCCAGCTCTAGCAATTGCCAACTGTAAGACACTGAGCAAGTTTAATGGAGATATGACCATAATCACCTGGAGTCAGAGCTGGAATGAGGATTAAATTCAATTATGTTTGTGCAGCACCTGATACACATCAAGCACTCCATCGATGCTTATCCAAAATTCACTTGTACCACACCTATCCTCTCCTTACGCCTTCAGGAGCTCTCCTTTTACTAAAGGTGAGTAGAGCCCTGCAAGGGTCAAGACAGACAAATGAACTTTCCTTGCCAACTGATAGAAATACATCCCTCTTCACTCAGAAGGGATGCTCTGCACTTGGGAATCTCAGTATATGGTCATGGGTCTCAGGTAAGGCAAGAGGGTCCTCCCACTGGTCTGTGAACTGATCCAGAAGTACATGTCCTTCCTTTGATTTTGCAGCTGAATGACACTCCAATCCATACACTTTTGTCTTGCTGCAGTATTGGCTACAAGCGAGTTACTAGTGGCCTTCCGTGATGGGAGGCCCTATGAAAATTCCCAGAATGGAACCTGAGAATTCCTTCTCCCTTCTGTGGACAATCCCTTTTACTTTGTTTGGGGAGTAGGTGGAGTTAATAAGCTGTGATATTATTCCTGATCAAGGTGCACGCAGACATGTTTTCTCCTTCCAAAGAGCAGATTACAGAATCAGAGCCGTAGTGAGGAAAGGGGGTGATGATACAGTATCTGAAGGACTTTTAGAGAATTATATTTGTTTACTTTATGATATCTGTGTCTCTAGAAAAGATTAGGTAGAATCCTGTCCATCAGTGTCTCAATGTAAAAGAAAATTGTGGTTGGATGTCATTGCTAGCCCCCTGAGTGTCGTTGCTGCTCTTGCAGATAGCAGTGCTGTTCCCAGGACTCAAACGGCTTTGGACCAGTAGGTAATGGGAGGGGGAGGAAACAGGCCCCCCCGCCCCCATATGCTGCTTCCTGGGACTTGAGCTCTGCCCACAGGAAGTAAGAGAAAGAGCTGGCGTGCCCTGCACAGTTGCACTTACTGAGGCTGGGCTGCAGGGGGCAGGCACTCCTCTGTGATCCTCCCGTGACCAGGAGGAGCTCATTCCACACCAGCTCTGGGGAATGAAGTATAGACACTGAAGATTCTCATCCTCAGGCCAAGAGATCAAGATCAGTGCAGCTCACACCTGCCTTTTCAGAGAAAGAGAACAGAAGGCGAGATCGTGGCCGTGATCATGACCCATTTTGGAAACCCCCAAAAAGCTTCAAAACTTAGAACTAATGAGATGATATTCTGAAAATAAAAGTGATAAAATTTATCTGAATGCATGAATACATAAGCTCTTGAGAACGCCCATTTGGTCCTCATTTTGTTTCGTTTGCGCTCTATTCACTCCGACCCTGTCATATGACAACCCGCTCGACTCCCCTCTTGCCTTCTGTCCTGTTTTGCTGCTAGCGTATGTCCTGTATTCTTCCTTTGCATTCTTCTCTGAATGAAATCCTGGAAAGAAACCCCACTCAGCATGGCCTCAGGGTCCCCACAGTGTGAGCTGGTGCCACAGGCAACCCTCTCCTGCTAACTCCGGGCCCGGGTGACCCATGGTAGCACCAAAGTGTGAGTTGCCTGCTTTTCGCTGAGCGTTGGGCCAGACTTTGGGGAGCTGCCTTGAGCAACGCTGAGTTGTCAGATATACAAGCGCCATAAGTCAGAGGGATGTGTGTGTCACTCAAAGGTGCTGACACAGGCAAATCCGATCTGGGGCTAGCAGATGCCTAGCCCAGTAAGACAAATGGAATGCATTCCTGCCAGTGTCCCTACACTCTCACACTTGGCATTGCTGCTCCCAGGGCTCAAGTGGCTTTGGACCAGTAGGCAATGGGTGGGGGGAGAGAAACAGGCCCCGGTTATATGCTGCTTCCTGGGATTGGGCTTTTGCTCATGCTATAGCCCCCAGCTCCACCGTTATCTTGACTCAGCTGTTCTCTTCTGCTTGGACTCCTATATTGCACTTCTCTTTGTGCCTCTTCTCTCTCTCTCTCTTTCTCTCTCTCTCTCTCTCTTTACCAATAACTGGCTGAGTCTCTTCATGTTTTCCAGTCTAGATCCCACAGGGGAGATGGACTAATTGATTTAGCTCGTTACTCTCCACCTACCTGGACAGTGTCTCTTCCTCCAGGCCCCACTGGTTGCCAGCTGGTCAATGGATAAGCTGCCCTCGGGTCAGGTGCCCACCAGAAGCCTTCAACCTCAGCTGATAGGATTTGGTGGAATAACTCTCGGGCACATGTTCTATAGTGGCTCTGAGGGATCCTCACTAGAACTCAGCTCCTGCTCTAACTTGCTCAAAAATTCACCTCTATTCTGTGCCTTCTCTTCCCTATCTTACTTCCCTAGTCTCCTACCAATGTTTTCTGGAATTGATTTCAATACAATGATTTGCATTTAACACCTTGACTCAGGGTCTGCTTCTAGGGAACCACGAATGATGACATTGTCCTAAAATCACCCAACTAATGGGTAGAGTACCTGGTTGATGTGACTCAAGAGTCGATGCTCTTCATACATTGCTGATCTACCCAGACATGTGCTCCCAGTCTCACAACAATGTTCTCTTGTATTTCCAGTCTCCATCCCACGGGAGCACCCCAGTTCTCTCCTCCAGGATTGACCACGTCTCTGGCCCTCCCTGGTCCCCTGGTGTACATGAGTCCGACCCCAATTCCAGTGTCACCTCATGGATCCATCATTCTTGCCTATGAAAATCTTTTACTTGCTAATCCATGCCCATAACAGCCCTCCCCCAGCAATATGATCTCTGCTTAGGTACTGCAGCTCAGAGCAGCTGGTTCCTTCCTCCCACCACACTCCTAAAAACAAGAGCAAGTACTCTGCCTGGCAACTGCACACTCTAGGACAAGGTATTGGAGTCAGGGTTGGCTCCTCTATTTCCCCTGCAGAACCCTTTCAGATACAACATTATTCTTGGCATTCCTCTTAAATGCAAGGGGAGGAGAGGCTGACCAATACTAATTTTAGAAAACTAACCACCTGGAGATATTAAAGAGCCATATCTAGAATCTATTAGATACCTAAAATTCCAACGAAATACCGAAATCCTAATTGTCAAACACTCACTTATTCTAATTCTTTCATGCCAAATACAATTGGCTGGGTTTTGCCATTCCCATCCACATTTAACATGGACAGACACACCCTAGGAAGTAAAATAGTGAGACCAAACATTGTGAATATTTCATTTATCAAGTTGCAGCTCCTTGTTAAAGTTTTGAATTTCTTTAAAAAGCAAGGTAGTCTGCTAAATAAAGTTTACTGGGTTGCAATTAGAGAACTGGACTGTATTCCTGATTTCTCTGTTGGCTTTGCAAAGTGACCTTGGGCAAGTTATTACACAAGTCTGTCTTAATTTATTTATCTGTAAATTCGAAAACAAAACAATAGCCTTATTCTTTTTACAAAACTTGGAAGGAAGAGAGAATGATAAATCTATAAAAGCATATTGAACCCTTTGGGGGAAAAACCTTATCTGCTTATATATATGTTAAGGTTATGTCTATTTGCAGCTTCTGATGCTCTTGTCAAACCAGAGAACAGCACTGTTCTCCACAGAAACTCCCCCCATTGTTCACATTGTGGTGCATCCTCAGTCCTCATATTTTAAGGCTAGTTGGCTGCAAGGGAAAAAAATAGATAGGAATTAAATTTAAAATTGAAAGAACTGGCAAATAAAACGATAATTTCAATCCTTGCATCCCAGGTGACCGTAGAAATTAGCTTGTTGGATCAACTTGAATAGCCTCACTACAGAAACCACTGTTTTGTGTGTGTTTAAGCAGTTTTGAAGATTGTGGCTTGGAGAAGAGTAAATCCACTAGTTTCTATCTTTACCCTTTTTTACCCAACTGTTGATTATTCTTTCCTGTTACCCGTAATTGTGCTTTCTTTTCTTCTGCTTTCTTTCTTTGCCTTTTTCTCCACTTCAGTTGATCTCTTTTCTCCCATTCATCGTTGTCATTGTCGGGCATTTGTCATGTACTCTCAACTTGGCTGAGTGTTGTAAGTGAGAAAGGAGCAGGAGGTGTAAAAAGAAGAGGAAAAAACTAATGTTTACCTAGAAAATGCTTGTCACATAGAAGTTGCTTAATCAATAAATATTCATTAACTAGATCAATAAAAATACCTAATATTTATAGAGAACATGTTTGTGTTAAGCAATCTCTGCATGCATTTCCTGTAATCCAACTACCCTACAGGGTAGATACTATTGTTCTCTCCATTTTGTACACAAGGAAACTGAAGCTTAGAAAAACGAAATAGGTTAACCAAGGTTGCCCGGATAGAAAACGACAGAACAGGGACACAAAACCAGTTCTGTCTGACTCACAAATCCAGGTTCTTAACTACCATACTCTCTTGTAGCAGGCATATGCCTGGCGCTTTCCTGGCATTTAATGAGCATTAAGCAAGGAAGAGATTACTTGATACAGGACGTAGCTGAAAAAAGCCATCGCATGACTAAAACAGGTTCACAGCACAACTTTAGCAATAGCCATGTTAACGTGGGCAAGTTATTTAAATTCTTTGAGCTTCAGGTTCTTCATCCGTAAAACGAGCATATCTGTATCTCCTCTCTGAGTTGATGCAGAGATTGAATCAGCTTGCTCCGTGCCCCGGCCTTTTAACTAAGCAAATGGGATGAAGAAGAATATTCAAGAGAGAGGAAATAAGTCACAGAGACAGGCGCTCTCCTAGCATCACGTTCTTTCTCTGTCACATCACCTGCCACAAGTATGGTAATTCTTAGTTTTCTTATCTCTATCCCTCCCCGACCTTGACCCTGAGGCTGGGGTCAAGGATCAGGATCAAGCCTGTCTCACTAGCTGTACAGCCAACATGCAGACCAGCGTCTGGCACCTGGGTACTAGGACTTCATAGTCACACTCTTCCCAATTGTCCCCAGGCTATGTTGGAAGTGCATTCACAGTCGTCACCCCTCTCTTAACTATGCCATCAGCGTCTGAAGTCCTTGAACCAAGATTTGAGCATAGCAGCTGTGGCATGGAGGGACCAGGGAGAGATGCACGGATTTGTACCCCCAGAAAGGACTGACTTCCGAGCATCCCACTCACTGACGTCATGGATCTTATTAATGACTAGAGATATTGCTTCTTCCCTTCAATTAAATTCAAACATATGTTGTTAATGCAAGATACTGTTCTAGATGCTAGTGGGCATTATATAGATTCATAAGACTGCACGCTGACATTTAATAAAGTTAAAATAAATTAGAGGGATAGTCATCTGAACAACGAACTATAACAACTACCTAGAGTAAAATAAAAAGTGCTAAACAGAGGACTTAACACTAAAACTGGGCTGGTCTTTTCTTCATATCCTGAACTCCCATTTCTGCCCTCCCAGCTCCCAGTAGCATGTTGCTGGAGCCTTTGCCACCCTGGTAACATTAATGGATTAGTTAATTGTGGAATGATTTTCTTAATATACTCTTCCCTATGAGAATATCAGCTCTATGTGGGTAAGGATCACACCTGTCTTATCCACAACACCCTCCCTGGCATTCTGCACAGCACCTGATGTGGACTAGGCCTTTAACAATTTTGACAGGGAGAAAGGAAGAACAATTCATTTCAGTGTCAAGGATCAAAGAAGACTTCACAGAGGGAGTATGCTTGGTGCAGAAACCTTGAAAAATAACAAGAATTAGGCTTTCAAATTTATTGTAGAGTTAATGCATATTCCACACATTCTTTCCATTAGAGTTCTTTGGATACTCATTTTTTTTTCATCTGTAGTGACATATCTTTCAACTAACTTTGCAATATCCACTCTTCAAAGGTATTTGTGGAAAACTATAGCTTTCTGCCATAGCTTACAATTTAGCTCTTGTTAAAAGAGTTTTTCTAACAATAGCAAGAAAAAAATATAACAATGTAAGCTGGAATCAAATTACTTTCCCCACAGGTGGTACACGCTAAGCACTACAGTTGCTTCTAAGAGCGTGGAATCATTCGCTGGAGACCTGGGTGGTTTTCATGGAGAAAGCAGAATTTTTATATTGAACCAGAAGATTTTGAAAGTCCCAAGAAAGGGGGAGACTCTGAGTAGGAGATGCCGAGGGCTGGATGGAAGCAAGTGGAGGACAGAGCATGTGTCAAGGGAGAAGCAGAAAACACAGGTAGAAGAGGCCCAGTGGCACCAGGCTGCAAACGCCCTCCGGGGAATGGGGACCTCAGCTGATACCTAGTGGAGCCAGTCTGAAATGTTAAGGGATGAAAAATAAAATGTTTGGGGAAGAGGAATTTTTAATAATTTGCAGGGAGACTAATTAATAGGATAAAGAATATCCAACTAAGAGGCAATAAATTTAAAAAGCTGGAAGAAAGAGGCATTATGAGATGTAAAATAGCCAATTTACTTTCCGGTTGTTAAAGCATCTCTCACACTTTGCGAGTGGGTGACCAGAAAGCAATAAAACCATTTCGGAAATGGAAAACAGCATAGCAGGAGCCACTCCTGGGGGGAGCAGGATAAAGTCTGGCTTTATGCATGTTTGCTTTATAGACAATCAGAATGAAGTGCCCCAAGGAACATGGAGAGACGTAAGATTTTACTCTTTTTATTACGGGTGCTGGTGGTGCGATGATGGTGATAATGATGATGGTGAGGGGACTTCATTGACATAAGCCTCGAACTTGCAATGCCATTAGCTTTGATTTTTATCCAAAGCCCCTAGTCATGGAAAGTCTTTGCTGTGATTGGAAAGAAATGGAGTTGGGTGAGAGATGTCACCAAGGCCTAATCACAGATTTTATAAGATGAGCAACAATGAGATGAGGGGCTCCAGGAGGAGGTCTGGTGGCCATCCTAGAGGACTTTGCCATTACTTGAGAGAATTAACGCATTCCCCATATCTCGATTTGGTCAGAGTAGAGGAAACTGACTGGCATTCAATAAACTAGCCAGAGAATGAAGTCTAATGTGTGAGTGACAAACTTTTCCCTCCTGTAGTCACCTCCCCAGCTAAGCCAGTCATCAGAAACTGTTTTGGGGAACGTGGACTCCCAGCAAAGGGAACCGGCTAAGCAGGAAAGATACTACATCTGGCCCATGTGAGGGCTCATGGGACATCCCTACCCTATATCCAAGTTCTTTCTCTTCTTACTAAAATATTCAAGTTCACCAGGTTTGGTGTCTCTCTCCCCTGGATAGTATGAGAGGAACTCTTCAGGGCTTGTCACTTATATTTTTATTCTCTTTGTTATACTCTAGCTGAGTGGTCCCCACATGCTACCACTGCCAATGGAGCACCTGGGGATCTTGTTTAAATTAGATTCAGGAGCCTCATTTGGTGTGTCCCAGTAAGACACAGGAATCCATTTGCTGGTGAGCCTTCCAGGGGTTCCCAGACAGCGCCAAGTGACTCTGAACCCATTTGATTTGGCTGGCAGTTTAGGCTCTAAGCCTCCACGCCTACTTCAGCATGATCAGCTTTGCATGTACCTATTTTATTTGTTTTCTCTTCTGCCAAAGATTCGTTTAAACATGGATTTTCAGCACCCAAACAAGAATTGTTTGATTGTTGATCTAAGTTAGCCTTGACCTTTTGATTAACGCTGTTTCTCTTCAACAAGATCATAAATCAATTGTTCAGAAGCCTACCATTAAATCATAACCACATTTACTTAGTCAAGAACTATTTATTGACCATCTTGTATCTTCCAGGCAATGTGCTAAGTCCCATAGAGCTGTGGTCTCCATCCCCCGGGGCCACAGACAGCTACCAGTCTATGGCCTGTGAGGAACTGGGCCACACAGCAGGAGGCGAGAGGCAGTGAGTGAGCGAAGCTTCATCTGGATTTACAGCCACTCCCCATCACGGCATTACTGCATAAGCTCCACCTCCTGTCAGATCAGGACAGTATTAGATTCTCATAGGAGCATGAACCCTACTGCAAACTGCGCATGTGAGGGATCTAGGTTGCGCGCTCCTTATGAGAATCTAATGCCTGATGTCTGAGGTGGAGCTGAGGTGGTGATTACTAGCGCTGGGGCACGGCTGCAAATACAGATTATCATCAGCAGAGAGGTTTGTCTGCAAAATAAATGTAATGCACTTGAATCATCCCAAAACCATCTCCCCCAACTTCCCCTGCCCCTTCCCCCCATGAAAAAATTGTCTTCCATGAAGCTGGTCCCTGGTGCCAAAAAGGTTGGGGACTGCTGCCATAAAGAACAAGAAAGGTAAGACCTCTACAGTTATATTCTAATGCAATGGAGGTGGAATGGGGTGAAAAAAGACAACAGAGAAGTAAATACATAAAATCATTTCACATTGTGATTAGTGCTATGAAGAAAATAAGCAGAACGCTGTGGGAAAGAGCATAACTTAGGGTGGATAAGGAGAGCTCCCATGGAGATGACTTTCTAACCGAGAGCTAAGGAATGAAGAACCAGCCTTGTTGGCTGCTAAGAGCCTGGATAACATAGTGAAAAGTGGTCAAAGAATTGCAAAACAGGAAATAACAATGAGCTGGAAGGTTAGAGAAGGGTGGTCAGAGAGACGATGGGGGTGGTACAGGCTCTGGTGAGGGGTCTATGTGAAGTGGGGAATTCTTCTGTTAAAAAACAAGATGGTCAAGAAACTGAGAGTTTATTGGATGTCAGCAGAGTCACTAAATCTGATGCTAAGAGTAGAGAAGAAGAAGCAAAGTCTGAGTTAGAAGCTACAATGCATTAAAGTGGAGAGATCAGTGGCAAAGGCAGATGACACCATGAGGAGGGGGAAGAGGGACTTAGCAGGACACGTCTGTCTCACAGAAGCAAGAGGTTTTGCTGAGTGATGTCCTAGAAGCAACCGTGCACTGCAGGGAAATCATTCCCTATTTTCTGGCCAGAGAGACAAGTGGTTCAAGGAAGTGAAGTTTCATCCACTTGAGAAAGTACAAGGGAAGCAGAGCCTTGGGAGCCCGCCAGGTTTCATTTAGAGAAAGTCTTGGGAAACAAACATTCCATAAGTCCCTGGAGATTAAGGGGGAAGTGGATGACCACAGAGCAGAAGGTCCAGAGGGCAGTGGAAGGCTGATTTTGTTTTTGTTTTTGTTTGTAGGCAGAGAGGAGAGTTGACTAAGGCACATGTAGAGACACACAAATTACAGTCTGGATAATGGGCAACCGGGGAACTGTGAAATTCACTAGGTCACTGAGATACAGTACTGTTAGTACTGCTACTGCTAAAACAATAGTTACTATTTACAGTGGTAATAGGAGAAGAAGTCATTGTAGAAATATCATGGTAGTTTCATTTTAGGCCTAAGCTAAGCATATTCCATGGGTATCTACCAATAACCCTATAATCTTTCAAACCTACAGTCAAATTTTATGTTATTGGTGACAACTTTATATACCACAAATCACTGATCAGAGTAAAGAAGGATGCAGGGCTTTGGAGTCATCCTGGCAGCCTCTGGAGAAGATATCAGACAAATGGTTTTAGAGTTGAACCCTCAAACAGATGGTCCAATGTTGTGGAAGATTTGGAGTGGCTGTTTTATGGGGCTACACAGTTGGTGTATGGTAATCAGGGGGTTACTCACACTGTCCTCTTGCACTGGAAAGAAGCAGCCCCCTTCAAGCTCCGCTGGCGGAAGGGCTATGCTGTCTGGAGGCAGCTCTGTCCCCACTGCTTCATTCCTCTGCTCTTTTGCTCAATTTGCTAGAAAATTTCTAATCATCCTTGAAGACCTAAGTCCTTTCATTCACTTATTCATCCCACAAATATTTGAGAGCAACTATTATAGACTATAGACCATTCTAGACACTGGGAATACAATAGTTAAAAAAAGATCTATGTGTGTATATATAGATACACACATATATACACACATATATAGATATATATAGAGAGAGATCCCCTAAGAAACGTTCCCCACCACTCCCTCCACCTCTAGGCTGGTTGACACCACGCATCACTCCCACAGCACAGCATTTATTCATTAATTTTTCCAATAACATGCTGACAACCCTATGTGTATATCTTCAGCCCACAACCGTCCTTTTTACATCTAAATGAGATCGTATTACTTTTCCACCAAGAGCTCTCCAAAGGCTCCATGGTTCACCCAGAGTGAAAGCCAAAGTCTTTACAATTTTTGTCCCTATCAGAGGATGCCACCTTGTAAATCCCACCTCCCATGTCTTCCTTTTCAGAGTCACTGTGACAGTTGTAGGAAGGATGTAGTCAGATGAAGAATATGTGGTAAATGGGCTTGTTTATCCGTCTGGCAAAAGAACTAAATTTTTATTCTACTCTTGCTACAATTTTATGTAGCAGAACATTAACTAGACTTTTCTGGATTCCTTAGTCATTCTTCACTTGGGAAAGAGAGACGGTCTCATACATGAATGAATGGTATTATGATTATAGTTCTTAAATTATTGTGATAAATACATTTAGAAAAATAAAACATTTCCCAAGGGGAAAAAATATCACTTTTGGTAAGTGCTTAGAAAACTGAGGTGGTCATCAGGGTTTTGCAATTAGCCTTGCTACAATTTTAAGTTGTAATTTATGACTTTGAACCATCACGTGCATTACAGAATGCCCCCCAAAACAATAAAAATTTCAATCCATATGCAGGCTGCATTTTGCGTCTCCATTCAGATGCACCAAATAACTAAATCAGTTCTTGAAGATAACACACTCATTAATATCTCAAGAGTCATAGATACCCAGAATGATTGAGTTGATTCTATTGTGTTTCAGGAAAAACTAGGAAGAAAATCCAGGGCCTTTTCCTCTCTATCCTGTGGATACCATTTTTCATTGCTACATTTTCTGTGAAGAAGCTTGCCACAAAATGTATATTCAGCATGCCTTGCTAAGTTGTTCTGGCAGCTCATATGAAATATGCTGTCTTTGATAGTATTTTAAAACAAATATGTTAAGTTCCTTCTCTAGTATACCCACACTTGTGAACATGTTTCCAACATTTCTCCTTCTCTATTTTAACAGAAACCCAAGTTTCTCATGCCTGAGGATCTAAAGGAGAAAAAAGAAAATCTTCTACTCAATGCTGAGAGGACTACTAAGGTCTTAACAAAGACAAGCCACTCACAGGGACAGGATCAAGCTTTGAGTAAGACCACAGGGTCACCAACAAATGAGTTCATTGAAAAACATCAAGGAGCTAAGACTCTTTTCAAGAAGTTCAGCAAAATGAATTGGCCACTGGACATTCACCCTTTAAACAAAAGTTTAGTCAAAGACAATAAATGGAAGAAAACTGATGAGACCCAAGAGAAACGCAGGTCTTTCCTTCAAGAGTTTTGCAAGAAGTACGGTGAGGTGAGTCATCCTCAATCACAACTTTTTCATATGGTATCCAGAATCTATGTAGAAGACAAACACAAAATCTTATACTGTGAGGTGCCGAAGGCTGGCTGTTCCAACTGGAAAAGAATTCTGATGGTACTAAATGGATTGGCACCCTCTGCATACAACATCTCCCATGATGCTGTCCACTATGGGAAGCATTTGAAGAAGCTAGATAGCTTTGACTTAAAAGGCATATATACTCGTCTAAATACCTACACAAAAGCTGTGTTTGTTCGTGATCCCATGGAAAGATTAGTATCAGCATTTAGGGACAAATTTGAACACCCCAATAGTTATTACCATCCAGTATTTGGAAAGGCAATTATAAAGAAATACCGACCAAATGCCTGCAAAGAAGCATTAATTAATGGATCTGGAGTCAAATTCAAAGAGTTTGTCCACTATCTCCTGGATTCCCACCGTCCTGTAGGGATGGATATTCACTGGGAAAAGGTCAGCAAGCTCTGCTATCCGTGTTTGATCAACTACGATTTTGTAGGGAAATTTGAAACTTTGGAAGAAGATGCCAATTACTTTTTGCAGTTGATTGGTGCTCCAACAGAGCTGAAATTTCCCAACTTTAAGGATAGGCACTCTTCCGATGAAAGAACCAATGCCCAAGTCGTGAGACAGTATTTAAAGGATCTGACTAGAACTGAGAGACAATTAATCTATGACTTTTATTACTTGGACTATTTGATGTTTAATTATACAACTCCATTTTTATAGTTTGCATTCATTTTCTAAAGCCCTGTATTTACTTAAGAATCATGAGTTCGAATCAGCTACTGTAATTTTCCTGTAATTATTTGTAAGAGAGAAATTTAAATAATGGCAGTTGTCTTGACTTAATGAAGATTTTTACCAAATAGTATGACACCAATTGGTACAAAGTTACAGGAAAATCAGCTAAAGGAGACATGTAAACAACTTGAGTTGCTCTAAAATGTTTGGAAAGAGCTGCTTTTGCATTATGGATACTATTGTTGAAGCAATAACGTAGCCAGCGTTACATTAGCTAAAACAGCCTCTTGCAATGGTAGGAACAGAATCTAAATAGCATGAATGTATGTCTATGTCCTGGAATTTACTGTCTAAAGTGCATGAATATATTTTTGGCTATCTATGCCATAGTAATCAAAACATTGACTAGTTTTCTTACACCCTGGAAATCTTCCTATTAACTGTAATGATAAATCCACTTTGAAATGATACTTTGGACTTAGTCATTTTACTTTAGATTGGAAGGCATTATGTGATTTACAGTATGAGACTATAGCAGAAAAACCAGATGAGGCTATGGCTTTTTATATTCAACAGCCAATAAAAAATGCACAACATGCTAAGATCAAAGCAACAAAAGCAATCTTCCTCTTCCAGAAAAACTTAAGGGAATTGATTCTGTTTTCTTTTGAGCCCTCCACAAAGAGACAAAATGAACACAAGCACTAAAGGTCTACATTTCTGAAGCAGGCGGCTGAGAAGTTTAAGTCTCATCAGATATAAATGTGCTCCTAATTCTGGTTTAATTGGGCAGGGGGGAAATTGTTTCAGGATGGAATAATCATCAAAAACAACAGTTGCCATTCTGAATACAGACCTCAAACAATAACCAAGTTTTATAAGAATATTATTTGAATCAAAGCATCATGCGCATAGCTTTATATGTGGAATACACCCTAAGAATAGCTTTTGTTTTCAGTTTAATTATTCAGCTTGGGAATGACTTTTTAAAAACTAATATACCACTTCAAAGATAGGCTATGTGCTAGAGAATAAACATAACAAGAGCCCCTAGAAATGTTTTTTAATAGGCTTATGCATAAGCAAATTAAGGTATTTTCTTTTTAAGTTTAAATATTCCATACTAACAAAGTCAAATACCATTGTATTCAAAAATTAAATCAAAGTCTTTGGAAAATAGGACCATGTGTCACCCTTATGAAAAGTTATGATGTATTTTGGAAATTTTTTCCAAAGACCCTAAATTACAAGACACATTTGGATGAGAAGCTTATTTTAATTGGTCAACTGTTAAGCAAACCACGTGAAACCTGCGTTAAGCAAACCACATGTCATTCAAGCCTTGTTTAAATGCCTTTCTTCAACGCACTTTCTTCCTAAGCTATTTTATCAGTAAATATTCAGTAATGTCTCTCGAAGAACAGTAGGTATTAATAGTTGAATATTAATAGCCCAAGATAGTTATAGTCATATTTACTTCATTTTGATTTTCCATTTCATGGCTGAGTATTCATGAATTGCTTCACTCCTTACACATACCTGCCGTGTCCCATCTGTGTCTCCTGAGGAATGAGGTGAAGCTGCAATGGGCTGAGAGATCATAAGTATTAAACCTTCTAAACCAATCTTTTACTATTTTTCCACTCCATTAACTCATGCCTCTAGACCATACACTTAAGGTGTACTCTATGTTTTTAAGGAGTTTTACTCTAGAGTGATCTAAATTACATAATTTAAAATTTTGCTATCCCATGTAGAGTAGATTCCTAGTAACTTAAGGACATTGAAATTATCTTTTTATGAAGGGATGTGGGGGGTGGGGGGGGGAGAGAATAGAAAATATTCCAAGAAGCCTGAAATGTAAACTATGCAAAACTAGTTTTAGATGGAATCTGCTATAAAGGATAAAAGCAATTTTCTCAAAGGTATTCTTAAAACCATGTAAGGAACAAACAGAAAATGCGCTCCTAAATGCGCTTTCAGGCTGTCTGATGCCAACTGACACCCTGTGTCCTTGTGAGTTCCAGAGGCCGTGTGTGTTTTTACTAAGGAAGAACAAACTTTTTATGTCCCTGCTCTTTTCGTTCGATGACTTATTTTCATCTTAGGGCCAAAGACACCAGACATCATTCTGGATTCTTGTGATTTTAAGTAGCTACTGCATTTATCTCCCCGGAACTATTCTGCTTTGCAGACCAACTCATGTACTCCTATTTGTCAGTTCTGCCTGTGTATTAATCCAGGTGGGAGCATCGCTGTTTCCTTTGGACAGTCACAATTTCATGAATGTGGTTTCCTAAAGGCAAGTGACCCAATCCAGACTCATCTTCCAGATGTCCAATATTCCCATTTTAACATTAGTGTGCTTTAGGTGTAATTATAAGTCCTCTAATTAAGCCCCAAGGATCCTGTTTGTTTTTATAGGCAGCAGTAACACTACAGGCAGGCCCCTCACTCTGCTCTTCCTCTGTCTGGAATTACCATCGGGGTAACAAGTTGGCAAGTAAATCCAAAACCATAGTTATTTAACCTGTAAACTACCTATGCATATGCATCATTGATGTGATTGTGCCCAGAAACTGCCACCAACTTCAAGGGAAACATATGCACATCTAATTTTCTGATTTTCTCACATGTATTTGGGAATATCCATCAATCCAATGGAAATGTGAGGCCACTTGCTTAATTTTCTAACTTTACAGTCTATAAAACATTCTCTAGCAGAGAACAATGTTCATACGAACAATGTTCATGGTAATATGGTAGTTCAAATTCAAGAACTACTTGAATGCCGTTTATAATTAGAAAGAGGAAAAAGACTTTTACACTTTATTCATTAATAATTAGTCTTACCTCCTAAACTATATAATGTTTAGCAGAAGGGAATATATAAGAAGATGCAGAGATTTCTGAGTATTAGAGTTCCCAGTGAAAAGATCATTTGCTGAATTAGAAGAACTTGGAATTAGGCTGGGGCTATGGTAAACATCTCCCTACTGTGAGTTCTCATCTGGCATCTGGGGGCATTTTCAGCGTCTAAGCCTTCATAGGCCTACGGAAGCAGAAGCTTTGCCCATGGCTAACATTCCCAACAAGTCCTGATATTTGAAAAATGATTAGGCAAAGGTGTTTAGTAGTAGTTCAACCACTTGAGAACTTTAGGCCAAGGCTAATTCAGTATAGTCTTACCTTTAAGGTCATACCTTCTCAATCTTAATCATTATCATTATACAGCAGTAATGTTCATAATCATAGCTAACATGTATTCAATAAATGTTGAATAATACTGGGTATCAGGCACTAGGCACTCTTTAAGGACTTTACATGAATTAATTTATTTAACCTCCATGGCCAATCTAAGATAAGTGCTATTATATGTGGCCCTCTCCCTTCCCATGTATAATAGGAAACTAAAGCAGAGTGTGGGTGAGTAACTTGCCTAAAGAGACACAGTTGATAAGTAGGTACGGAGCCAAGATGAACCCAAGGAGCAAATGCCATTATCAAACTCTTTTCTTAGAATATTATAAACACATATTTACTTTTGCTTTCTTTTACTTATATTCAGAAAAACTAATGGCAAGAAACATATATTGGAATCCTGAAATTTTTCAATACAACTATGGATGTGTGTGTGTGTGTGTGTGTGTGTGTGTGTGTGTGTGTGTGTGTGTTTAGTTACTTAGTTATCACATTTCGAATCAGTTTATTCCTTTATCCCTGCTGATTTAAACTGATAGGTACAAGATTTTGGAAGAAATTAAGCTTCTTCCCTCCTTATTTTTTTTTTATCCTCAGTTGATCATGGGATACAATGTTTTTAAAAAGAGGGGAAAAAAGAAGTCCCTGGAACAAATTTAGCCTAACAAAAACAAAATATCATTTTGATAAGAAATTCCAGACTGCTACAAGAGTAGTCCAGGTTAAGAGGAATCTAAGGAGAAAATCCAGACCAACTTTCCCCCTGTAGGCTCTGAACAGCCCCTGCAGGTGCTCAGGGCTCACCAGGTAGATTGCAGGGAGACCTTCTAGGGGAAATATTCCTGCTGGAAACTAGGCAACTGTGTGCACTGTCTCTTCTTCCTGAGGTCCCATCCCCGGCACTATTAATAGTGTAGTCAGATAACCTTCAGCCAACTCAGGAAGATTGTAGAAAAGAATAGAGGAGCAAGCTGACTTGAACCAACTGAAAAATACCATTAAAAAAAGGTCAGAATAAATAAGCACTGAGCTAGAAGATGACAGGCTTTTCTTAGGCCTGTGGGGCACACTTGCTGAGGAATGCCAGGTCTAGGGGCTTCAACGGAATATTGCCTCACATCACGTAGTTCTCACACCGTATTTGGAGAACTCCCCTCTCTGTATATCTGGACATTCGTTTTTTGTTAACTCACCAACGCATCTCTTTAGATTATTCAATTTTGAAAAATCATCTCTTCACGAGCTTTCTGATTGGTGGGAAAAGGCAACATGGTTTTCCCCTGATGGGACATGTATCAGATTCTTCTTCTCCTACCAAAAATGCAGGCATCCCTTTCCTCATTTTTCTTTGGGGGGGGGGTCATTAATTTATATGCCCATGTACTATTTATCCCACTTTATACGAATGTAAGATCTCTGTTGTTGTCATTGGAATGTATATTACATCTTCCAAGAGGAAAGGAGCTGTGTCTGTTTGATTCACTTTGTAGTGTTTCCAGAAAAGCACTCCATGGAAAGAAATCGGAATCCACTCCATGGAATGGATGCTTTTGATGCTGTCCTTTAAAGGTTCTTCTACAGCTTCTCTTAGTGTACAATATGTATATTTCTACCTATGACTTCCCAGCATCTACAGGACCAGTGGCTCTGAAAAGAAGGTGCTAGAGCAGGGCAGTTGAAGGAGGGGATCCCAGCCACGTGCCCTTTCTACACTAACAGGCACACCTTATCTTAAAGGATAGTTGTGGACATTGCAACCTTTTACATTTCTAACACAATGCCTTTGTTTGAATGTTTTTGGAGGAAAATGTTGACAAAAATAATGCATGATACTGGTCAATGTAAGAGCCAGTTACTGAAAACACACTAAGTAGCAGACACTTGAAAAATACTTTTTATGCCATCATGTAATGACATGAAGAATATGTCTTATCTTTTCCAAAAAAAATGAAAGTTAGGTATTATTCCTCTCACCATTTTATGATTGAAAAAACTGAGAGTCAGGAGGGTTTAATAAACTAGTCACTGAGCCAGATGTAAGCCAAAGTCTCTCTGGCTCCAAAGCTGAGACCGAACACTGGCAGCCCATGAGCCACATCTGGGCACAGATATGTTTGGTTTGGCCTTCAGTGCATTTTTTTGATACTCAGATTAGTTGCCAACATTTTAAATTTGAGACTCTTTCATTAGCAACAGGGGATTGGTTGCCCCACATCCTATAGGCCCACCTGAAAATAGGTGGGCAGAGAAGAGGTCGGCCCCTATAGATGAGGTCAGAGATCTCTCACTGTTCACGCTCCCCACCAAGCCGCCATCACGCCTTCACCTCACTTGCCTGGCCTCTATGCACCTTGCTTTTCAACTCCTGTTCTAAAGTGTATGCTCTTTCATCTGCCCGGCTTCCAACGGAAAAGCAATTCCTGAACATTTTCTCTGACCATATTTGTATTGTGCAATTAATGAGGTTATCCCATCATCGCTCAAGATGCTGTTTGTCCTTCACTCTTATATCCAGTGGGATCTCCAGACAACATTTCATTGTTTGAGAAAATCCCTTTGACGACAAAGATGCTGGGAGAAATCCAGTACCTTTCTTTGGCATCTTTCTGTCTTAGCCACTGGGTCCCCCTGACAACAACATTCCTCCCTCAGCAGAGACGAGTCATTCCCTCCAGCTCTGGGAGCCTCAGTATCTAGGGACAGAAAGCAGCTCCCGCTGCTGCCCCTAGCCTGCTGTTCTACAACCTTCCTTCAAAAGCCTCTTCTGTTCTGAAGGTGTAGCCCCCCTTCCTCAACTTTGGAAATCACCTACTTCCCAGCTGTCTCTGAGGATTTCCCCTGTCTGGTTCATACCATGCCTGTCCACCCCACTTCCTATTACCCGTATACCTTCAGCACCCCCAGTGACATTCCACTATCTTTGGTTCTTCATGCTCGAACCTCCTTCTTCCACTTCAGCACTTAGAGAGCTGGAGAAGACAGAAACACAGCCTGTGGGAAGGGAGAGCTGTGACTCTTGTCCTGAAATAGCAGAAAACCTGTGGCAAACTATGTGATATCTCATTTTAGCCATTCACTTGCTCGAAATATTTCCAAAGTTTAGAAAAATGTTTTTCAAAAGGACTGTATTATAAATGAAAATGTACTCAGAATGCTAGAATATCTGTCGATTTAAAATGACAATACTATTAATGTGACTATAATTATCCTTAGGAAAAAAATAAGCCCTGATTTGTCAATTTCTCAAAAATTACTGCATGGACCACCTGTATCAGAGTTAGCCTAATTTTTGCTAAAAACAAATTCCTGGACTCCATCCAAGGTAGACTGAATCAGAATCTCCGTGAAAACCACTTGGAAATTTCCTTTTAACAATCTACTGGGGTGATTCGTATATATAGCAAAGTCTGAGCATCACTTATATATGTGTGATTTTAAAATTCTGGTTGATGATAGATAATAATAAAATCTGCTCTTTTCATTTTATCACTTTGTTGAAAAGTTAATGATTCTCAGCTCAGAGAAGTGTCAGCGGGTGTTGGTACCAAAGTCCCCTGTGGGATTTTGACCAGCACTGAAGCAGAAACTTGGCATCCAAAGTCTGCCAATTGCAAGAACTAGAGCTGAAATGATGAAGTGAATTACAAGGAGAGAGCTGGGCACTGCCCAAACTTTTTGAAAGGTTTCAGAATGAAATGGGGAAACAGAAACTTTCCTCTGTTTGAAATACAAAAGACAAATGGGTACTGAAGACAATTTTGGCAACTCAGCTTCACACTGAACAAGTGAAGACAATATATGAGTTTCTCCAATAAAAAATAAAAAGCTGTTTTCAAATTGACCAAGATGATTGAAAATGGAAAATATTTGCTATTTGGGTTATTAGTTTGAGAGCAAATGCCCCAGGAACTATTTTGCAATTTAACTTAAATGGTAAGAATGTACATTTTCTTGAACTTCATTAAACAATGTGTCTCCCCTTGCCTTTCTGTTAGGTTGAACCACAGGACATCACCAACATTTGACCAGCTCTGAGGTCTAAACAGAGCCCTTTAATGTGGCTTCACTAATAGCTCCACTGCTACCCTCCCAGTTCTGGACACACTGACCTCACCTAGAATATGGGAAACAGCTCTAAAAAGAAGCCCTGCATTTTCTGTTTCCATTTTCTAAATCACTCCTCCTTTCTTTCCTGATTTTCTCTTTTTCTTCTTTGTTTCTATTTTTAATTGTGGTAAAATACACATAAGATTTATCATGGCACCATCTTTAAGTGTACGGATCAGTGGCATCAAGTACCGTTACGCACCCGTCACCCACTATCCATCCACAGAACTTTCTTCGTCATGAAAAACTGGATCTCTGTACCTATCAAACTACAGCTGTGCTCTTCCCCTTCCACCAGCCTCTGGCAACCACCATTTCTACCTTCTGTCTCTGTGAATTTGGTAACTCGAAGCACCTCATAGAAGTGGAATCGTACAGCATTTATCCTTTTGTGACTGGCTTATTGCACTTGTCATATTGTCCTCAAGGTGCATCCATGTTGAAGCATGTGTCAGATTTTCCTTCCTTTCTGAGGCTGAATAATACTCCATTCTCATTGCTTGGCCTCACAGCTCTCAAAAATATAACCCCGTCCCAGCTTTACCATCCAATACCTGCACTGAACCCAGCCGAGTTGAACTATTTCATTCTCTGAAAACACCCCTTTTGTTCATACCATCTGCATTGTCTGAAGTGTCCATTCCTCCCCTCTTTAGGGGCCTTAGCACATGCCTCCTCCAACAGGCTGCTTCCCCCTGACCATCCCTCATTCGGCTCACTTCACCTCCCTGCCTGGGGAACCTCTTCTACTACCCTCACTTTAACTCCACCATTAGGCTGATGGCTCCCAAATCTCTTTTTCTAACCCATGTATCTGTTGTGGATGTTGACTCAGATTTCTAATTTCTTGTTGGATTACTTCATGCAAATGTCCCACTGGCACTTCCGACTCAACACGACCAAAGCTGAACTCATCATCTAAACTCCAAACCTGCTTTCTCCTTACTTGGTGGCAACACTGACCACCTATCTCCCAAGTCAGGAATTCAGGTGTCAACTCAGACTTCTCCCTGCACTGACTCCCCACAGCTGCAGGATTAAGATAGCCCATTAACTTCACTGCCTACATTTTTCTTAAGCTTCTCCTCTCCTCCTACCCATTCTGCTAATATCCTAGTTCAGACTCTCACCTCCTTCCTCTTGCCTGAAACGCTATAATAATTTTGAACTGACAAAGCTCCTTCATGACTCCCATCATCCAAGTCTCTTTCCTAACACATATGCAGCATCTTCCATGAGCCCAATCTGTCTCTAGACATATTTCCTGCCAATCTCCACCTTCCGGTGTACTCTCCAACACTGAATGGCCATAATCCCTTGACATTGGGTGGTTTCCTGCCTCCTGAGTTTACTGATGCTTTCCACTCTATTGGAGCAGCCACTTCCCCCCATTCTCCTCCCCAGTACTTCCTAATCCCTAAACTCAGCTCGGAAGGCATTTCTCACCTCTGCCTTGCTTGGATGAGACCCCCTTCTCTGAATAACAGCATGCTAGTGGGAAGCAGTACACTTTGGTGGTTGAGAACCTGCAGCTTGTCATTGGTAAGAACTAGGTTTAATTCCAGATCTTCGACTTCCAGATTTTGGGACCTCTCCAGCTGATTTATCTTCTCTGAGTGCTAGTTTTCTCATCTCAAAAATGAGGATATCAATACCTACCTTACAAGTGGGGTATGGAAAATGCATGTAAAGTGGTTCATAAGTGCTCGATAAATTACAACTATTGATTTATTGCATTATAGCCTGTATATATTTCTATCTTTACAGAATTTTATACTTACAGAATTATAATTATGTATGTGTCTTGCTCAGGAGACTGAATTCCTTGAAGTCAAAGCTTGCGTCCTGTTCATCTTTGTAACCCCCAAGAAGACACTTGTTAAGTATTTGTTGTAGAAATGAATGCAGGACAAATATTGCACACCTACCCCTGGGTTCACATAGCACTGTATCCTTCTTTTAAGACACATTCTGACTTATATTATAACAATACGGAAATGTGTCTTATCATTTCTGTTTGGTTCTAAGTTACCTGGAGGCAGGAACTGTGACTTGCTCAATAAACGTATGTACATCTTACTGAATTTGAGACTTTCAAGTGCTGATTCTTTTTAATATGATTGATGGTTTAGAATAGCAGGCTTCCTAGCCAAACATTTCAGACACAAATAAGTGAACTAAAAATTCATTCCTTCATTCTTTCTTTCCATTTGCTCTACACTCTGACCATGCTGAACTTTCATCTCCTCAAATAAGCCATGCTGTTCCCTGCCTCGGGGCCTTGATACAGCCTATAGGCCAATCTAATACTCATCAGTCTTCATAAAAGCCTTTACTGATCTGTGGACCAGGTTAAGTCATTCATACCTACTTTGGAGACCACACAGGAACACACTAGAAGCAGGCACTTTATAAGACAATGTTTGTTTTCCTCAAGATCCGTCCTCATTATGTCCAGGTTGATAACCAAGATAAGCACAGCCCAAGAGGGAAAGTTCTTGGATAAAATAGTTTGCATGCCAAAAGCATTACAGGACATCACCAATATTTTATATATCAGCTGGATTCAGGGGAACACACATGAGAGCAAAATTTGAGGGTGTTGTATAAGTGGAGAAAGGGGAAATGTAATGTGGGATAGGGCACAATTTATTGGCATGGTGACTATTACCGACACTTAGAACTCAAATTCTGACAAGGACTCCTGGAGCTAATCTAATAATTGGTTGGGATGGCCCCTTGAATCCATAGTGACTGTGAAGTTCTTTCTGTGTTGCTATAATAGATTGCCACAGACTGGGTAATTTATAAAGAAACAAAATTTATTTCTCACAGTTCTGGGGGCTGGGAAGTCCAATATTCAGGTGCCGGCATTGGCATCTGGCAAGGGCTTTCTTGCTATGTCATCCCGTGGTGAAATGTGTAAGGGCAAGAGAGGAAAGGGTCCAAACTCATCCTTTTTATAAAGAGCCTATTCCCATAACTAATCCACTCATGGGGTAATGGCATTAATCCATTTATGAGGGCAGATCCTCATGACCTAATTACTTCTTAAGGGTCCCACCTCTCAACTCTGTTGCATTGGGGATTAAGTTTCCAACACATGAACTTTGGGGGACACATTCAAACCATAGAAATGGCCTACAGAAAATGAAATAGAGATGCCAGAACTTTTTGGCACAGTACAGTGGAAGGGGTCAGAAGGCTCAGGATGTATAGATGTTAGAATAGAATTACTACGTAAAACCCTGGAACCTACTGCACTATGATAACCAGATGGGCCACAGAACACTCTCTTCTCTAGGGCACGCACTGAGGAGTGGACACATCAGCATTTCTGAGCTCAATGAAATTTTCTGTAAGGCAGGATTGACAGTTGGAGATGCTATAATAAGACAGGGCTCTATAACATCACTGGGGATGATGGGATTCTGGAATGGTAGAAGCCAAGTGTGCACTTGGCTTTCTGTGACAAGGTGGATGTGATTACCACAAGGGGCAAGAAGGCTGGAGTTGCAATGAGGGGACTTGTCTGCAGGGATCTGTGGCACTGCCTACCTGATCATTTGTATCTGGGGGTGAGATAACTGACCTGCTGACCAGAATGTTACTTGATTTATGTAATCAAATAACTTGACAGCAAGAGAACAGATGGTGACATCATCTGCCTCAGTGGAAAATCGTGGATGTTCATGCAATAATGTTCCTGACCTACACTGGTTTATAGACAGAGCCTCTTGGTTGAAGAGAAGATCAGATCCTCTTGAGGAAGAATCCTGCACAACTATTACAAGAATATTTGGCTTAATCTGTCATGGGATTAGAGTTAAAATATATATATGGTAAATATTCCCCAATCTTTTCAAAATGGGGCTTGCCACCATTTGTTAGGGTAACTATTCTTTGGAGAAATACCTGGACTTTTCTGTAAGATACAGGGTCTGAACTGACATTTATATATGAGCACTCAAAACACCATGATCATCCTCCAGTTAGAGTGGAGGTTTATGGAGACCTGGTAATAAATGAAATTCTGACCTATGTCTGTTTTTTAGTGATTCCAGTGGGTTCAAATACCTACTCTGTATTTATTTTCTTTATCCTTGGGTTTGCAACTGGGGTAGATAAACTTAGGAAGTGGCAAAGTCCTCATATTGGTCTCCTTAGCTGTGTTGTCAGGACCATTATAACAGGAAAAGAAAAGCGGAATCCCCTGAAACTGTTTCCACACCTAGCCAGGATGCTAATTCAGAAGGAAAACCACACCTTGGGAGTAGTTTTAGGTTTAGTCATCAGAGATTGAAGGATGTAAGGATGATGCTCCCATCACATTCCTATCCAAGGGCTACTGTAATCTGAACCATGTGACAGCCTGTCTTTGCGGCAACAAATCAACACAGCCTCTGAAGTCTAGTTCGTGGATTTTGATCTAGTGAAAGCATTCTTCTCCTTCAATAGGAAAGATCAAGCACAGATCACCTTCACACAGAAGAGAGACAATACTGACTGACTTGCTCCAGGGCTATGTAAATTCTGTTGCCTTCTGTTGTAGTACAATCCATAGAGACCTTGATTATCTTGACATCCTGCAAATCATCACATCAGCTCACTGTATTGATTACATTAGGTTAATTTGCCCTGTAGAACAGGAAATGACAAGTTCCCCAGATGTCTTAAGAAGATACATGTGCGCAACAGAGTGAGAGATAAATCTCATGAAAATTCAGGAGTCTGGCACATCGGTGAAAATCCTAGAGATATGGTAGTCTGGGAGGTATGCCTCTGACAGTCGAAAATATGAGGCATTCTGTTTATGATAAATGACAAGTTGTTATACTTTGCACTTCCTACCATTAAGAAAGAGACTCAATTCTCAGCCTCTTTAGATCGTGAAAGCAGCAAACACAGCACTTACGAGTACCGGTCTAACCAAGGTTGGAAGCCATGCGGAAGGCTGCCAATTCAATTCAGGCCCAGACCAACAGAGGGGCTCTGCAGCAAGTCCAGGCTGAAGTCGACATCTGGAAGGGGTAGATGATGAATATCTATTATAACATTGGGACAAGCTGCAGCATAAACATAAAATAAAATTTCTTGTTTTATTTTAAAATTTTTGGTTTTGAAGGAGATTCTGTCATTGATTGGACTTATAACTTCCCTCTTAGGGAGAAAGCAAGGGCACTTTTTTAATCACAAAAATTGAGTTTTGCTATGGAAAACAGTATGGAAGTTCCTCAAAAAACTAAAATTAGAATTTCCATATAATCCAGCAATTCCACTGCTGGATATATATCCAAAAGAAAGGAAATCAATATATCAAAGAGATATCTGCACTCCCATGTTTGTTGTGGTAACTATACACAATAGCCAAAATATGGCATGAACCTAAGTGCCTATCAACAGATGAATGGATAAAGAAAATTATCTGTTGTACAATGGAATATTATTCAGCCATTAAAAAGAATGATATCCTGTCATTTGCAGCAACATGGATGGAACTGGAGGTCATTATGTCAAATGAAATAAGCCAGGCACAGAAAAACAAATATCACACATTCTCACTAATATGCAGGAGCTAAAAAAAAGTGGATCTCATGAAAATGGAGACTACACTGGTGGTTACCAAAGGCCAGGAAGGGGAGGGTGGAGGAGGAGAGGAAAGACACACAAAAAAAGAATATAAATGCGTTTATTACCCCCGATCTGTACACGTAAAAATGGTAAAAATGGTAAATTATATATGTATATTTTACCTCAACACAATTTTTTTAATTCAGCATCAGTATCAGCCAGCTCACAGACACTACTTCAGATCTTTCCAGGCTTACCCGTCTCCTAGTTCAGCTGTCCCTGCAACAACCAGGCATGCGTGGGATCTAACTAACTTCATGCAGGCTCAGGCTGACACACCTTCCCTAATGCATGCACTGCACACCTCTTGTGTCTTTCTACAGGGCTCTCACCTGTTAACATCTTGTGGGCATGTTAACACCCCATTGGGTGAACTTCTGACCAAAGAAAACAGAAGCTGGCAAATAAATTCTTCTGTTTCCTGAGATGCTGGGTTCTGAGATACTGAGATTCTCTCAGTATCAGGCAATTAAACACCCTTCTTTGCAGTCAACTAAAGAACAAATCCTTAAATCTGCTTTCTCCTTCCCTAATTCATTCTTCTTGTCCCTCATTCCTGCTCCCTAGGATGGATACCCTGCACTGCATCAGTTACAGTTTGATCACAAAAGAAGAACTACTAGGAGTGGAATAGAAGGAGGGATTTGGTTTTGTGTAAGTGTGTGAACCTGAGTTTATGAATGGCTGTTGTTCACGTGTTTGGTGCTAGACAGGGCAGGCAGTTGGGAAGGAAAGCTACACCTGGCATGGGTGACAGCAAGAGCAAATCAGGACCTACTAGGGTGAGGCATAACCCTAGGACAAACTAACACCTGTTTCAGTCTCTTGACACCTGGAAGCCTCCAACTTCCATGATGCAGAGGACCAATGGGAGTTGAAGTCACATAAGCTCAAGGAGAAATTCTTATGGGGATTGGAGGAGTTATTCAATGGGTTTATGAACAAAGTGGGCATAGTCACAGAAATGGAGGTTAAACATGTGCTTGGGCTCCCCAAGGCAGATTTAGCTAGGGCCACTGCTGAGTGCCAAACCTGCCGACTGTAAGTTGTCGCCCCAACCCTGACCCCTGCTGCCATATGGCACCATTCCCCTTCCCCAGCAGCATCTGCTAGCCACTTGATGGCAGACTGATTGCAGAGGATCATTCCTATTATGAAAGGTGTAGTGACCTTCTCACTACTACTCCTAGTCAACTACTGCCTGTATTGAACTTTTTCAGCCTGATCCTGCACCATAGAATCCATTCCCACTCATGTTCCCCAGATGTCTAGAAATACAAATTTCAAAAACCAATGCAGATAGGGCAGAAACGCTGCAGCTACAAGTAGGAGTCTCAGAGGAATCTAAGGATTCGAGATCCCCAGCTCCAGGAGAATATGCCCATAATTCTCTGTCCCAATGTTTGGATCCCTCTCCTTCCCAATCAATGCTCTATTTAACATAAGAGAGCCTGTGAAGTTGAGAATTCATTTTATTTTGTAACTCAGCCACCCATAGGATTAGACTTTGGGTTTGATTTTCTGTAATCTCATCTCTGCGGCTATATAGAGAGTATGCATTTTTTGTGGGGGCCACTTACAGAGGCTTAAAGCCATACCTTCTATTGGCTCTTGATTACAGATGAAAATTTAAGTAAATGTTTGCCATGGAAAGTGATGACCTAGCAGTATCCTCTTTATCACTGTAAACAGTATTAATAATGCTTTTTAAAATTTATTTCAGGCCGGGCACCGTGGCTCATGCTTGTAATCCTAGCACTCTGGGAGGCCAAGGAAGGCAGATCATTCTGAGCTCAGGAGTTCGAGACCAGCCTGAGCAAGAGTGAGACCCCGTCTCTACTGAAAATACAAAGACATTAATTGGACAGCTAAAAATATATCTATAAAAAATTAGCCGGGCATGGTGGCACATGCCTGTAGTCCCAGCTACTCAGGAGGCTGAGACAGTAGGATTGCTCCAGCCCAGGAGTTTTAGGTTGCTGTGAGCTAGGCTGATGCCACGGCACTCACCCCAAGCAAGAGAGTGAGACTCTGTCTCAAAAAAAAAAAAATTATTTCAAAATATTAAGGGGGTGCAAGTGCTTTCATTACATGGATACTTTTTATAATGCTTAATTTAGGGCTTTTAGTGTACCCATTACCCGAATAGTGTTCATTGTACACAGTAGGCAGGTTTTACTGATTCTCTCCTCCCCTATTACCCCTTTCTTGATTTCCAATGACCTTTACATCTCTTTGTGCCTCTTTGTGCCCATAAATTAGCTCCCAATTATTACATTAGAGAGTACATGTGTTGTTTGTTTTTCCATTCTTGAGATACTTCACATAGGATAATAATCTCCAGTTCCATCCAAGTTGCTGCAAAAGACATTATTTTATTCCTTCTTATGACTCCATGGTGTGTGTGTGTGTGTGTGTGTGTGTGTGTGTGTGTGTATCACATTTTCTTAATCCAGTCATGAATTGATGGGCACTTAGGTTGATTCCACATCTTCATGATTATGAATTGTACTGCAATAAACACTCAAGTGCAGGTTAAAAGACTTAAATGTAAGGCATGAAACCACAAAAATTTTAGAAGAAAATGTAAGAAAAACTCTTCTAGACATTGGTCTAGGTAAAGAAGTTATGACTAAGATCCCAAAGGCAATCATGGTAACAGCAAAAATAAATAAATGGGACTTGATTAAATTAAAAAGCTTTGCACAGCAAAGGAGATAATCAACAGAGTAAATAGACAACCTACAGAATGGGAGAAAATATTCACAAACTACACATCTGTTAAAAGGCTAATATCCAGAATCTACAAAGAATTCAAACAAGTCAGTGAGCAAAAACAAACAATCCCATTAAAAAGTAAGCAAAAGACATGAACAGAAGGTTTTCAAAAGAAGATAGACAAATGGCCAACAAACATATGAAGAAATGCTCAGCATCACTAATCATCAGGGAAATGCAGATTAAAACCACAATGAGATATCACCTTATCGCCATCAGAATGGCCATTAACAAAAAGTCAAAAAACAATAGATGCTGGCAGGGATGCAGAGAGAAAGGAACACTTATATGCTGTTGACAGGACTGCAAATTAGTTCAACCTCTATGGAAAACAGTATGGAAATTACTCAAAGAGATAAATGTAGACTAACAATGAACCCTGCAATCCCACTACTGGTTATCTACCCAAAGGAAAAGAACTCATTTTATCAAAAAGACACCTGCACTCAAATGTTTATTGCAGCACAATTCAGAATTGCAAAGATGTGGAATCAACCTAAGGGCCCATCAATTCATGAGTGAATTAAGAAAATGTGGTATGTATACACAATAGAGTACTACTCAGCCATACAAAGGAATGAAATAATGTCTTTTGCAGTAACTTGGATGGAACTGGAGACCATTATCTTGGGCAAAGCATTTCAGGAACGGAAAAACAAACACCACATGTACTCTCTAATATAATAATCAGGAGTTAATCGACGGGCACACACGGGCACAAAGAGATGTAACAGTCACTGGAAATCAAGAAGGGGGGAGGGAGAAGCGAGGAGGGGTACAAACTACCTATCAGGTACAATGAACACTATTCGGGTGATGGGTACACTAAAAGCCCTGGATTAAGCATTGGACAGTCTATCCATGTAACAAAAAACATGTGTACCCCCTTAGTATTTTGAACCAAAAAAAAAGTAAAATCATGCAAAAAGCATTAACTCTGAGAAAGGCTAAATGTAAAGATACATTTTTAAATATTTTAAATCTGAAGTTATTTTTTTGTGTAAAATAAAGATTTTAAAGTCAGTTTTAGATTATTGAAATATCATTGAGAATAATTATGAAAATATTTTATTATAAATAACTGAAATGCCTATCCTGAGCTATCTGTTCCTGACATTGCTAGTGGCCATAGCAGGTACAGATTTTATAAAATCTTTATTAAAAAAAATTAAGATTGTAGATTTTTGGCACAAGAAATGTAGAATAACTATAATTATCTTTACGTTGAAAATGACAAAAGAAAACCCAGTCTTTTGTGATGCATTTTTGATTTTCCTGGATGACAGCTATAAGATTTTAAAATTTAGGATAAAGCTGTGTTGCCAATCTGGTTACGTACTACAATTATTATTAATATTATTGCTATTATATTACTATTTTTGCTTGTGATTATAGTTGTCTTCAAATCCTTTGTGGAAAGAAGCCATGTGTAAATATAAACATTTACATGTAAACTCTACATTTTATGGTAAACGGTTATTAAAATACTATTTCCAAATAAAAAAAGAATGAAAGATGCGCTACTTTGAAAGAATGGAAGATGCATTGAATGCTGCCACCTGGCCCTCTATCCCTACACTAGAAAAATGCATGAGAGGGCTTTTCTCTCTCTTCCCTGTCATTCAGCTGTCCACCCTGATGTACTACCACGTCCCTCCCTCCACAATCCCAAATTCACTGCTGATAAAGCACCAGACCACCACTGTATCTGTCTCACTGGGCCCCCTCAATAGATTTCTAATACAGCCCCCGCCCCCTGCCCTCGTCTCTCTATATTGTCAATAGAGTTACTTTCTTAAAACATAAACATCACTCCTCTGCCTAAACCCTTGCTGATGGCAGGAGACACGATAAATGAACTGGGCTGAGTCTTGCAGTGGAATACCATACAGCCTCTACAGATCCCACTTTAGAGGACTATGTCCTGATGAATAGGACAAATCAGATTATAAGTGAGTATGCACAGCAAGATTCCAATTTTTAAATATTGTCAGTGTGTTTCAAAACAGCAGTCTCCAACCTTTTTGGCAACAAGGACCAGTTTCATGGAAGACAATTTTTGCAGGATGGGGTGGGGCGGAGCTCAGGCAGCGATGTGTGCGATGGGGAGCGGCTGTAAATACAGATGAAGCTTGGCTCCCTCAGCAGCTGCTCACCTCCTGCTGTGCAGCCCAGTTCCTAAGTTTCATGGAAGACAATTTTTCCACAGACTGGAAGGGGAGGGAAGGAGAGCTCAGGCAGTGATGTGCAGCCCCATTCCTAACAGGTCACGGACTGGTACAGGGCTATGGCCCGGGGGTTGGGGACTGCAGTTTTAAAATATGTGCATGCGCTGGGATAGCATTTTAGAAACACAGTTAAGGTTCTTGTGTTTCCGTAGACTTGCCCTGGCTATAGTCAGCCTGAGGCATCGTCTGCCTGGCTGGGGATGGGAGTGGGCACCTAATGTTAGACCTGTTGTAGCAGAAAAAAATGTCAAGTGTTTCACTACCAATTTATTTATTGATTATATATTGAAACAATATCTTAGATATATTGGCTTGAACAAAATACAGTAGTAAAATTAAATTTACCTGTTTGTTTTGCTTTTTTAATGTAGTAACCAGAAAATTTTAATTACATATGCGGCTCACATTACACTTCTCCTGGACAGTGCTGCCTTCGAGCTTGCTGTGGTAGAATTAGACCTAAAATAATTTTGTTTGCTATACTGAGTATTTCCTACTTTTGACTGTTATTATAGATCTACTTAAAATTCTTCCAAATCTCAACTGGAAATGGTATCATTCTTTTTCTCAAAGGTTGTTTCTCATAAATGCTGTAATCTCCAAGCTACCTAATAAGGTATTCACAGTGTGTGAAAAGACTAAATCTTATGACAAATATGTACTTACAAGGGGATTCATTATACAGGGTGTCCCAAAAGTCTCCATACAAAGGAAAAATTCTGTAAAATTTTGTAATAAATATTTTGTAAATAAAGACACATTTAGCTACAATCTCCCATTTTTCCTATGTATGGTGACTTTGGGGACACCCTGTATTATTGGAATATTGTTGCAACTATGTCTCTTTAAACCTAAAAAGTTCTGTCTTTCTTTCAAAGCACAGGCTAGTAGAAAGTGGCTCCAAACATTGGGCACTTTTGTATTAAAGCTAACAGTACTTTCATTGTCTAGTTGCCATTAGGACCCGATCCCCTTTGTCTAGGCTCTGTGGCAAAGGATTGAACAATTAAAATTTCTCAGAAGTCCCTTTTCTGAACTCTCAACAAAGCCAAAGCAAGTGTTCTGTCTCTTATTCACAGCAATGGTTTTTGCCATTCTATGAGAAAGTAAAACTCAGAATAGTTTCCAGAGCTTTCAGAACTTTTTCCATTGAAATGCAAACACTCCTCTGGCGCCTTTGAAAATTCTGAGAAATTGTTGGGTTTTGGCTTTATTTCCAGAAAACCTGGCATTCTTCTTCTGTTCATGGCTGGTTTAAGTTCTTCCTTTTCCAAGTACATTCAAGTAAAGTCAGCAACTGACTGTCTCTTGCAGGGCAAACTCTCAACTTGAATACTAAACCAAAGAGTAACTTTCTCATTCCAAATTTGGGATTGTGACCAGTAAACCTGTGAACCCTACCTTTGTTACATCTTCTCTCCAAATACGATTTAGCTTCCTAACATACACCCTTCTTCTTAACCCTGTGCATGAATTACCACGGCCTTGTAGGCAACTTACAGGGTGATGAGGTACATGCAAAGATCACTTGTACGTGGTGAAGGTAATGACAGACATCATTCTGGGTCCTCTAATGTAGCCACCCTAATTGGTTTAAAAATTACCCACCCACGTTCTTTATTGTTTTATACAGTCAGTGCTCTCTATTCCAAAGTACCAGTGTAAAATAAAGTCACCAATCTTTTCTGTCTTCATTTCCTCAACAGGATAAGTAATCTGAAGGGGCAAACTAAGAAAGCAATTGCCAAGTGTTCAATTAACGCATCACCAGATTCTGATCTTAGATGGAATCAGTGCAGGTATGTCTTCTTTACTCATTATCTAGAACATAGAACCTTGCTCCATCATATAATAGTAATTTGAAAGACGATGCATTTCTCACTGTTTCACAGGCGGCCATCTCGTGGGTAGGGATCATGCCTGATTTTTTTGTTGTTGTCGCCCATAGGTTAAGCTCCGTGAATACATATTTAATAATTATGGCTTAAGAAAAAACTTAGCTAACAGTTCCTAGCAGTTTGGAAGAGCAAACATAGCAAATTCATGCTAGGCAGAAGATAATCTGAAAAGTGGCTAATGCTTGTGGAAGAACAAGTACAGACTCAGAAGGAATCAGCTGTCCCCTGCTACCAGCTGTGCCAATGCAATCATCTTCCATCTCCATGCCCACCAAATATCAGATACTCAAATATCACAATGCAGCCCAGATAAAAATGTTTGTGAGATATTCTGGCATAAAATTCAGTTTAAAACACAATCCTCGGCCAGGTGCAGTGGCTCACGCCTGTAATCCTAGCACTCCGGGAGGCCAAGGCGGGAGGATTTTTCTAGGTCAGGAGTTCGAGACCAGCCTGAGTAAGAGAAAGACCCCATCTCTACTAAAAATAGAAAGAAATTAACCAGACAACTAAAAATATATAGAAAAAATTAGCTGGGCATGGTGGCACATGCCTATAGTCTCAGCTACTGGGGAGGCTGAGGCAGGAGGATAGCTTGAGCCCAGGAGTTTGAGGGTGCTGTGAGCTAGGCTGACGCCACGGCACTTGAGCATAGGCAATAGAGTGAGACTCTGTCTCAAAAAAAAAAGAAAAGAAAAAAACACACAATCCTCTACATTTAACAATAAACTTCTCTAAGACTCTGTTTCAACTTCTGAAAAGTAGGGACTCTTAACTAGATACTATCCAAATTTCAGTGATTGTATAAATCTGAGTCACAGGCCTTTACTTACTGCAGTCCTACATAAAGCTTTGCAAGCCTATGGCTCAAAATAAAATCAAAAGGTCAGTACTAATCTTTAACAATAAAATTTACCTATACAGGTCATAGTGATTTTCTTGAAAATCAAGAGTTGGTAAATATATTCTGGAGCACTCCCTGAGAACCAAGGTAGCAGTTCTGGAAAACTGCTGATCAGCCGGCACATCCTCTCATATTATGAGAACAAGGAGGAAGTGGAATCACCTACCTGAGCCACACTGACCTTGCCCTTGTGGCCAGGGAAAACACACTCCCGGACCTCTTCCCCCAGCCACCCATTCCCTCCAACTTTCCATTCCACTCCATGTCTGGCCAAGACGTATTTTTCTGAGCATCTTTTATAGACTTTTGCAGGCTCTGGGAGATGGGTTTTTGGGGTTCAAACTTGAGTCTGTAACTAAAATTCTAGTATTAACAGCAAGGTTCCTAAATATAAGTTTTAAATGGTCATAAATTTAAGAATTCAAAGTGCATTAAAACTATCATTCGCAAGACAAAACTTGTTTGGAAACAGTCATATATTAATAGCACAATGGATTTCCCTTTTATTATAGACAGCCACGATCTCTCTATATTAAGCTTATAACACAGACTTGAGGACTGGGGAGACGCACGGAGGTTAGCAATTATCAATGTTTGTGTTCTGAGAAATGCAATGAGGTTAGTATTTATCACTAAAGGAAAAAAACGCACTTTTCTTACAGTGGAGAGATTACTGAGGGAAGTATAAAATATTAGCTGCAACACTATTTAAACTGGGAAATAAGATTTTGAGTAGATGACCTACATATGTAGAAAATGAAAATTCTTTGAAAACAATTTGCTTAATTCTTAAAACCTTCCAAGCAACCAAATTAGCAAAGGAATCAGTGCAATCACTTTGGTACCGATATTGGGGAAAGAATCTGCTCAGTTAAAGCACAAATTCATTAAATATTTACCGCTCAACCACACATACTCTATTTAGAAAAGCATTCTGGGATTCTAACAGATGACACAGAACAGCTCGGAGGGTCCCAGGACCCAGGCCTGAAGAGGCAGGAAGAAGTACGGAGGCAGGAGCCAGGCTGAGCAGCAAACTGCTTTCAATCAGCTCTTCTGTTACAAAGAAAACATAGTGATGTGTCAGTGTGCAAAGAAATAAAATGAAAAATTGCTTTCAAAGGCCTCAGAATGATCCCTGCTTTGAGGCATTGGAAAAAATTGATTTCAGTAATTGAAAGAGAGTTTTGCCATGCATGAAAAATCAGCTCCACAGAAGATGCTGCCTGACGGCCCGCTGACTTCCACGATATCTGAATTAAGATTGCTCTGTACCCACAAACAAGCCAGGTGGGCTAAAATCTGCATCTCTTTTTCCAGATGCCTTTAAACATGCTAAGTCAGAAAGTTAGTCATCACAAATGCCAATTAAGATCTTCTGGAAATGTTAGCACATTGCTTCCCAGATATGGCCATGTTGCCAAATCTCCCCCAAATGAAAGATTAGCCCAGTCTGGACTGAATTGGTTTTTTTTCCAGTTGATGAAGGAAACACTGTCACAGACATCTGTAATTCTTAACCACCACACAGAGAGACAAATTATTTTGTTTGAAAATTGGTGTTTTCATTCTAAATAATGAGAGATTAGCCCTTTTTTTCTATCAATAGGAACCTAAATCAAAACAAAATGAAAAAATACTAAGCTTGATTTCACATATCTGAAGATAAGGGATTTGGGGTGTTCACCTTGTTTATAACCCTGTTTCCAAACATGGCCACACCAAAAATATTCCAAAATAGCCAAAAAAATCTAAATGATTTTTTAATGATCTTCAGAGAAGATCACTATAGTTTATCTCAGTTGTCTATTCTGGAGTTGTCTTATCTTTTGTTTCCTTGTTTCATTTTTAAATTAAAAAAAAAAAATTGTTTATCTGAGGAGCAGCCATTTTGGTAGGTGTTGGGTGTCCTGTGAGAGGTCCTGGAGAGCTATGTCGGGACCACGATGACTGAACCATAAGGTGAACAGTTGTTGTCCCTGCTGAACGGAGGTGGCTCTGAAGCTCGGCAAAGGCCCCCAGCACGACCAGTGCCAGGGCCAGGAGAGTGACCGCTGTGCCTTGTCCCCACCCAGGTCGTCAATCGCTGCTGGCCTGCTCGGCCCATGCAGTCCTACGGCGGCAGCAGAGTTGAAGGACCCGGCTCAGGTTGCTGGTGTGGAGCAGAAGATGAAGCACCTTCTCAACAGTGCGTTTCTGATGAAAGAGAATCTCATGTCAGGAGACCTGGGGCAGATGTGAGTCCCCAAAAGGCCCATTCCTATGAAATGTGTGACCCAATCTCAGGAGACGCTTTGCACTTGGCTGAGCACCAGGGAGCACACCACGAGCAGAAACTGAATAAGGTGGGAAAAAATTGTATGACGGTGCAAACTCATCAGCACCAGAAGCCGCACACTGGAGAGAAACCTACAGAAGCCGTGTCAGGAGAACATCGTTTGTAAAGAGATGTGAGTCCCAAGTGTTAGGGGAGCCACTTGTCTTCTGTGAAGTTAGGAAGGACTCTTTGCCCAGCTCAGGATTACTCCAGCAAGAGGCCACTCACACTGGGGAGAAGACAAACAGTGAAACCAAGCAGAGACCACCTTTTCAGAGGGAAAAAACTGACTAGAGCCCTGGAGAATGCACAAAAGCCTTCAGCACCAAACACAGTTGTTCAGCACCAGAAGCCTGTCCCTAGAGAAGGATGTTATGTGTGCAATGAATGTGGACAATCCTATAGCAAAAGGAATAGCTTCAATAATCATCAGAGTGTTCACCCTGGAGAAAGACCTTATGACTGGGCGGAAGGTGGGAAATCTTTTAGTCAAAGGACAACCTCATTCAATATCAGCAGGGACACACAGGAGAAAGGGCCTTACAAGTGTGCAGAATGTGTGAAATCATCTAGGTATGAGTCCCACCATTTTGAACATCAGAGAGTTCACACTGGAGAGAGACCTTATAATTGTGGCGAATGTGGGAAATTATTTCACAAGAAGTCTCACCTTCTCGTACACCAGAGTGTTCACACTGGAGAAGGGCCATTCAAATGCAATGAATGTGGGAAAGCATTTACCCACAGCTCTGCACTCCGTGGTTGTCAGAGAGTTCACGCCACACAAAAGCCTTGTGAGTGTAATGAAGGTAGGAAATCCTTTGCTGAAAACTCTACCCTCACTGAACACAGAAGAGTTCACACTGGAGAAAGACCTTATGAGTGCAGCAAATGTGGGAAAAAATTTGGCTGAAGCTTTTCACTCCTTCAACACGGGCGAGTGCATGGTAGAGAAAGGCCTTACAAGCACAGTGAATGTGGGAAACCCTTTGCTGAAACCTCCAGTTTCATTAATGAAGACTTCCCAAGGCCTCCAAAGAAAGACTTCAAACTTTGTGACTTTTATTTATAAACTAGGTATTAGAATAATTTGTGAGTTTATAGGTCAACTTGAGTAGGGGGAAATTTTTGTGACAACCTCTGGTCCTTTTGAGAGCCACAGGAAGTTCTTGTCTTGTTTACAAGGGATACTGCACTGTGATCAGCACTGGTGTGGGAAATCTGCTCCCCAGGCCCTGCAATGCAGCCCTGTGACCTGATGTCCAGAATTTTGCAGGGCAGTGTCACAGGTTATAAGGCCATAGGGGAAAAATCATAATTTATAGAACAACTGCATCAATAGGCAGTGGAAGAGACTGCAACAACGTAGTTGGAATTTGTGTCTTTTGGAAGGGCATCCGTGGAGATCCAGTCACTACGTCTGTGACAGATAAGCTGGTCTACAAATTCTCAGGACTTCCTTATTATGAATTTTGTATAAGGGGTGTCATTGTCAGAGGAAATAATATGAAGGTTTTATGGATTCTTGTATCTTTTCTAGTCTGTTCTCCTCGAGGCCATTCTTGCATTGGCAGGAGGAAGAGGATGGGGAGAAGGGAGATCTCTTAGCTGAGTGATGTGGCCCATGTGACCAGCCAGGATTTCAATTTTATCAGGTGGAAATGGCCTTCCTGGCTTATTGGTATTTGCTACCTCAAAGGCTAGTTGCCCACGTAAGGCATGGGGAGAGTTGGCAGAGTCAACATAGAATTGCCAGACTTATTTATTTTGATATTCATCAGTGATGATAAATGAGTAGTTCATCCTTTTTATATTGCTGAGAATTAAGACATGCTATAAAATACCACTGTTTGTATATTCATTCATCTGTTGTGGATATTTCAGTGGCTTCTTGTTTTCGTCTGTTGTAAATAAAAGTGCTACATTTGAATACAATTCTTCATATAGAAAAAAATTTGTTTCTTTTAATCAACAAGTAAAAATTATATATATTCCTGTGTACAATGTGGCATTTTGATATATGTATACAACGTGGAATGGCTAAATCAAGCTATTTAACACATGCATTACTTCACATACTTATCATTTTGTGTGATGAGAATACTTAAAATTTACTTTCTTAGAATTTTTAAACGTGCAATGTATTATCATTAACTATAGTCACCATGATGTACACAAATCTCTTGAACTTATTCCTCTCATCTAACTGCAATTTTGTGTCCTTTGATCTCTCTAATCCCCCACCCCCAGCCTCTGGTAACCACCATTTTACTCTCTACTTCTATGAGTTCTGCTTTTTTAGATTCCACATGTAAGTGAGATCATGCTGTCTTTGTCTTTCTGTGTCTGGCTTATTTTACTTAATATAATGTCCTCCTGGTTCATCCATGTTGTTGCACTGGACAGGATTTTATTCCTTTTTTAAGGCTGAATAATATTCCACTGTGGATATATGCCACATCTTCTTTATCTATTTAACCACTGATGGGCACTTAGGCTGATTCCATATTTTGGCTCTTCTGAATAATGCTGCAATGACCATGGAGTGAAGATATCTCTTTGATATACTGATTCCATTTCCTTTGGACATATACCCAGTAATGGGATTGCTAGATCATATGGTGGCTCTATTTTAATTTTTTGAGGAACGTTGCTACTGTTTTCATAATGGTTATACTAATTTACATTCCCACCAACAGTGTAAGAGTTCCCTTTTCTCCACATTCTTGCCAACACTTATCTATCATCTTTTTGATAATAGCTATTGTAAAAGGTATATGATATCTTATTGTGGTTTTAATTTTCATTCCTCTTTTGATTACAGTGATGGAGAGCATTTTTTCACATACTGTTAGTCATTTGTATCTCTCCTTTTGAAAAATATCTATTCAGACCCTTTGTCCTTTCTTTAATCAGGTTATTTGTTTTCCTGCTATCGAGTCATTTGAGGACCTTATATATTTTGGATATTAACTACCTATCAGTTGTATGTTTTGCAAATATTTTTTTCCCATTCTTTAGGTTGTCATTTCACTCTGTTGACTGTTTCTTTGGTTGTGCAGAAGCTTTTTAGTCTAATGTAATTCTGTTTGTTTATTTTCACTTTTGTAGCCTGTGTTTTTAGGGTCATATCCAAAAAAATCATTGCCCAGACCAATGTCATGGAGTTTTCCCCTGTGTTTTCTTCTAGTGGTTTTGTATTTTCAGCTGTTATGTGTAAGTTTTTATTCCATTTTGAGTTGATTTTTATATATGGTATGAGATAAGGATCCAATTTCATTCTTCTGCATGGAGATACCCAGTGTTCCCAAGAGTACCATTTATTGCAGAGATTGTCCTTTCCCCGTTTTGTGTTCTTGACATCTTTGTCAAAATTAATTGATTGTAATATGTGGATTTATTTCTGGGCTCTCTATTATTTTGGTCTATACATCTATTTTTATGGCAGTACTATGCTGTTTTGATTACTATAGCTTTTTAGTATATTTTGAAGTCAGATAGTATGATACCTTCAGCTTTGTTCTTTTTGCTGAAGATTTCTTTGGTTATTCAGGGTCTTTTGTGGTTCCATGCAAATTTTAAGATTTTTTTTTTTCTATTTCTGTAAAAAAGGTCATTGGAATTTTGATAGGGACTGCATTAAATCTGTGTAAACGTTTTAACAATATTAATTATGGAATTGTCAAATCTCTAGAGCTAAATTTCTCATAGTGAAATTCCATTCATCTCCAGTATAAGTCAAGGCAAATGAACACAAATTTCTGGAACTTTCACCAAGCCCTGGAATCACTCTGCCCTTCCTGCTTATTCAGCCTGTTAACTCTCTTATGGTCACATGACTCATGCCCAGCCCAGAGGTGATCCATTTAAAGACTTAAGAACAGAAACTGGCATATTAGTAAGAGCTCAAACACCATCATTAGTGATTATGCTGACGATGATTAGCCCAGGCAGCATGATCAGCCACGTCAATGCTGCTCCCACCAGGCACTGGATTTTTCTTAAGTGCACACAGTGCCAAGCTTGATCTGCTGCCTCCACCCATTTTTCCTATTCCTCCCCTCATCACTAAAGAAAACTATAGAATCTTGATGCTCTCTCCTACAAACTCATGCTAGCTTCAAATGTACTCCTAGCTGAGCAAAATCTTATTATTTACATAATAACTTGTACCTTCCTTAGCATAGTCTCCAAACAAATTACCCCAAATCTCTATGTTACGTCTTTTCTACCCACAGTCCCTTCTCCCACTCAATCCCCTCAGGAGTTGATTTTCACACTATTTTATGTACACGTGTGTCTTCCTTAATATCTGAGATGTAGAGTTTGTTCAATACCTACGCATCTGATTGAAACCCAAATGGACAATACTTAGTGTCCTTTCTACACTGACTTCTATTTCCTTTTTCCCAAAGAATTGGAGAAAATCTTAGCCAAATGCAAGTAAGGGAACATTTTCTGTGTTCATCCCATCCAGGCCCTTTTTGTTATATTGTGCCCACTAATTTTACTACTCTTCCTCTGTGTTCTACCTTACCCTGATCCAATTGGTTCTGTGTCAAAATGGTCACAGTGGTGACTGCTATGAATCTGGCCATGGGTACACAGAGCTCCATCTCTTGGTCTGCAGTTGTTCAAGGTTCCCACTTTAAGTGGAGTCTTCATCACAATATTTGCATAGCTCCAGATAATTCTGTTCCTACCAGGAAGTGATAAATAGGTAGAGATGATGGAACTTGCAGCACATGTTCTCTTTGAACTGTTGTTCCTGCTCTCTGGGCATTGCTTCTCTCTCTTCTGCTCAGTTCTCTGAGCCTGGGGTAATCAAGTTCATTCCTACTATTTGCATGACTGGGTCCCTCCCTTCTGTCTCCACTCCTGGTTCCACTGGGCACCATGAGGAGCTTCACATGCATGTGTGTGAATATCTCAGTCCAATGTCCATATATGTATACCTGCCAACAGCTGTGCATTGGTCATAACTGGGCTCTAAGGTTGTAGACATCGGCAGTGTAGTTCAGGTGGAGAGAGAGATGTAAAAGAAAAGGCTGGCCTAGGCCCTGAGAGCAGAGAATTCCAGACAGCTCAGTGTATGGGGAGTGTGGTCTAGAGGATGTACCCAAGGAAGAGGACAGTGCACCCAGAGGAGGGACAGAGCATTCTTAAACAAGGGCCCAGAGCGTGGGCCCCCATTGCCTGAGCCTAAGGGTGGTACTGCTACCTTCATCCTTTGCTGATCTGCATGATAGGTACCCACAGACAGCAGGGCCCAAACCTTCACTTGAAAAATGCAAAACCTACATTTGGAAGTAATGAATTCTGTAGTGATTCTGTGATGCCATATCAAACATTCCTTGATCTGTACAGCCTGAGGGTCTAACCATTTTTTATCACCTTCAAATGAGATACACAGAAACATTCATCCCCATCTTAATATAAGGCATTTCCTCCTGAATCCTCTCTTCCTTTCCTCTTTTCTCAAAAACAGTGTCATTCCTCATCATGGAGGCAGGATATGGGCTACATGATGGCTTTACATGGTACATGGACTGGACTTTTCTGAAGGCAAGAGACTGAATTTAATATGCATTATAAAAATATAACCAGCATGTCAAACCTGTGATGTTGTTGCATATATTGATGCTAAGTAAAAATCTGAGTCGAATATATGTATGTGCATATACATATAAAATATTAGTAAGGAGTTGACCTAGACATGGCAAAAATGGTGAAAATGGCACCGAAATGATAGCAGTTTGGGAAATGCTGCACAGAGGAGAGCTCATTAGGAAACACTAATTAGGACACGGTCCTTGTCCTGGGTCTTCCACTTCACAGCTGTACAAACCTGGCCCTGATGAAACGACTTTTCCTCATCTGCCTATCGCATAGAGGCTTTAGGAAGATAAAATGAAGAAATATGTAGAAAAGCTATAATGTGGTTCTCCCCAAGGCTGACCACCTCTCTGTAGTCCCAGTTCTCACGTTTTCCAGATTCTGGCTTTCTCAACTGTACCTTTCTCTTTAATAGTTTTCATTTTTTCCTATTCACTGGTATTGATTCATTCCTCCTTATTTGGTTAGATTCCAGTACCCTAGAAATAGGTTCGAGTATCCTAGAAATAAAGTCCTCTACTTTATTTTTAGTCAGCTTGACCTTCCATGACAAGATACTGCAGACTGGGTGGCTTAAACAACAGACATTTATTTCTGACAGCTCTGGAGGCTAGAAGTTCAAGACCAAGATGCCTGCAGGGTTGGTTTCTGGTGAGGCCTCTCCTCCTGGCTTGTAGACAGCCACCTTCTCACTGTGTCCTCATATAGCCTCTCCTCTGTGTTAGTGCATGGGGAGAGACTCCAGTGTCTCTTTCTCTTCTTCTAAGGATGCCAGCCCTTTGGGATTAGGACCCCATGCTTATGACATCATTTTACCTTAATTATTTACTTAAAGGCCCTATATCCAAATATAGTCACATTAGGGGTTAGGGTTCAGCATAAAAATTTGGGGGGAATGCAATTCAGTCCATAACACTTACCCTAAAGTTATTTTCTTCATTACTGCACCAAACTAATGAAGTGATAGATATGCATTGATGATCTTTAATCAGAGGTTTAATCACTCATAATGCTTTTTAAAATTATAGAAGCCAAGGTCCCACTTTGGATCTACTGAACCAGAATACTTTGAGAATGGTGCTCAGGGAGCTATAATTTTTACATCTGTGCAATCTGACATGCATCCCTAGCTGAGAACCACCAGTCCACTGATTTACACATCCCACCTTCACCCTCAACTTCCACTCCTTTGCTGTCCACTTTCTCCTCACTGTCTAATTTTTGTCCACTTTCTCCTCACTGTAACAGCTCTTCCAAAAACCACCAAATGATTGTGAAATTGCATGGCTTTTTTTCACTCTTGTACTTAGAAAATTATTACAACAAAAATATAAAGTATATACTGAATACATCTATAAAACTCTTTAGGCCTTGTTATAATGTCCTATTGTACCAACGACTCTCAGTATTAACGCAAATCATAGGTCATTATGTCAGTACATCACTGGTTTACTAAACTGTTCTTGAAGAAGTCTTTCCCATTTGAAATGAGAATGTTATTTTTAAAAAAAAGTAATCTAACCAGTTAATCAACATAGGATTCTGTGTTTGACTTTAACAAATGATTCTGAAATTAACCAATTTTTCTACAAACTATTATTCTATTTTCAAGAGAAGATCAAAGCACACACTTTTTTTATGTGTCTCTTAGATAAATGGGGTAATATATGAAAAGGTATGCTTGTACCCTGAAGGAATTAATGTGCTTAAAAAGCACCAATGGCTGCATAGTAGACAGGAAATATTCTACCGTAATAGTATGAAGAACCCAGTTCAATTAACCTCTGACCTTCTGAGTCACTTAAACTCCCCATTAACTCAGATCTAAACCAAGGAAGTAAGACTCTGCTTATCTTGTAAACATATTGAAAAACATGTGAAACCACTTTTGTAAACTACTTATTCGTTCATTTATTCATTCAACCAACCAAAATGGATTGACCACCTTTTATTTTCTAGGTTCACATAAACAACTAACACACAATCTCTGACCTCAATAACATATTTCTTGAATTAAGGATAGAGAAGAAAACCATTAGGTATAGGGCAGTGTAATTAAAACTAACACAACCTTATTTATAATAAGTAATGCAACCCCATGTACAATTCCTAGTGTGTTGTCAATTACTGTTGATAAAAACCTTTGATTCTTGTACCTTCTTACGGGGCAACCCATGTCTTTGGGGGAGGAATATGCTGGCAATTTAATAATTACATGCTTGGAAATTGGGAAGGTATGAAGCGATTTTAGAAGGTGCTGTGGAAAAAAGAGAAATGACATCTAAATAAAATTAGAGGAATAGGGAAGGTTTTACAGAGAAAGTGAAACTTAAATTGAATTTTAAAGGACAAGGTATAAGTTATCTAGGCAGAGAAGGGAAGAAAGAGTGTCCCAGGAGCCCCAGGACTTGTCTTGGAAAGGTCCCTATTATGCACTGAGTTATGTCCCCCCCAAACTCAAATGTCAAGAAGAGGATGTTAGGACATAGAGAGACACCACAGAAGTGCACACTCAGAGAAAACACCATGCGGGAGAGGCCTCAGGAAAAACCAAACTCTCCAAATTACCTTGATCTTGGACTTCTAGCCTCCAGAATTGTGAGAAAATGAATGTCTGTTGTTTAAGCCACCTAGTCTGTGATGATTTCTTATGTAGCCCTTGCAGACTAATACAGTCCAATGTAAGTAGAGAGAAAAGTGGGTGTCAGGGATGGCGAGAGGTGAGCCTGGAGAGAGAACCTGCAGTCAATCCTAGGGGCTCTGTGAAAGTCAGCAGTCTAAGCTCCACCTGAAAAACAAGGAGAGCCTCTGAAGGGTTTTAAGTGATACAGTCACAAGGTCAGTTTCAGGTTCGTGTGCTGGAAAGCTTGTTCCTGCAGCAATGATGGGCTGGAGGGGTACACAGCCATGGAAGGGAGGCCCTCTGGCGGGCTAATAATCCAGTGTAAATCATTGAGATTCTGAACTAAGAAGGTGGCAATGGTGTGAAAAAGAGGACATGGATGCAAGAGATAATTACAAGGGGAGAGTGAGAAAATTGAGTGACTGATTGGGACTGTGGAGTTTTAAGGAGTTAGGGATGACTCCCAGTTTTCTGGCTCAGGTAGATGGGTGAATGGAAATGCCATTTGATACAGAGGGAAAAATACAAAAATTTCATTTTGGATATATAAATGTTAGAGGTTGTGTTTGTAAGAGAAAGAGAAAGCAGCAGAGTGCTTGATAGATGGCCACTACTTTGACAATGAAGAAAGAAGCATATGCCATATGTGGACCTGGAGTAAGGGGAGACAGGTGGAAGAATGGTAGGTCTGAAAGTACAAAGGGACATTTGCTGTTTTTCAGCTGCCAGCATCAAGCCTCCTGCTGAGTTGCATCTCAAAGTCCTTTTGGAGAGGCAGCATGCTAAAGTGATTGACAGCAAGAACTCTGGAGGTTGTCCGCCATGGTTTGAATCCAGCTTTACCGTACACTAGCAATGTGACCTCAAACAGAGTGAGTCATCTTTTTCTGCCTCGGTGTCCTTACCTGTAAAAGGGCATAGTAATGGCATCTCCTTTAAAGCCTTGTGGTAAGGATTAAATGAGTTCATACAAATGAGTTAGCTCCATCATTACTATCTCTCACCCACTGGGCATGGCCTTGGGAGGAGGATAATTCCTGGTAATTCTCTCCCTCTGTGGAAGTCGTCTCTCTCCCTGACCTGGTATCAAAGCTCCCTCCTGGGATTTTACATCTTAAGGCAGTGATGGCAGAAGAGGCAGAAGGCTGTAATGCCACCCTTTGCAGCAGCCAAGGTGCAGGTCATGTCTCCAGCTTCTGCAGTTGCCTGGAGTGATGACACTTGCAAGCTGATTCTCCATCCTTCCCTTGATTCCTTAAGCCTCAACATACTTTCAATAGAGTCTCCTTTGCTCAGGGAAGCAAGAGTCATTTTCTGTTTCAGCAAGGGTCCTGACTGGAGAATGAGGGAGACAGATGACTCTGAACCTGTAGACGATTGCCAAGTGACAGCAAGGAGCAAGTTGACTTTAGAAATGATAAATTCCTAAAGTTCTCAATCCTCCACGGTGTTATTCCCAGAAGTACTCAGTGGCCTGAGTGGAAACGCAAGGGCAATACAAATGTCATTTGTCACCATCCCCAAAGAGTTACTGAGCCAATGAGGAGATGACATACTACTAATTAGTTTCTTATTTTTTAATAAAATTGCAAGATATTTTTTATTAATCCATAAAGCAAAGTTTTAAAACATATTATTTCTGACTTAAACTCTAAAATGTTGCCTTAGAATTATCCATATCTGTTTGAAGTTTATAAAATCTTATCATTAATGTTGATACTCTACACGTATTGAACTTCTTATTTTAAAGCACTATATATACATTAACCACTCATTGTTTCTAAGTCCTTACCTGAGCTAGGAAAAATTTATAATTTTATTCTGTAAATGGGATAATGAAATTAAGAATACATGATTTTTTCCAAGGTTTGGCATGAGTAAGGTTTTTAACTTATAAATGCCCTTTTTATCATAAAAAAGTAAACATTACTTATATTTATTAATTCTGTTTGCAAAACCCTCCTGCTAACACTACCTTATTTGAGCCACATTCACTTGTTTACCCCACAATGCTTTTTAGTCTTTACAATGAGTCTTGCTAGGATCTATGCTAGGTGCCCGGGATACAGTCATTAATTACCAAGACTCATTAATTACTAAGATGACTAAGAGAATGTTCCCTCTTTCATTGCCATTACATACTAGTGATAGAGCTAGACAAGTACACAGGTGATTCCAGCATGCTGGGCACACTTCTATGATGGGATCTGGGAAAACAAAGTATTATGGAAGCATATAAGAAATGGTTCAAAACCAAAATGGGGTGAGAAGGGCATCGCCAATTTCCCGTAAATTTACAAAAACACAGGACAGAGATAATTTTCTGTTCCATTTCACAGATGAAGAAAACAGGGCTCAGAGAGGTTAAATGGTCTACAGCCAATAATAAATGATGGAGTCAAGATGGCCAACTTTCAGCCTTCTTCCTCCACTACACAATGGTATCATCACCAAAATCATTACCATCACTTTATCATCACCTTCATCATCATCAGTGTCAGAAATGTAATAGGCCATATATAACCCACGACTTTCATTTATATTTACATATAAACTTTTTAGAAGGACTAAACTAGCATCAAAACACCAGTGAATGACAGAAATTTAATATATTACCTAATTATCACTATAGAGTATCACATAGGCTTGCAGGTTGTTATGGGTTTTTTAATTGACTAGAGTCAAGCAAGTTTGCAATGGGCAAGTTTCATGGAGCAGATAAATACTGAGGGGAGTTTAAAGAAGAATCAGAGACTCATGTGGCAGACAGAGAAGGGAACTTTAGTTGGCTCCAAGATGGGAACTGACAAGGGGTGGCCTGTAGAACCCTATGAATTTCGGATGTGCCTTTCTGAATGTATGCATGTGGAAAAAGGATGGACTGAGGTTAAAGAGAAGGATATGTAATCATTTAGGAAAGAAGCAAGAGAAAGTTTTGCCTGAATTATTACAAGGGTCATCAAACAGCATTTCTAAAATCTTGACTGTTGAGGATCAGTCATTTGTCTAGCATTATCCTAAAAGCATTTTTTTTAATCATCTAGCTTTTTGTCCTGGTCTGCCTGCCATACCGCTTGTGCACAAGATTTTAAACACTTTGTTCTGACCTTAAAGCTGGGAATATCTTTGTTAGTCTGCTAAAACCATGAGTATTCTGAGCCTTTTTGTAATGATCCCTGTGGGTGATACTGATCACCAAAACATTGCCCTAGCTCTTAATATGTTCACATTTCATTTAAATTTTGGACCAATTACTACTACAGACTACACTTAGGTTATTGACCATTTCAAACATTTTGGTCCAACCCACTAGATCCCAGAGTTCTTTGCTTCCCCCAAAAAACTGATTTTCCACTGTGGATGTCTAAGCTGCCTTTAAAACACCCAACCAAACTCCGAGCTGTCATATTAGCTGGGTAAGAGATAAGGGGTAAGAAAAGTATCCAGTCATCCAACCACATTTCTGGGTTTTTGTACAAGCTTCAGATGAAATACAGTCACTCAACAAAGTCCTTCTGTTTTCTCTTTCCCTCCCTCCCTTCCTCTCTCTCTATTTGCCTGGAGAGGGGAATCCTAAACCCTTTGGAGCCCCGCCAGCTGCACCAAAAGAATCTCTTGACTGTTTTCCCAGGGAATTCCTGCCTTAAATGTCAGCGGAGTACAACTGCCCAGCCAAAGCAGAATCTGCCTGGATATAAATCAAGAAAAATGCTCCTGCTATACCAAACGTGAAAACCTGTGCTGTACCAGACATGAAAATCCGCGGGGTCTGGGGGCACAGAGACAGATTTCAGTATTTGTGAAAGATTCAACAGCCATTAGAAGTACAGGTTTTCTTGAATTTACCTCAATGAGGAACAGGAGGTTAACAGTAATCAAACATTTTGGTTCCTTGCTGTTGTTTGACAGCTTTTTTTTACTCATTTGGTGGTGAACTATATTTCTGGAAACCACCCTGAATTGCAACCATAAGGAAAAGCCACTTTGAAAAGGGAAAGAAGTTCCATTAAGCCCTTTGTTGTGATGGTTGCTGCTGCCGCTGCTCAGTTTATTTGTTTGTTTTTAATGAACATACTGATATATAAGTGCTCTGAGGGGAAATCATGAGGCTGAGATTCACGAAAAGCAAAGTAAGATTTATGAGTTGCGATTGAATCTGCCCCTACCAGCCTGGAGACACTTCCCGTCTGGTACTGAGGCATTGCTGGCATTTTTACTGCTTTTGTTTTAGTTTCCAATCTCTGAACACATGAGGAAATATTAAAAGTTCCGAGGGCAAGGGTGGGAGAAGGAGTCCACAAATCCCAAAGATATATGTCAGCACCAAGGGAAAATGAGATGGCAAAGTAGATTAAAAATTCAGAAGCAAAGTGTGTCAATTAGCTAGTTTTTGCTAAGTCCTTGTAATTTTCACTTGCCCTTCTCTCATGTGTTGCTGACCTACAACTTCACAAGGCTGTTCAAGCACAAATTCACAGGGTTGTCTGGCATAGAAGACCAATTTTAAATCACTGTGCCATGTAACTATCCTCTCCCCAAAGATCATAAGGCCATACAGGAAGAAAGTCAAAAAGATTTCATTAATAAATTGTTATTGCATTTTTAAATGAATTAAGCCCTTTTAAAGATACCAAAGGGGGAAAAAATTAGATTCCAGCTCTAATTTGCATCTAGGACCAGGTCAAAACAGTTCATCTTAGAAGCCGTTAGAGTCCCCAAGGCTTCCCACCCCCTTCCACCCCCTCCACAAGCATATTGTAGAGGCTTTCCTCCTTCATCATGTTCTGCATACACTGCCACAGACAAACCTATTGGAAATGTCTGTCCCTAGTCCAGAGAAAAGCCTGACAAGTAGCTGGGTATTACACAGGGCTGAGAGTATTGTAGGAAGATCAGTAATACTATCTCAAGTACAAAAAGGATAATTAGAAATACTTAATAAGAAAAACCACCTCTGGTAGATAAAGAGTTAATCCCTGGTCAATTTTAAGCCATTCTGCTCAGAGTACTAATAAGTGTATGAGTTGGTGCCAATTAGGGTGGCCTTTGCCTTGATGGGAACAGTCGTCCCTTAGGAACTGGACGGCCAACACATCAGCCAGCCAGAAACAAGGGAAAGAGTCTGAGAAACCGTGGTAACCAAATTTTGCTGGCACTTTGTAAAATGGTGACTGGAAACTGCCAAGGCCAGGCAGAGACTGCTAATGAGCCTAATGCAACCTGCAAAGAGTGGGCCTGACAAATGTCCCCCCACCCACCAGTACCCCTAAGGAGCAACACTCTTTGTGGGTTCCTGTGGATCTGACACTGGAGACCTCACAAACACTTCTGACTCAATTCTTTTAGAGTCAGAGTGATTATATGCAGCACGTCTGTGTACAAAGTCTAAGTTTTCAAATTTGTAGCAAAGATTTGACACTTTTTTATCTCACTCTAAAATCTAAATGGTAAACAGTTTTAAGAATCAATATGAAATGTTTTAAATATTCTTTGTGGATTCACATAAATTCCCCCAGCCCCATTTATCAGAATTTATTCTGACTTTCATGGAGCATATTTTTTAAAGGCTGAAACCACAGATGTATAATAATCAGTGTGCAACCATATTTTTAATAATGTCAATTCAATCTTTGTTATCTGAGAATGCTTGAAATAGTAATGAAGTGCTCCTCTGGAATCACACTCAAAATTTTAATTCCTCTTTCTAGGGAGAGCTTTTCACCCACCTCCATGTCTCAAGTACCTGAATGAGACAACAAAACAAAAAAATTGTGATGGTAATCTAAAGGTATAAATGTCTTTCTTCTTCTCTCTTCTGTATTTCTTTCTTGCCTTATTTTGTTCTGGAAAGGAGAAAATCTGAAATGAGGTAGTAAGAGAAGAGAGGAAGGAGCCCACAGGTAGGTGTGAGTTACCATCATGGTTCTAGTTGTTTGGTTGAGTGGTGGATTCACAGATGTTCATTAGACTATTAAAAAATCATTAACTATTATAAAATAGGAGGACTATATATGCACCAGAGGTGACAGAGTGTCATAAACCAGAGATTATAATTATTCCAATTCTATGCACCTGAGGTCTATTGCAAGAAAAAAAAATTAATAAGATGGTGATGCAGGCAGCTAATTCTTAGACCTTTCGGCGGAGTTTACCAAACTCTTTAGGCAGAGATGTCTTCACGAACATGCAACCTGTGCAGCTACACAGGGTCCTGCATTGGGAAGCACTCACACTTTGCTTAATGCCCTGCTGTCACAATCTTGAAATTTCTAATAATTTTTGAGCAAGGAGTCCTGCATTCATTTTGCACTGGGACCAGCAAATTATGTAGTCAATCCTGTCCCTAGGTTTCCAGATATTAAATTTACCTACAGTTCCCAATAATTTTGTTCCTATCCAACCACTACAATTTTAAAATTTGCTACTTCTTACCCCCAAATTATTATTAATATAACAGTCAGAAGAGTACCCAAGAGCAGTCTTATTCCCTATTTTTCCTTATTTTTTATTGTCCAAATCAGTATTGCCTGTGTTATAAATAGAGCTGCATTTATATATTGTGCTTAGAATGCTTCTTCTCAGATCAAAAACTTCAAATAGACCTCATTGGCTAAAAGACAAACATACCAAAGCCTAGATTTCAGTTCATCTCAACTGCCAGATAATACAAATCCATTTTCTAATAGTTACCCAGTTTCAACTACAACATATAACCAAACAAGACAAACAGTCAACAATTCTTTGTGGTAGGAATAATTCAAATAAAGATGTGGGGAAATTCTCATTCTTAAAGACTACCAGCTTAAAAAACATAATGTAAGTAAGTGTTTTGTGTTCCTGAAATGCCCTGTGTCTATGGCGATCAGGTACAGAAAAGTTATTTCAAGTTCAAATATAACTTAGCGATTGCCACATGGTGCAGGATCTTTCCACCCCTACACTCCAAAAACCCAATCAGACAAGTGGCCGTAATCTGACTCCCACTGCACTGGGAGCTGCCGGGCAGGCAATGAGAGCTGCACTCTGGCTGGGGAAGGCATGAGTGATAGACCCGCAGCAAGGCGGTGGGGGTAAGTCCTTGTTTGCCTTAAGGGAACAATGCCCAGGGCCAAAAGATGAAACTCTGTCTCTTTTACTACAGATATTTGTGCCTTCTCACGTAGAATCCAGAAGGCAGCTAGCTATAGGGCAGATGGGTGGTTCTTTTAGATCTGAATACCGGGCATATTCAGAAGAGAGGCAGAGAGCAGGTAGAAAAAAAGGGATGCTTTTTAACAAAATCTTCCACATACTTGAGACCTGCAAAAGCACAGGAAGACTGCCCTATGGAGGTAAATCCTGTTATTTTTCATCAGGAAAATTACTCACCCAGGGGCTCAGTGGTCCAGGAGTAGATGAGGCTGGGTGTTCAGCTAGAAAATTAATGTGTCCGATCCAGTACAACCCGGTCACATCAACAAACCCCCTTTGTTCTGGGGCAAAAGAAGCAAAACAAATTGTGTTGATCCATTTCTAGTGAGTGTGAAAATGCAAGGGAGCATTGACCATAAAAACAAGGGGGCTATGAGTGATGCAGGGGTGAACTCTTGTAGGGCGAGAAGTACATATATGTTCCAGCAGACTTTGGGGTTCACAGACAACTGAGGTTGGTCACTCTGCCCTGGAAGGAGATCAGATTTTTTGGATTTAAAAAAAAAAAAAAGCTAAAGACATTCTTAAGGAGTGTGCTTATGATGTGTTGTTTGTTTTGGTGTTTTTTTGTGTGTTTTAAATTTCTCTGGTTGATAAAAATTGGAAGCTGAAAGAGCCACTGAGTTTCTTAAAGTAGGTCTCTGGAGAGGTAGATAGGTGCGTGAGAGAATGAGCAGGGAAAGAACTCAGGGAATGGCAGGAGTGAGGGGCGAAGCCGGGTGGCCTTTTCTGGGACCCGCCTCACCTGGTGTCTCCTGCGCTGCTCAAAAGGGCCATTTCCTGCCCGCCCGCCCTCCTTAGCCTCCTTTTCCTATTCCCCACTGTATCCGGCAGCAGAGGACAGCACCTGCAATAGCACTTTGCACCCGTGCGTCCCGGCTACGGCCCCGGGCTGCTGGTGAGTCCACAAGTGACTCTCCTAACTTGTTTTTCAATTTGTGAGTTCTAGGAATTTACTCCTGCCCTTGGGGATATTTTTAACGTCTCCTCCAGGGTGCCCTCCCTGCCACATTTCAAGTGCTGTTTTTGTCTCTATCTTCTCTTCCTCTTGGGAGAATGATGTTGTTGTCATCCCAGTGGGGATTTTTTTTTTATAATTACATGATTCACTTAGAGGAGTTCACTTGGGCAGGGGATACTTGCAATATGGCTGGCCGGTCCCCTTCTGGAGCCAGCCTTTATCCTGCCGCTGGGGCTTGGGCAGAAACTGGGTTTCTCTCTCCAACTCTGAAGCAAAGACCCACGTCAAACCAAAGGCTCGCTGAGAGCTAAAAGTCAAGGGTGAGCTCCCCTAGCCCTTTTTGGCACAGCTTTTCCCCTCTGCCCCAGTAAGTGATGTGGGGTAAATAAGGGCCACACCGAGCGTCAAGGGGAAAGCTGCTATAATGCTAATCGCTTAAAGTACTTGGCTTTCTCGCCTAACCCTTTAAGTAGTCTGTGATTAGGTTTTCTGCTAAATGTTCTCCATGCTTCTTGGCTCTCATGACTATCACAGGCAAAGGACAAGGGCAAAAGTCTTAGATAAAGGGGTAACTGGGAGAATTGTCCCCCAAGGGGAAGCCAGAATGAGCAGTTGGCATTAATATCCATAAACCACCCCTTTTCAGCCCCAAAGATCCAAAGACTAAGAGGAATACAGATGGGAGATGGGAGAAGAAAGTGTCTTCCCTCCCAGCGGCTGCCTTGCTGCCCCCTGCCCGCCGCATCTGTCCCGCACCCCCCAGCAGCTCTCCAAGAGGAGGCAGGCTGTCCCTAGGGCCAAGCAGAAATGAGAGAGGCCATCGAGAAGGCCCTGGAGAAAAGTCGCATGGAGCCTTGTGCTCTGAGGACCGCAGTGTCGCTCGCCACACCCCCTTTTCCTGACCAGTGTTCCCGAGCTCTGCCCCAGGCGGGCGGGGAGGGTGCCCGGGTGTGCACACCCTCTGGGAGGTTTCTCTGCGCGGTACCGACAAGGGTTGAGAGAATGTCCGGCAGGACGAGGGGCTGACCTTCCTCCCCTAAGAGCATCTCCCATCTCCTGCCTCCCCCTACCCACCGGCGGCAGGGATGCGCCCTGGCCACCCGCCGACCGGCCGTCTCGTCTGTTCACCTGCGCTGCCGGGAACCTGGCAGAGACCGGGAATGGCCGCTGCTCCGCCCTCCTCCCCTGGGGCCTGAGGGTGACACGTCCCCGTGCTGCACGCCCAAGTTTGGCTGGCGCCGAGCAGTGTCCCTCGGGCTGGCACAGCTCCCTGGGCCCTCCCTCTGACAGCCGCTCCTTAATGGCGCACAGGTGAAGAAAGGAGTGTCGCTGCCCCAGCTCAGGCCCTGCCTGTCCCCACCGCCAATGCCAGTCACCCGGAGCTCCCCTGTCCTCAATGAATCCGCCTTCTCAAAGGACATTCTTCCACATCCCTGGGTTCCTAGCAGGGCTCCCCTTAATCCAGACCTGGGAGTGGGGCGGAGGGGGGGGGGTGTTGCTTTACTAATCCATTTGCAGAATGCATTTGGAAGCAATAAAATACAAAACTGAAAAAGACTCCCCACATTTTTATTGCTTTATGTTCAAAATAAAAATGGCCCGTAAAATGTACACTGAAACGTAAAAACTTTCTCTAAGGGAATTAACTACAAGGTAACTATATTTTATGAATCTCTTAAGGAACTTGATTTAGACATTTGCCTTTCTAGGAACAGTTGGGATAATTTTCCAGTGAAACCGGATGATCTTTGAATATTAAATCAAGGGAGACTAGAATACCAATCTCTTGACTATTAAGGGAGGAATTTCCAGAGGCATTCTTTCTTGGTATGCAAATAACGTTGGGCAGCCCCTGCACATGGTACCCCAAGACAGCCTGGCCTCCTTCGCCTAAATTCATAAACGCTTCCCACTGAAAGGCTGGTGGAGTGGCTTCTGAAGCTGATTTGTTTTTCTTTTCAGTAAGTGTGGACCTTTGTGTAGAAGAGAGAACATCATGGTGGCATTCAAAGGGGTCTGGACTCAAGCTTTCTGGAAAGCAGTCACCGCGGAATTTCTGGCCATGCTTATTTTTGTCCTCCTCAGCCTGGGATCCACCATCAACTGGGGTGGGACGGAAAAGCCCTTACCTGTCGACATGGTTCTCATCTCCCTGTGCTTTGGACTGAGCATCGCAACCATGGTACAGTGCTTCGGCCACATCAGCGGCGGCCACATCAACCCTGCCGTGACCGTCGCCATGCTGTGCACCAGGAAGATCAGCATTGCCAAGTCTGTCTTCTACATCGCAGCCCAGTGCCTGGGGGCCATCATTGGAGCAGGAATTCTCTACCTGGTCACACCTCCCAGTGTGGTGGGAGGCTTGGGAGTCACCATGGTAGCATCTTTAGCTGTTTTTTTTTCCCAACTAGGCTTCTTGCAGACTCTTTGCTAAATGACACCTTGGTGGCATAAGAGACATCCCTAAAATTGCCGATTTATCCCCAGGGAATTTTTGATGATTCTTGGTAGGGTGAAAACTGATTCTGGCAATGTTAAACGTATCAATGGGAAATCACTATTTGCTCTTGAATGACCTGAAAATAACAAAGTTTAGGTGGCACAAACATTGCATTGGTTGGTTTTTCCCCTCCCTCTCCTATCCCAGTTATTATATTGACTATATATTTAGCTAAAGGCATTTTTATTACAATTGTTTGTTTGTTCTCTAGCAAAAGAAACAGTGTCATTTCTTATCATATTCATGAGATTTAAAATGATCTACATAAAGGATCATGCTTAAAAAATAAATTGATGTTTGATCTTAGTTTTGTTCTTAGCTGATTAGGAGTACACTTGTTAGCTCAGCACCAGGGTCTATTAAAAAAAAATTAAAAAACCACACGTGGTTTAAATTTTAATTGAAATATATATTAATTAATTTAAACCTAATTAATGGATTTAATCATTGCCTTATAAAATTACAAGGCTCTTAAGAAATTCTTTTATAAGTTAAGTGCTGCAGCGGCACATTTTACTTCCTTTGTAGAAAAAGACATCAGCACAAACTCCTGCTTGGTCATTGTAAGAGTAATTATCTGTGACGACCCAAGATGAGTGTAATTTATTCCTTCTTTTTTTGTGGGGGAGAAAGAGGAGGTCTCATTTGGAGGTGGGGTAGAAGACTCAAATTAACCGTTACTTTTTTACAGGGATAAAATATGCCTTTCACAATGATATGTTATCATAGAAAATACTCTTACTTCAATTCTGATGGAATGTTTTTCTCTTTTCAGGTTCACGGAAATCTTACCGCTGGTCACGGTCTCCTGGTAGAGTTGATAATCACATTTCAGCTAGTATTTACTATTTTTGCCAGCTGTGATTCCAAACGGACTGATGTCACTGGTTCAATAGCTCTAGCAATTGGATTTTCTGTTGCAATTGGACATTTATTTGCAGTAAGTTTCCAAGTCCATTTAAATAATTGATTCATCTCATTTATCCTTATCCTGGCTGGCCTGAAGATGTTGTGTTTTACAGCAGTAGTTCTTTAGTATCCAACCATGTCTGTCCATTAGAGGTGATCATTTTGCCAACTACATGAAGAGAACGTTGATAGAGTTGCTAACATCTTGAGGTTCCTCTAAGTGACCTGATAAATGATGGCAAATTGCAATGAATGACACCTGGTGGTAGCCCTGTTTCAGCAATGTCTGAAGTTGTTTTCTTTTTTCCTATAGATCAATTATACTGGTGCCAGCATGAATCCTGCCCGATCCTTTGGACCTGCAGTTATCATGGGAAATTGGGAAAACCACTGGGTAACACTCGTGTTGATAGTTTCTGTCGTCTTACAGTTGAGGACAATTACCTATGGGGCTCTTTTTTTCATTATTTTGCTTACTAGTTTCTCTTACATTCCTCCAACCTCGATCCTCACTTTGGTACGTCTTTCATAAAGACTAGAGAAAGACTAGCACAGATCTGCTATAAAACATCTCATCTTATATCTGTTCGGGGCCTTTAGTAACAGTCTTTTTTTTTTTCCTAAGTGTTGCTCTGAGTGCTGTATCTGACAGACTGTAGCAGAATACATTGTACATGGAAGTTGCCTGTGAGGAACAAATTTAAATCGGGATAGTGTAGTGAATATGTTGTTTAAATAATTGAAAGTAAAGTCTTCCCAGCAATAACAGAAAATAAACTTGCAAAAAAAAAAAAAGAAGAAGAAGAAAGAAAGAAATACTTAAAAGCATTGCCCACAGCAAAAATATTCACCTTTCTTGTTTACAAAAGCATAAGCTCAATTAATAGTATGTGAATTGGAAGCATTTGAACTGCAGATGGTGGCAAATAAATAGTGTAAGTGTTTACACTAGTATCGCCATGACTGTAGCTGGAGGAATAAATGACTCTCAGAAAAGACACACTTTTCAGTCCCAAGCCTAATCTACTTATTAATGTGGTGGCAATGCTTCCAGAGAATAGTGCATTTTTAAACATTACAATTATTTTTGTTTCAATTGTTTCTTGCAGCAAAGGAATTTAAATCCTTTAAATAAGTATTGCGGCAGTTGTGAAGGCCACTAACAGACTAAGTTACAGTAACCAATAAAAATATGAGACACGTATGAGCCATCTTCAAATGGGGCTAATTTTATTGTCATTTATATGTTGTGAATGTTATTTTACAACTTTTTGAATTCATGAATGTAACAGAAGGTGTCACTTGTGTTTTACTCTATGCATATGGTGGTTACTGACTTAGTCACAACCACTTAACTATGGTGTACATTGCAAACGAGAAGAAATTGCAGCACTGCTGTATGCATTCATTTCTCTATAGCATTAAATAGCAGAATGAGAGTCAGTATTCAAAAGCAATATTTTGGACACAGCCATGCAAAGACTTGGCCAACGACGCCATCCATGAGATTGGTCATTTTGCCACTGATATTTCCATTTATGTCTCAAAAGATTGGCCACATTAAACAAAAGTGAAAATTTTAATGGGCAATATATAGATTTTTATAATGAAAGTGCAACTTTTAGTTTAACTTATTAAAAATATTTTGTAATTAATAACTTTTAATTTAATTTATGAGGGCTTGAAAATGTGGATAAGAAATATGTTTTATTAATTATTTGCCAGTTACTATAAACTACCTAAAATTTAAACAGTGTGAAAATTATTAGCTTGTTGATTAAATCAAAGGCTTTCTTTCCCTCGTTGTGATTTTATACTAGTCTTTATCCTACTAAAAATGAATATCCGTTTTGTAGCAATGGTTGTGTGACATTTAGAACTAATTTAAAGTAGAACTAATTTGTAGATAGATAGACTAGAAATAACGTTAAAATATTGTGGGGTTTTTTGTACAGTGTAATGATATTATTTTAGTTTTCTTTATATTTTTACATATTTTCTAGATTTTTAGCAATAAAAATTCTTTACCTTTATAAATTCTAAAAGTTACATTTTATTTTTTATTTTTTAGATTTTTTTAATTGACATATGATAATTATACAAATTTAGGGGGTACATAGTGATGCTGTGATACAAGCAATATATAGTGATCAGATCAGGGTAATTAGCACATCCAACATCTCAAACATATTAATATCATTTCTTTGCTTTTAAAGTAATATGACTTTGCTCTGAAAGAGCAACTTGACACCAAGATTTGTTTATTTTTGAGAACACACAGCTAAATGTCTTCTTTATAGGTGTTTTGGGGAACAGTAGTAATTATTTAGCTGTTTCTATTCTCCCTTGTGGGATTTGTAGCCTGTGGACTAGTACATATCTAATGAGATCTTACCAGAGGAACAAAGAGCAAAGACATTTAGAGGAGGGCTTGTGTTTCTCCTTTGAAAGGGCGTAGAGAAGATAAACTCTCATATGGTTTCTTTCATGTTCCAGATAAGAAACTTGGTTCTTTCAGCCACTCTGCCAACAATTTCCCCGAAAAGGATATGTGTTCAGCTTCAGCTTGAAGTTTGAATTTTCTTTAGATTTTACAATGAGGATGCTAAGTGAGATTAATTTCCAGAGGGTGTTTAAAGCTAGAAGCATTCATTATATTTTATTCAAATGAGAGAAGCGCAGTGTAATGGTTCAAAAGAGAGGTCTGAAGTCAGACAGACCTGAAATCCCAGTTCAACCACTTGCCAAGCATGAAATCTTAAGCAAGCTTCTTACCCTCTCAGAGTGTCAGTTTTCTTGTTCTTAAAATGGGAAGAAAAATAATATCTATCTCACAGGTTATTGTTTGAATTAAATGAGATAATACAAGAAAAGTGCTAAGTGCAGCCAGCTCAGAGACAGTGCTCAATAAACAGGGTTTCTGTTGCCTGAGTTAGTCTACTAAAGGAATGTCTAATATTCTACAGCATCCACATGCCCTAAAGCAAATACGGCAGTTCATTCCAACTCAACACTTAGTTTATTCTAGGTACGTAAGTGATATAATAAGAACTTCCATTTATTGAAATCCTATGGAATTGCTACTCCTCAACCAGCCTTCATCCGTAAACTCAGTACGGATTTTTTCAACCAAGCCACCATTGTAAGAACCATGTAGATGACAGCTCTCTGCAACGAGAGCAATAAACAAAGCAGAGGGTTTTCAATTCAATCAAATCACCAAATTTTAGAGAAGAAAAGCATGTAACATAAGGAAGATAATAATTTATGGTCTTCTTAGTCACATACATCTTTAAATTGTCTAAGAAACCGGGAATGGAGTAGGTTACTATGAGCTAGGAATTTTTAAGTACTTTACAAGAATTATTTCATTTAATCCTTATACTCCATGAGGTATGTATTATTATGATCCCCACTTTGAGATGAGGAAATTAAGACTTTGGAAGTTAGGTAACAAATTTGCTAAGCGGTGGAGCTGGGATTCCATATATCACACTGTACTGAATAAGAAAAGCCCCAAATGATAAAATCTGCACTACAATCATGATTATGCAGAAAATCAATATACAATGGCAATATTGAGAAAAGAAGAGATGTACTCTCCAGAATTTTTTTCTATTTTAGTTGAAGAATTTCTAGTTTCCGCTTAATTTGCAGTACAACCAAAGAAGAGTTATCTTTATATTAGAGATTTTCAGAAAATGGAAAGAACATAATTAATGAAAGGAGGGAAGGAGAAGAAAAAGTTCTTTCTTGTTTTCTGTTCAAGTGTTATTTTAATAATTTATGGACCTCTGACATGGATTTGGTGTATTTTCTTACTTCTTTTCCAATTCCCTTCTTTTTTATGCATGACACGATTGCTCACTTCATTTAACCCAACTAAATTCTACATTCATAGACTTGTTCAATGGAACAGCTTTTCTCCACTTACACTTGTCCTCTTCTGTCTCTCCTTCAGATATATTGGGTTGGACCAATCATAGGAGCTGTCCTCGCTGGGGGCCTCTATGAGTATGTCTTCTGTCCAGATGTTGAACTCAAACGTCGTTTCAAAGAAGCCTTCAGCAAAGCTTCCCAGCAAACAAAAGGGAGCTACATGGAGGTGGAGGACAACAGGAGTCAGGTAGAGACGGAAGACTTGATTCTAAAACCTGGAGTGGTGCACGTAATTGACATCGACCGGGCAGAGGAGAAGAAGGGGAAAGACCAGTCGGGAGAGGTGTTGTCTTCGGTATGACTAGAAGACAGCACTGAAAGCAGACGAGACCCCTTAGAACTGTCCTCAGATTTCCTTCCACCCATTAAGGAAACAGATTTATTATAAATTAGACATGTTCAGGTTTGTTATTTCATGTCATATTACTCAGTCTAAACAGTAAATATTTCATTATTTACCAAGGAGGAAAGGAAAAAACCTATCGTGAATTTCAAATTTAAAGAAAAGAAATCTTTTTAAAGTATTTCTGAAGTAATGTATCTAGTTGCCTTTCATTAATAACCAATTTAAAATGTGTACCAAGATTTGGTTAAGTCTTGCTTGACAGAACTTATAGACACTCCTATCAGTTTATTCCTCCTCTATCAGGAAATTGGTATTGTCAATCCTCATTTGAATATTTATCCCATTAAATCGAGTTTAACAATGGCAAGATACAGTATATCCCAGAGTCATGCATATTCAAGAGAGGAAATATAACAAGTTCTTGTATGGACAATTCCTCATTTATAAACTACCCCGGCAAAAGAATATTAACAAGGGTCATTGTTAATCAATTATTTCCATTTATGTTGCAAATACCCAAGTTTCAACCTTAACTCCAATTCGTGATATTCTTTCCTCCTCCTCAATGCCCAAGGTAATGTGGGAGTAAAGCTCAGAAATTTGAAAACAATATTCAGAAGCCTGTGTATTTATTAGTTTTACCTAATAAAATATCCAAATCGTAAGAGACACCTATTGAGATTCAGGACAAGCAGACTTATAAAAACTTATGGGGCTGGGGGAAAGTACCATCAAACAAAAATCACACACAAAAAAGGAAATCTGTATTCTGGTATCAAATGGTCAATCTGTTTTCAGTGCACATCCTCAAATGCACTACGCAAGGTTAACAATCTAAGCTTTTAACCCCTTAACCACTTTGCTTATTCTTTTTTTAATTTATTAGCAAAACTGGGGGTTTTGTTTGTTTGTAACTTCAGTTGTCTATATTTAAACATTAGTTGAGACATATTTTTGATAACAAGAATTTAATTTAACTGGTATTTTTTGTTGATGAATAAGCTCTGTTCATTCTAGAAGTGTAAACTGGTCCTGCCCTGTCCTAATCTCTGCTGTGCTCTCACTTCTCATGACATTTGTTGATAATCTTCACTGCAAGTATAATGTTATTTGAGTGAATTAAAATGCACAACAAGCAAGGTACAACATGGCTGCAGAGTAAAAAGGTGAGGAGATAAAAACACTCTGTATTCGAAGCTGACTAGATGACCAGTCTTTCATTTGTAGACATATGGTACATAACCCAACACGTTTTTAAAGTATTTTTGTTACTGATTCATTTATTTGCCAAAATAATTTGTTTTTTCTGTCCTGCTTTGCCTTTTGTCAGTAGACTCTTCTCTAGAAACCCCAGTTTCTGTCATCTCGACTGTCTAGTCTAGGCTTTATCTTAGACAAAGAGCTGCAAATGTCAATTTCACTGAACAAAAGCTATTAAAAGTAAAGCAAAAACCTATCACTGTAAGGAGTGGCTTGTAAATAGCTGATGATCAAGGGCTTTCTTCTCCCAAGCATAGTTCCAACTGTGTGTCGCTTTTTAGCATTAACGGCAGTTGTGCGTCTGTGGCAGTGAGATAATGGACCACTATTAAACCTGATTCTTTTCGGTGCTAGGAAAGAGTGATGTATGAGATTCCCAGAGAGTCATTACACCAGTGTTATGCCTGCAAGTGCCACTGGCATATTTTACAGCAGGTGCCTAAATCTCAGGCCCCTTTCTCGGGGGGCACGGCCATACTACACGCTACACCAGTGACATGTGGTTCCTTCCTGGCTGGGACAGAACCTATAGAAACTAGGGTGCAAATCTCCCAAGGATAGTTTGTGCCTGTCATTGCAAAGGTTTGCACAACATACCACTAAAGGCTTAAAATCAGGGGTGGTTCAGTTCAAAAGGTAATATCAACCGTCGGCAAACATGTCAGTTCAAAACTAAGTTCGGGTAACAAGGAAGTGTTAAACAGATTTCCTGAATACACTTACAATATCCTGGCTTATAATCAATTTTATTCTGCCATGCGGTTTACTTCATATACACTCACTTTTACACTCACTTCCAATTATAGTATTCAATAAATTCTTAGGGAGCTTTAAAAAAAAGTGAATGATGTTTTTGTAGTTTGTTTTCTAGTAGTTAGAGAGTGCCTGGCATATAGTAGGTATTCAAAACAAGTGTGTTAATTAATAAAAATACATAGATCTCATTTGGAATTTAAGAACATAAATAATTTTCTTTTAATCTTTATTTTGTTCAATATTTAATAAAAGCATGATTTCAAGGATGACTAAAGGAAGGCCATCTAAATGTGCAAATCATAAAATATATTTGTGCATTCTACTATTTTTAGAGGCATGAAGTGAATGAAAGCTTTAACACTCTTTTTCCCCTGCATATGAGACAACATATTTTGTATTTCACTCAAGGCTCTGCCAGTAAAAAGTAATGAAATTGTACCTTTCTAATGACATCTATGCAGCAGGGGTCTATTGCCTTGTGGATGGCACCAAATTATCCAAGTGTATTAGGAGACTAGGGCTTTTTCCTTTAATCCCTTCTTATTAATGAAGTGCATGGTGCTGCTCCCAGGAGACCACTGCTGACAGATACACACAGAAGAGATCAGAGAGGAAAAACGGGGAAGACATAAATGAATTATACCCAGCCATGAAACAATGCCAACTATCTCTTCCCTAAGGAAGAGTACAACCACCACCCCAAAATTGTAAGGTGAGACTTGCACTGAAAATGTACACAGCTTGTCAAAAGAGTACAAAACGCAAAGAGTCATATTTTAAGTTTTCTGGCTTTCTTAAAAATTGGGGCTCAGAATTTGAATATATGTTTCCATTGTTGAAGATGACATTTTCTTCAAAGAGTCCTAACCTTTTACACTAGAAGGAAGTATTTCTGGGCCTAAATACTTGCCTAAATTTAAGATTCCTACAGTTTGTATCTGCTGTTTGAATCTTTTCATGGATTCCTATACTTTCTATCATCTGAGCCTTTTCCTAATGCAGCTCAGAGGGACTAGCTAGAGCTGCTGCTGCTGCTTAGTGTTGAAGATTTTACCTGGAGATTAGAAATATTCGGAAAATGTGTATGATGAAATTGAGCTACCTGATTTATTAGAGATCTGATTCCAAACAGCACAGAATGTTCTTCCCAGGCCATGAAACCAGATGGCATATGTATTGGTTTAAACTCGATAATGGCAGGAAAATTCCAAAATAGAGTAGGAAATTCAAATGTTAAAATTAGTCCTGGCAAGGCCCTTTGTTGCAGCATGTTGACGCCATCCCCACATGCTACGAACATTTGACAGAGAAATTGCCTTTGTGACAACTGAAGATGACAGTCTGAGCTGAATAGACAACCTTATCAAACAATATAAAAGCCAATGAAAATTCCCATAATAAGCACTATAGAATATGCAAATTCAGAGCATTTTATACCTGAAAGTAATTCTGTCTTTCCTAATGTGTTTATGTCATGAAAATTATTAGGAAGATGTGGTTGCTATCTGGAAAGTGTAATGTAACAAACCTCATTTTCTTTACCAGAAATTTTGTGACTTTTCATTTGTGTGTTAGTACTATACAGATTGCCCCCAAACAGCAGCAATTTTGAAACCCATAATTCTCTGAAATAAATAAAGGACATTTAATTCAGGGATCAAAAACTCTGGCTGCTCACTTTTGCAAATGACTATAGTCTGTGAAAATACATATCAAAAAAATGTTATACAATATATACAATGAACACTAAATTTAAGAGCAGTTGGAGTGTTACCCAGTCATGCTAAAAATCAAAGAACTAAAAAATACACTTAATTTATATAACCCATTGGAATGTATTTCTAGATTTTTCTTCAGGATTAATTAAATAAACATGCAATTTATTAAAACATATAAATAATTATTTATCACTTTTATGACCCAAATCACAATAAAATTGTAATTCAGGATAAACTGGGGAGAATAAACTGAACATATGGTTATATTCACAGTTATTTATTAACCAAAATGTTATTCCAACATTAGAGCTTAATGTTAAAGAGATTTAAACTGTAATGTCTAATATTTGAAATACTCTATTAAAGTATTAGCATTATGGTTGATTTCCATGAATTATGTTGCATCTCATACTACTAACCTCGTGCAAATAAACTTTTGAATGTTTTAAAAGGTAAACACTGTGTTCAATGATGTTCAAAAATTCATTCACAGTTTTTGCAAGTCAGAGAGCATCCTTTAGAATGATCAGGAGGTTTAGATATTTGAGTATAATCAACATCAAGTGAAACGGTGGTGGACCCATGAAATCAAATGCATTTTGTGAAAGCCTGCAGAGCATACACTGTGGGAGGCCCTAATATAGATGGAGAAAATTGTGTTTTCACAGGCTTAATTCAAAATGTCCACATCTACGCAAAATAGACCACTGGATATCAACTATCATTACAGTGAATCTAAAAGTGAAGATTCAAACAACTGTGACTGGTATTGCTAAATAGATGATCCATCCTCAGGGTATTTGGCATATTCTGCCTGCCCAGATGGATAATGTAGACTCAGTGAGTACTGGTTTACCCCCTGGGATCTTGGTTTGAGGGGCTTCTCAATTTTGAAAGGTTATAAACCCTCAGTGGAAGATTGAAGACAATCATTTATGCAGTGTGCAACCCATCAGATGAATGGTGAGTGATGCCTTAGGAGCCAGGTGGATGTGTACCTCCCATATAGCATTTGTCACATTGTAGTGAAATCATTCGTGTAGGTATCTGTCTCCTCCACTAGATTCTAACCTCCTTAAAAGTTAAGACTGTGTCTTATTTATTCTGTATCTTTCCCCACCCCTACCTCCACCCCTCGGCATTAGACTAGGCTTGACATTTCACTTAATAATTGCTTGTTGCATGGATAAAGAAAGAAATTAATGAATATCTTACAATCGTTAGGAAATGCCACAAAGCACTATTCTTCAATCTAGTTGGTTTTTGCTGCATAGATGTGTGCTAAATATTTGAATTCTTATAGTTCTGGGTAGGAGCCTGAAATTAACTCAAATGCTAAAGAAAAAGGAAAATGCACAAAAAGAATAAAACACTAATTGGATTTCTAAAATTTATACCTAATGTGTAGGCAACAAGACATGTTTTCATTGCTATATTTATACAATGGCCAGATGTTAGATGAAATTTAGCTCAATGCGTATTTTAGGGGGAAAAAAAGTATTTTAACAAGCATGGAAAGCTAGATCTATAAATGTCAGCCTGCTTTGGGATAATTATCTTGCTTGGAAAATATCTAAAACAATGCCACCTGAATTATTAAATAATTCTCATTATTTTTTAGTTTTTCCACTTCTTCAATCCTTGGGTTTAAGAAGACATTGAGGACTCTAAAGAGCTGAATTGACTTCTTCTATCTCCACATGTTCAGAAATATCTGAGAAACCAAAGCATTGATGTTTCTAACCTTTTTGCCTACCGCAGTGATAACACATGGTTGGTGCTGGATAAATGCAAGATGAATGGATAGAAGGATGGAAGGATGGAAGAAACACTCCAATCTGGAGGTATTAAGTTAATCTGTAAGCAAATGGAAATCACAGCCTGTATTCCCTCCTCCCTGTCAAGGACCACTTTTCATAAAAGATCTGTAGATTTATGAAAGTGCTAGCCAAGGGTAAGAAGGGAACTACAGAAATGAATGGATCTGAATGATTGTCAATTACAAGCACATATATGAGGATTTCGAATTTATAAATATTATTCTCAATCATTTCATCTTCAAGGCTCATTGTGGGGTGAGCACTACTATCATTTCCATTTCCAAACATGGGGAAACCAAGTGTCAAGGAGATTAAGTAAATTAGCCAAAATTACACTTAGTGGTAAAGCAAAAACCAGAATGCAGATCCCAATTAATTAATTTAGGAAATTTTTATTAATAGTTCAATTTTACTTAGGAAAATATGATAAAGCCCACATTTAAGATATTTTTCATTTATTCCAGAAAAGATAGTTGAGGATGAATTGCAAAATTACTAATAAGGTCTTTCACATTTTGATAATAGTAATAACAATAGCTTTCCATTGTTCAGCATTTACTCTGTGCCAGACATATGCTTTATTCAAGTTTTTCCTCATAGGAACCTTGTGAGGTGGGTACTGCTATTATCCCGATTTTACAGGTAAGGAAACTGAAGGAAAAGGAGGGTCAGTAACTTGTTCAAAGTCACACAGCTACTAAGTGGTAGAAATGGGATTTGAACCCAGGCTGTCTGTCCACAGATCTCTCCTCTTAGCCACTGCCCTGGGCTGTCTCTTACTGGCGCTTTAGGGTTCCAATCGTTCCAACGTTCATTATCTGCTTTTTCCAAGCCTTTGACTTTTTCATATCCAACAGAGATTGTGGTGCATTGGAACCTCTCAGTTGTTCCCGACTTAACCTCTGATTATCACTTTGACCACCTCTGAAGGAAGATTTAAATACCCAAGTGCAAATACCACAAAGATAAATCAGCTAAACCTACAAAGTATTTTTGAAAGGGACTTTGAATGGCCAGTTAAACTCTTTAGTTAGTAATCAGGGGGATGAAAGAAATCTCTTATACAATATACCTTCCACTGTTTAATAGCTCAAATTTCCTAGTTGGTCTTTAACTTACCTAATTTGACAATTTCTCTCTGCTCTTCATTGAGACTCAAGCCCTTATCTTAATTTTAATTGTCAATATGTATCTTAATCCTTATTTGCCTATTAATCACCCAATCCATATAAGCTTAAGTACCTATTTTGTTCAAGGATCTATAGAAAAGTTTAATAAATTAAACTTATTTATTATTTATTTTATTTTATTTAAGTAAAATAAAATTGTAATAAGGGAATCAGTAAAACGGTATTTGGCAATAATGTGAGCTAGTGTATGATCATGCGCCCAAGATCAACCTATCGAGTTAAAAGACTATTTTTTTAAAAAATAAAACAAAATATTTTTTTGAGTGGACCAAATTGTAACACTGTCACACTGGCAACAGCTTTGGGAAATAATTGGATATAATGACCATTGCCAGTACATTCTCTCTCCTTCAGTAAGAGCAGAAAGATTTACATTTATAAAAGAGGACCAAGCACATGTATTACCACCCTGTTTTCAAACTAGAGGATTGTAGCCTAACTTCCCAAATATTTTGATTCCAGATTCTCAGAAGGAAAAAAAAAATCTTTAAAAATGTCGAAATGTACTATCAGTGACTGTGGAACACTATTTGTTTAAATTCTGGGCCCCAGAGAGGAAAGAAAGGAAACGAGGAGAAGAGGGAGGGAGAGAAGGCAGCAATCCCTCACGAACAGCAGAGCGAGTGGAGAGGGGCTCCCAGTTCTGCTGCCCTACTCAGCGCAGGAAGTACCGAGACAGCAGTTGCCTCTGCACAGAGAAAGTCCCTGTACTGAGTGAGTATATGCTCATTCTATATTGTAATTAGTGCTCCAAAGAGAACTGAACTATGTGTTGTCTTTAGCAAATTTAAGCCCTTACCTCAATTTTCATTGTTTCATTGCCAAAATATCAATTTAAAGGGACACAGTTTCTTCCAGTGGAATGAAAGGACTCACTGTATCTTGATTTCCAGCAATGCATGCAGAATACAAGCAGGATCTCCCCATTTCTCTCAAGAAATCTAGTCTCTGAAGTTATTTTCTTTAAAAATAAACCTATGAGTCTAAATCTCAGAGCACAGCTCCTGGGAAAAAAAATTTCACCATATTAAGCTACTCCAAGATTTCAATGTCAAAACTTATCACAAAGGACTTGAGTTTTATCTTGTTGTTCCAAAACCCGATGTTATGGAAACAGTCACAGAACTGAGGAATGAGAGTGGCTGGGATTTCTCTAGCAACCTAAAGTAAGGAGAGTAGAGAAATACTAATACAGATTATTCAGCCCTGTGGTATTGGTACGTTGCGGTTAAATCATTCATATTCTTTGAACTCTAATAAAAAATTCTCATCAAACAATGATGACATTTTCATCTCATCAAAGTTTAATCACAAGAGTATTGTAATTCTGATTTTCCTCACCTCAAGTTCAAATTGAAAGTAATTGTCAGACGTCATTTAATTCTAACCATTACATCCATTCTTATATGTTCTCCCTCACATTATTATGGCCCATTTTGTTCTCCAAGAGGCATGTCATTTTTTTTTTCCCATTATTCAAGCAGTTTTAAAAGAACTTTGTCACATACTTACAAATAGTACACTTAAGGCTCATTTTTTAAAAGCATTTGAGATAAATTAATATGCATGGAAAATGTTTTCTTGAAACATTGAGAGACATGAAGGGTAATACATTCTAACTATTGAATTGTTTGATGCTGAAAAACCACTTAATAGCCTGCACTCTTGATAGTTTCGAAAAAATTTTTTAGCAACACCAGGATGATGGGCTTAAACTCAGAAAAGCAGAGAGGGAAGCACAAGCTTGCTTAACTTCTTCCATTGGCATTTTGGAAAAATAACAAAAAAAAAAAAAAAAAAAAAAACTCTGCTCTAGTCCTGAATCATCCTGGGATCTGGGCTAAGAAATGGAATAAAATCTACCCTGATTGGGACAGAGAAGGTTGGCTCCTCCCTGGGGATAGCAAGTGAGTCGTAATCACCATGTCGAGGACATACAGAAAGAGAGCAACAAAATCCAAGAGGACTGTAGGATTGGGGATGATATACATGTTGTATCTTCTGTGTTTCCCACAAGGAACAAGTATCACTTTCAAATCAGGGGGGAAAATAAAAACAATATATTTAAAGAGACCTAAGAGGTCTGATTTAAATGTTCGAGTCAGAGCGGGGCAAGGGATATAATGTGGGGCCCTATAGCTAATAACGCTTCTCCTGTCTGTGTCTATGTCAAAGACCAGAAAGATTCATCCAACATCCAGGGATGTTGAACTGAAATTCTTACATGGGCAGGTGGGCAAGCCATGGAAAGGAGTCTAGAAAGCTGTGGGGACACTGGGACAAATTGGGGCAAACTCAGCAGATTTTTACCATCCCAGTCCTTGGGTCTAGTGTGACTTGATCTGATTTTTCAGACAAACTTGAATTTCAAAATTGTATATGACGTGTCCAATTCTATTCCATTCTATCATTTGTCAAATCTAAGTTCTCTCAAATCCTCCTTGCCTCCATCCCTACTTCCTCTACCTTGTTTCAGACGAATGCAATAAATAATTGTATTAGCGTGAAATCGTATGAACCAAACTCAATCGTTCTCAAGCAGGGGTGACTTTGCCTACCAGGGGATACCTGGCAATGTCTGGAAACATTCTGGTTGTTACCACTGCGGGTGAGCTTCTGGCATGTAGCGGGTAAATGCCAGAGATGCTTCTAAACATTCTACAATGCAAAGGGCAGTTCTCTACCCCCAACAAAGAATTATCTGGCCCAATATGTGAATTGCACTGAAGTTGAGAAACCCTACAATTTACCTGCCTTCAATCTTGCTTCCTTCCACTTCATCACACACTGCAATGAAAGTTGTCTTTTAAAAATGAAATCACATTCCTTTAGTAAAATCTGGGAGATACTGTTTCTTTTTCTATCCAAATCCCACACACATGCTTCTTTGCAACAAAAATCCTTTTGCTTCAGAGAAGGACGGGTCCTAAGTCCCAGGGAGTCAGTTCTTACTAGGCTTACCCAGTGGGAATAACTTTATTGCCTTCCTCAGTGATTGGTTTATGAAAGAGCTTGAAAATAACTTGTCAACTGTCATTTGAGAATTCCCTACTTTTAAAAGGGCATTGTGATAGATTTATTTGCAAAAATAGTCATAATAATTCATACCATCCGTGTTTGTGTGTACCTTTGAAATATGACTTTGCTGTTCTTCCCATCATGGGGTGAAATCTGTTTCTAACCCTTTGTTGGGCTGGCCAACTTGCTTTGACCAGCAGAATAAAGCTGAGTGGGTATTGTGGAACTTTTGCGACTAGATCTCAAGAGGCCTTGTAGCTTCAGCACCCACTTCCTTAGAACATTGCCTTGTGACTGTGTTTGAAGAAGCCCAGTCTAGTCAACTGGGCAATGAGAACACATGGATCAGGGAGGCCAGCTGCCCTAGCCATCCCACTTGAGGCCACAGACCTTTAGGTAAGGCTATGCTAGACCATCCTGCCCCAGTTGAGACACCAACTGTCTGACTGAAGATGAATGAGCGAGTCCAAGAGAGAGCAGCAGAAGAACTGCACAGCTGAGCCCAACCCAAATTGCTGACTCATGGAATCAAGTCTATTGGTGGTTGTTTTAGGTCATTAAGTTTCGATGTGGCAAGTTCTCATGCAGTAATAAAAAAGCTAATACAGAGACATCAGGATGTTTCTGTCTTTAGATGCTGTTGTGTGAGGAAGCAATATCCAGCTTTTGCAGCTATTCTGAGAGACATACTTGGAACCTAAGAAGAGAAAAGTAGAAAGAAAAAAGAAATGAGCCTGATCTTTCATGTTGTCACTGAACTACTGAATTAACCACCCTACTGCTAGACTTCTTGTTGTGTGATAAAACATAGTAAAATTCTTTTATCATTTAAGCTACTTTGATTTGAGCTCCCTCTTACTTGAAGATAAAAGTGTCCTCCCATTGTCCTTGGGATAAAATTTAAGCCCATTCATGACCTTGCCCCTGCCTCTGGCTTCATGTCTCAATGCTGCCCTCTCACCCCTCGCACTCCTCTGCCCACCACACTCATCTTGAACTTCTTTTGGTTCCTCCCATGAGCCATTCTCTCTCTTTCTCTCTCTCTCTCTCTCTCTCTCTCTCTCTCTCTCTCTCTCTGTCTGTCTCTCTCTCTGACTTTACATGTCCTGGAGCTCTCTATTAACCCAATCACCACAAGCTTCACCCCAACTTTCACTTTTTAATAATGTAGTACTTTTGTACAGCAATTATTTTTTAATAGTTCTGCAAAGTTTGCCCTACCAATGATGATACCCTTCTGTCTCCATTCATTTTCTCCTCCTCCCTTAAAGGCAATCATTTTCACCTATTTTTACCCAAATATTTTGGGTAAAAATGTTTCTAAGTAATAGATTTGTGCTGCTACTTGCTGATTTTGCTAGCTCTTGGTTTTAGACATTTATCTATACACTTAACACTATTAAAGAAGAAGATTTATTGTCTTTCCCTCCTTTGTTTTCTACAGACAAATATATACATGTTGAGCCATGAAATTAACCTTGGATTTTTTCTTTTCCTTTCGTGAGTTTCTATTTTTCTTGAAGTTAATAATGATCTTGGTTTTTCTTTTCTTAATTTTTATGTATTTACATGTTCAACCCTCAAATTCTTCTTCAGTCATCTAAATTTCTTCTTAAGAAGTTTGTGCATAGCAGGCATTCTGTCAGTTTCACCTTTCTAAAGAAACCTCTCCTACAGCCTTCCTGCTCCAACATGGAATCTCCCTTCATCATCATCTTAGGGACCTCTTTTGCCTTTCTCCTGTGTTTCTTATATTCTCTATTTCCCTCTTTCTTTGTTTATCTTGACAATTGACTTGCAGTTTTGCTGAGTATAGAAATTTTGGGGGCTTCTGGCTTCTAACTGATCAGAAATCTAATGCCATTGTTCTTCCTGATTCTACTCTTTCTCTCTCTCTCTCTCTCCCCCTCTCTCTCTCTCTCTCTGGTCCTTCTATCTATTTCTCTAGCAAATCGAAATTTCATAATGATATGTCTTAGGTCTATTTTCATTTTATTTTGCTAGGCATTCAGTGAGCTCTTCGATCTACAACTCAAATCCTTCAATTCTGAGATATTTACTTGAATTGATCTTTATATCCTACTCTCCATTTTGTCTGGTCTCTCTTCCAGAGCTTCTATTACTCAGATGTTTGGCCCAGGAGGAGTACAGGTACTCTATTAGATGCTTTACTCAGATGCCTGGTTATCCTTGGCCATCTGCTTACATTTAAGTGGGAGGACCAAATCCTCCAAACACAAGTGTTGGGGGACTTATGAGCTGTGAACTTTACAAGGGTGATCTGGCCTTGATGTCACTATCTTCAGGTCTTTGTTCTTGGGCTGCTCAGATTCCCCAGAGAAAACTCTTCTGTCCTCTGCATCATCCATGAAGGCCTGGCTGCTGGACATCTGGAAGCTGAATGTGGGAAGGTGGCTCAGAGATGGTTTCAATAGGCAGTATTGTACACATTCACTTAATCCCCTATTCTCAGCATGGTATCTCTGTTTTCAACTGAGTCCATAAAAAACAAATCCTCCTTCTTTACCAGGGTTGGGAGGCTTTGTTGCCTATCTATATGGAGCTGGCAAGGTGATGTGGGAATCTATTTCAAAAGCTAACTTTCCATCAATCTTCTCCTTTCAGTCCTTCTAACTAACCCATTTCTGGAAGTACCCCATGCTACTATTTCTGAGCTGTTGATTCTGAGGAGTAGAGTGAGTTGGATTTCACCTTTCCCTACTTCAGTTTAGACTTCAGTTCTCTCTGGTCCTTCACCACTCACCTGTCTGCTTTCCAGATTACAAAACTTTGTAGTCATTGCCTCCTTTTCTGTTCTTCTCCTCCTTTGAGGCTTAAGACTTTTTTTAAAAAAAATGACTTTTTAGTTGTTTTATGGAGATCTCGAGAGGGAGTGAAAGTTTTCATCTGCCGACTTTGCACATAACTCCTCTAATCTCTTCTGCTCTTTATATAACGTTACTTCCTCAGAGAGCCCCCTTGAACCTAGGGTAGGTGCCTCTGTGATGTGCCCCTGTGAACACCCTCTGTCCCTCCCACCAGAAATGTGGATGTCGGGGTGGATAGGACCAAAACACAAACTTATTTTTATCTGTTTCTCTCCCTGTAAACTCTTATTCAGTAAAGATAATCTTCTCCTGTCCCTGTAAGGAAAGTTGGCACATCCCTGTGATTTTCTGCTTTCTCATGTGAAAAAGACAGTCCTATGATCACATTAATTCACAAAACGAGACTCACTAACTAGAGTGTGTTATGCCCAAAATATTAAGCAACTCCTCAATCTTTCTTCAAGGTTAAGAATTCTCTCCGTCTTGCCAAGGCCTGCAGTTGGCAGTGCCTGACTGCCAGGGAGGGCGTGTGACCAGCCCCTGCTCTACCTGTCCCTACTCTTCACCTTTTACTCTGGGCTGCAGCTCATTCAGCTGCGGGAGGGGAGGAAAGGGAGCAAACAGAGTTGACAGATTTATCAAACAAAAACAGTGGTTAGGTGGCTTTCAGCTATCTGGGTCTAACAAATTATTAGAACTGAACTCTTCCTGATAGGCTGATTTTTTGGCTTTTGTTTTTAATTTTTTTGAATTCTCATCCTTTGGGACCCTCCCTACCTACCTGCAATTCCCAAGATGAGCCAAAGGGGATGCATCGATCTCCCAGGCCCTCCATCAGCTCCCTTCCCGTGGTTCACAGCAGGAATTAAGATGGAACACTCTCACATCCTCCATTCTTACAAACTCTAGGCTGATCCCTATGCTGCGTCAAAGCGGCTCATCACCCTTTTTGTCACCTTCTAGATTTTCCCAGGAAGAGTTAACCCCAGTACAAGGTGACCCCCCATTCCCAAAGCACACAGCAAGTTTTCCAAACAATCCTAGCAAAGGCATGAGGTGAAGAATGTGATATTCCCTTCCTGGGGGTTGCTAACATCATTTCCTCCAAGGAAATCCTCCTCAAATCCTTCTTTCTACTCTGCAGACCTGTACAGCTTTCATCTGGATGAGGAGTTCAAAAGTTAAAGAACTAGTCATAGCATATTGCTTTATAAATTCTACGTCAGGGAGAATTTGTTTCACATTGACTTTGATTTCTCATGTCTGTTATATCAATGTCTTAGTCAAAACAAAGGCAGAGAAAAATTCACTTTCAAAATTCTTTTTTAACGTGGTTACTTGTCTGTCTCCACCCACTAGTTTGTAAAACTCGGCAAGGATGAGGTCAGAGCATCTCCACAACCTGGTACATGCCTAGCACCTAGACAGCAATCTATAAATATTTATTGATTGATTACTAAATGAATGATTTGATCATTACTGGTTTTCACCAATGAGCTGTTAAACAATAAACAGTCAATTATTTCTCCTCTCTCTACCCAATACAGATATAAGTTTTAGCTTCCATTTGCAGATATAAATTAAACAGAAAGAACAGAAACACTAAGTCTTGAGGCAAGTTATCAACGAAGGTCTTTAAAATATCTTTTTAAAAACATTTTAACATGGGATCAATATCTTTCTATTTCCATTGGTTTAGGTGTTGCTCTGGCCAGGGAGTCAAAAATACCCAATCAGGGAGATGGTCCAACACCATAATTCTATGAAAATACAATGGCTTTGTCTCATTTCTAAGAAGAAATTGAAACTTGATTAACACAAAATTAAGTTTGTCGGGACTCTTTTTATTGTTCAAACCAAGCAAAACACCAAAAGTAAACAAATTATATCCTATTCTAAAATTTTATGATTCTATGATATGAATACTAGAAAATAATCTGGACTTTTCAAATACTTCCAGCAATAATTTTGTGATTTCTAGTTAGCATTTGGGACATATTAGAATTCCTGTACAAAATTATTCCCACGATAATACTGAATTTGCTTTTAGTGATTCAAAAAAGAGTGAAACATTCTCTACAGGATTACAGGGAAATTTTTGGATCACATAAAATTTACCTAAAGTAAGTATCACCTGAAACGTGTTTTCCTACTAACCTATTGTTATTAAATTCACAAATTGACTATATGTATCCCCACCTGCTTCCCAGAAGGATTTGAGGTGGGTTGCAAATTTAGAAAAGATACCTGGGTTCACAGGACAAAGATAAGGAATAACAAAGGGTACAGACAGAATGATGACTGTATATATAGAGTCATAGATGGGATATTTGCTGCACTTAAGCATCAAATTTAGCTTAAAATTTCTGATTTTTTTCTTTATTTGACACATCTATGGTTGTAATAACTCTAAAATTTCTGATAGGAAATCAAAAGAAGAAATGTAGGGGCCTATATTAAATCTGCCATGAAGTAAAGGGGAAAATACCAGTTCTCTGAGAGTTACTATTTTATTTTTTGTACTAAATTCCAGGAATAATTTATCCTATGAGTCCTAATAAAATATCAGCTAACATATATTGAATATCTATTATGTGCCAGGCACTCTTCTAAGCCCTTTATATTTATCAATAATTTAATCCCCATAATAGCACTGAAAGGTAGACGTTATCCCTGATCTACAGGTTAGAAACTAAAGGCACAGATGGTTAAGTTGCCCATGGTTACAGCTAAAAAGAAGCCACCATAACCTAGGCCCCGGCAGTCTATTTTCAAACCTCTGCTGCTGACCGCCACACTGTGGGCACAATCTTCATCAGTGGCTCCACACATGACCTAGAAGGTCACCATTTCTTAAATCAACACTCAGTTGAAGCCAGGGGCATAATACTGAATTTAATAGAAGCATTTTCACTACTGAAACTTGGCTAATAGAACTGTTGGAACTTAGCTAACGACACACAAATTATTCATTACTCAGTACACTACAGGAGTAGAGAACAGTTAACCAAATGGAGTAAGAATAATTATGATAGCTCAACGTTTATTGAATGTTTACTATATACTAGGCACACGCCAAATAGCTTAGATGCATTATACAATGCAGCCCTCAGTCGAGCTGACAAAGAGGTATTTAGTGATCTATTCACTCCAAAATGTTGATGGCATACCTCCTATGTGCCAAATACTATGCTAAATACTGGGGCACGGGGGTGAACAAAACAAGAACTGAGCACAGTCTCAAATGACACCATTCCAAATGCCATAATTCCCAATGTTGAAATCCTTAAAACAAGAGTGAGACTGAAAGACAGAGAGACAGAGATTAACTTGCCCAACATTAAGAATTATTAAGGGAGAGAGCTTGGGTTCAAATCTAGGCGTCTGTCACATCTGAGTCCATGCTATCCACCCCTACATTCTAATGCTTCCAGTACCCACAGGTGCTTCTCTCATGTGTCCTCCTTGACAGCTAAAGGGCCACCAGCTCAAAACTGAGCCCTCAGAGAGCACCCAAAGTGCACACTATAGGTGTTCTGCAGGTATTTGAAAAAGATCTCTCCACCGGCATTGCATCATTCTTTCACTTAATTTTCACTAATTCAACTATATTGCATTAGCACTAAAATAAAAAGAGAAAGGAAAATATCTTTAATAGGAAAAATAGTTTCACCCAGTACTCCTACCATGAGCGTGACTGCCCCAGGACGAGGGGACACGGAAGCATGCAAGGGCTCACCCTGTCGGTTCTCCTCCAGCCAGCCTCTCCTGGTGAGAGCCCCTCCTCAACTCCTGATCATAAGCTGCAGCTCCTGGACAAGCAGGTCCACCTCCACATCCAGCTGCAGGCCACCGTGCCCTCTACCTGGGCAGCCCCTCTGCCTGCTTCGGCCAAGCAGACTCCTTGAGCTTCTCTTCCAAGGGCTGCTTCTCCTCCACACTGTGCCTTCCTCAATCTGCACAGACTTGCCAGTTACCTGTTTGTTCCCACACTGGACCTTGAGCTCCTCAAGGGTACCAACAATGCTCTAGGTACAGATGCGTGCCTTCCTAACACCCAGCAGACAGCAGGTCTTCAATATATTTTTATGAACTGGTGAATGAAAATGTATTTACATGGATAAACTGTATATCGAAGGGATTCACGGTCTTCACACTGGCTAGGGAGAGACTCTGAGCACACCAGGCATAGTGACAATAAGGTTCCTTTTCCCATCCAGAAAAGACTCCAGTGTTTAAAGGAATTGCCTGTCATTACCCAGCCTCTGGTCAGAAGGCTCAAACCCCAAACTCTGGTCAGAGCCTGAAATAGTATACCCGTCAATGTGCTTCCCATTCAGGGGCCTGGGCACACCCAAAGCACTCCACCCCTGCCCTGTTCCAGGGCATGTCACAGGCTTCAGTCGGGTAGGGGCAGGCACCAGAAATGGCAAAGCACTGCCTGAGCCCCTGGGACAGAAATTTTAGAGTTTGTGATAAGAATGGGCACTTTGTGATGAATTTTATGCTTAATGAGATCTCTAGCTTGATCTTCCAGAATTTCAAGGCTAAAAACACACTGGGTTGAGCTATCCTGTCACCAAGAAAGAGATAAAAGGGAAAAAAAATTAATAAGCACTTTAATTCTTTCTTCTCACAGTGGACCTTGGGGGAAGAATGCAAGTTTTTCTAGCAACTGGAAGACAAAGGTGGTAAGGGGTAGATCCTGTCCCTGGGCGTGGAGGAAACGTGGCTGAAAATCTAGGCTGGGAATGATGTTTGCTTTTGATGTAGCCTTAAACCCTGCTGCTGCTGAATTAGAATCAACAATCCGACCAGGCCTCAGCCCCCGTGATGCCTTGAAGCTTCTCCTAAGGCAGAGGACACACCAGCCTGGCTGGGAGTGGGCGGGGACGGCACCATGGAGGGGCGGGGAGAGATGGGCACTGGCCCAGGAAATCTCCTGCCTAGCGTCCAGGGCGGAAGAGACAACCGGAGAGCTGCAGGCCGGGTCTGTCTCTCCTAGACAAACACATATGGACCAACACAGTGTTGTCTCACACAATTTTTTGAAAAAAAAATTAGCTGCCAACATTTACATTTTGGGAAAATTTTACATAAAACATCAGATCTCTAAATTCTTAAAAATCTTAAAAGAGATGAGGCCACACCGGACACCCATCCTTGCAGGCAGCCACAGGCTGGAGCTAAGCGGCTGACGCTCCCTTTCGATGACCCGTGTCTCTGAACACACATGCCGTCCCCCAGTCCACATGGTCTCTTCCACCAGATCCCCCTGACTCAGGTATGTCACCTGCCAGGTTCCTGGAGGCCTCAAGGCTTTGAGCAGTGAGTTGGAGCAAGCTGTGGTGCCACCAAAAAGACAAATTAACGTGGGGCTTTGTTCTTATGCCCTACGAGCGAGCATCTGTGGACCCGATGTGCAGATGCTACAAATATATACCCGGGTGCAGACTGAAACCAAGGGTGGAACACTGATTCCTTTTAGGGACGGCCACCCTAAATGAGACAAAGAAATGCTGAAATGTGCCAGAAAGAGAGGGAAGAAGGGGAGTGAAAGCTGGAGCTAGTAGGCAGGTGAATAAAGGCTGTCCCCTGCATCGTGACTCCTCCCAGAGACCCACCAAACCCTCAGTCTCTGGCAAAACCAAAAGGCAGATGGGAATGAAGGAGGGAGAAGGGAAGGAAGGAAGAATGAAGAGAAAAGAGAAGGAAAAGGCAAGGAGCGGGGAGGGAGGGAGGGCGTATGGAAGGGCAGGCAAGCTTGAGGTAAGAGTTTCTTCGAAAAACTGGGAAGAGGCCAAATTCTGCATTTAGGGTTTCACTAGAGCCAGCAAGAGAAGTCACATCAACACAAGAGCCCAGAGATAGACACAAAAAAACGACAGCCGTGGGAACTTGCGGAAATTAGAATGAAGGTTCTGGACTCTCACGGACTGGGAGGTAGTGTTTCAAGCCAAGTTTAAGTAGATCTCAAAAGTACCGGGTGTCCCAGCTGACACTGGCCATTAGGCTAACCTCCATGGAAGAAATTCTTACAAAGGAAGCCTATTCCCCCCTCAGCCTCAAGGAGGCTCAGAGGGTTGGCAGCAGGTCTGATAAAATCAGTAGATAATATTCTACTAAAACTCCATCTCTAAACAACTAGCTTCCAACATTTCATGAAAATTTCCTTTAGTAACATAAGAAAGCTTTAGACATATGATTCCCCCACTCTGCCCACCAACACACACACACACACACACACACACACATTCCTTTTCTAAAAACAAAACAGCAGTAGCAACAACCATGTATATCTTGGCACCATGACAAACTTATCTCTGTGTATTGCGGAGGGATTACAATGACTTGGTGGGAAATTTTTTTTAAAAAAAGAAGAGAAAAAAGTAATCAACCTGATGTAGGGTAATTGCACCCCTGGTAATCTCTTGGGATTTACATTCTATTTTTTTTACTTTTCAACTGTTCTGAGGAAGCGTTCCCCAGAGGCCAGGTGTTTAGGATCAGGATATGACTAACCGACAGTCAAAACGATGTTGATGACAATAGGCAACAATAGTCATCAGACGAAATAACTGTGATGATAGTAATAATCCTGGGGGTGCCATCAAAGCCACACATTGCCATGGAAACTGCGAAAATGAGAGGGGGTGGGAGACATGGAAAACCTTTACCAATGGAATGCCGTGTTCCCAGAACTTCTGAGCACGAGCTCAGGTATTCCACCCTAAAGAAGATTCAGATAAATAGCAATCTTTTGTGATTATACATAACACAGTCAAGGACAAAAGGGCTTGCCAAGATACAAAAGGATGTGCCCGCGTGATGGGTATTTGCCTTCAGGTGCTGCCTCCGAGAAACAGCTGCACACCATCTTTTTAGGGAAAATTCAGCCCAGCTGCACCGTAAGGAGAGTCTACAGCAAAACGAAACTGTTTCAAGCACGGTAGTTCCTTTCCACCTGCTCAGCTGTCCAGAGCAGTTCAAGTTTAACAGCGACACACACCTCACTCTCTAAGGCACAGTAGAGAAACTTTCTGAGTCCCAGGATTGAAATGTGAATGGCTATAAAAATCTCTCTACCTGATTCCTAAGAACATAAAGAAAATGTTCGTGGATGCAAAAGGGGTCAGGAAAATCCACCTGGGTAGCTTTCGAGCTTGGCAATTCCGTCTCTGGGATATTTTGTGTTTAAATACATTTATCACAATGTTGTGCAGTCATGCATAAAATCATTCTTCAGGTTAGGACACACCCTGGCTAACACTTGTCGCTCGGGCTAGCCAGCCTGTCTGGAGGTGGGCCATGAACTACCGCAAAGAACAAGCCCTGCAGAAACTGGGGGGCAGAAGGTGAGCCAGTGCCTGCCAGCCGTGGGGCTCGCACCCAAGGTGAGCAGAGGACAACCGCACTGGGGATGGTAGCTTCACCAGCACAGCTCTCTGTTAGCACCAGAGAGGGACATCTGGAATGACGAGGGAGCTGGCAGTTTCTTCACAAACAAGAACTTCCCTTCTCATGGGCTGAGACTTTGCATTAGCATAGAATATTCTCCATTCTCCTTCCCACATGTGAGACGATAGCTACTTATTTCTCATCCTTTTCCCAAATAAATATATTATGATGATGGAGCTTTTATATCCATTCAGCAGCATGCAAGCTGATCTGTTGATAACATAATAATTAAAAGTATCCATCTTTTCATTTTGCTCTTCTTCCCAGGAATTTGAGAGGTTAGAGGGGATATTATGTGCTTACATTTCTCTAACTCAGAGGGAATAACACTGAATAATTCTTCACAATGAGACTCTGAGAGAGTCTCTCCAAGTTAAAACCAGTTAGGGGAGCCAGACAGAACTGTATTTAAATCCCACCTTCGTCCCTTTCTAGCTGAGGGAACTTTATCTTTCTAAATCTTATTTATCTCCTTCATAGAAAAAGGATGATCAAATGACTAAAGATATTGGGAGAATTTGGCTGGACACAGTGGCTCATGCCTATAATCTCAAAACTTTGGAAGGCCAAGGTGGGAGTATTGCTTGAGGCCAGGAGTTTGAGACCAGCCTGGACAATATAGCCAGACTCTGTCATTACAAAAAACAATTAAAAATTAGCCGGGCATGGTGGCACGTACCTGTAGTCCCAGCTCCTTGGGAGGCTGAGGCGGGAGGATCACTTGAGCCCAGGAGTTCGAGGCTGCAGTGAGCTATATGTGCCATGCCTTATCCATAATGAGGGTTCAATGTTTTTAGTATAGATGACAGGTGGATACTTGGTAAGTCATTGTAAGACATTCGTTCACCCTAATGGAAAGAAGAGCGAGTGCGTCATTCTACAATATTATGCTGAAAATTCCTTTTTTAAGTATGAGGAATCACTTCCATTAGAATCGGAACTCCTGCTCCAGAGGGTTTGCAGATGAGGAAGTCTGTTGCACCCCTGGGGCTAGCCCAGGGCAGAGGGGAGGAGCCAGGGTTCCTCCGATAATCCCTGGAAATCTCCAAAAAGACACCACCACTTCAAGAGTTACCCCCAAAGTAAGAAATTTTAAAACCCTCTAAAGACAAAAAACCACTCTCATCTGTTGCACCCCCGAGGTATCTGACAACAGCAAACAAAGAACAGCCAGCACCCCAATATGCAAGCATTCCTGAGTCACAGATCTACTCCAGGTTGCATCTGAGGTCTCACTTCAGTGGCCGCCTCCTCTGAGCCCTTTCCTTCTGCTAATTTAGAATTCTGCAAACAGCCTAGAACACCGGCCTTAGCCCTCTTCATTTCTAATGATTCCATTTTCACACTTATCCAACCAAGTTGCAAGAGGCACCCCCAAAGTAATATAAAACACATATTCAGCTATCAAAGTTTTTGGTCCTCAAGTCACTTTGATTTCATTAAAAGCAGTCATTCAAAGGACATCCCAAACAAACAGACTAGCACGAAACAGGAGTAAGTGATGTGAATCCTAACACGTTTTCCCTTGAAATAAGCTTTGTAGTAAAGATTGTGATGCCAAGAAAAGATAAAAGGGAGCGGAGTTGCAGATAGAGTTCAGAATGACTTAAAAATCAAATATAATCAAGAAATGCTAGGATTTTAGCCGGATGAGCACACAGTAAAATCTCAGCCCTCCCTTCTTTCATTAAGATTTCTATTTCATATACTCTGAAGGCTGATGTCAAGGGGTGAACGAGCACAGAGGGGCCCCTGGGGAAGGCCAAGGTCGGCCCTATCGTTAGGCAGAACAGGCAGTAGCCTCGAGCTGCGGAATATTAGGAGCAATGAAAACACGTAGTGACTGGATGTTCTGTGGCTGACTGCAGGTTCGCAGGCACCAACATTTCCCAGTCCACCTGGGGCAATAAAAGTCTTCATCTCCACTTCTCAGTTCAATCAGGGACATACAATATTGATTTCCAACATTAAATTACACCGAGGGTTTTTTTTCACTATTGTTGTCGAATACAGATATTTCCCATTGTTTATGATGCATATATCTTTTAGGAAGAAAGAAAGGAAAAAAATAACTTTGAAGGAACTACATAATGTGAGATACCATGCACTCAAAAGTGTTTTAATAAGCAAAGTTCATTGATGTATACATTTCTATAGCCTGAATTAAGATTCACTGAATGCCTAAGACAAAACTAGATTTTAAAGAGCTCCAAACTATATTTGTTTTAAGACAGAAGACATCATTGAAAGGCTGCCATTCCGTATGTTTATACCATCAAAGAATACAGAAAAGTTGTTCATTGACCTACAAGAACCTATATACTTAGTGGTAATAATTCAGTGTAATAATGCAAAAACTCTCTCTTAACCAACCTCTACACAAATAGGAAAGATAAACTGGGCCTCTCACTGCCCTCTATAAAATATACTGCCTGGTACCCACGGAATGCTGACTTCCACAGCTAGTAGGCCACTCACTACCACTGTACATTCCTACGATACTACCCAAACCTTTGCATCGTACACCGAGCGACAGTTGAGAGTTCCTGTTTCTAAAGCCAGTGATGCCAGTTGTACTTATTACCATCATCACGTAATTTAATTAAATGTTATTAAAAGCAGGTAATATGAATATGAAGAGCAAAAGATCTACTGTCTCTATGAAAACCACATCAAATGCATTGGGAAGAGGCTACAAAGACAGTTCACTTTTAAAAACGTGTCACATTAAGTATGAGCAAGACAACTGTAAAAAATTGAGGGAGGAGATCAAATCATAAAAATATTCAAGAGTAGTGGTCTCAGATTTCTTTGCAAGTTTCTGTAAGTTCTCCCTTCACTCAGGAAAATGAAGCTGAGCAGGCGTGGTGGCTCATGCCTGTAATCCTAGCACTCTGGGACACTGAGGCGGGAGGATCGCTTCAGCTCAGGAGTTCGAAACCAGACTGAGCAAGAGTGAGACCCCATCTCTACAAAAAATAGAAAAATTAACTGGTCGAGGTGGTGCATGCCTGTAGTCCCAGCTACTCGGGAGGCTGAGGCAGGAGGATGGCTTGAGCGCAGGAGTTTGCGGTTGCAGTGAGCTACAATGACACCACTGCACTGTAGCGTGGGCGACAGAGCAAGGCTCTGTCTCAAAAAAAAACCAAGAAATTGAAGCCGTATCTTGTAACCTATACTGTGTAGATGTCACATGTGTGAGAAGCAATGAAGAGCATTAATCAGAAGGTCCAAACTCAAGGACAAGGTCTTGTCCTACTTCACAAGGTGGGTGAATTAATGTATAATTGTGGGTTTAAGTTTAAACAAAACCCATAAGATTCGTGTAAGCTATTTTTTATAATTCTCTACTTTAACTGAGTTTTTGATTGAGCAGTCAACTAAGGGTCTATTTTGGTCAAAGAAGAGTAACTTCATTTTATTACACATCAAATGATATTTTGGGGTTATATTGAGATAATTTCCTTTTTTAATTTCCTTTTTTCATGTTGTCAGGGATATGCTTACAGATACAAAAACACCCTGTATAGCCTTGCTTGTGATCTTCCCAATCAGTTGACATTAGCATCTGTTTCTAGGTCAGATGGCATACAATTCCCTTCCTTGCTAAGAATTACTGTTTTTGTGCCTCCCCCAAAAGATATAATAAAAATAAGATAAAATATGGTCTTTTAATCTTGGAGTCATAAAAGAAATGTTGAGGGACAGGGGCTCTAATCACTCCCAGATGAGACACCACAACTTGAGAAGTGACGGAGCATATGGTTTTGCATGTGTGAAGCTTCCTCTCGGAGAATAATAAAGGCAAATCACAGACAGGATCAGTAACACTGATTATGGCTTTGGTGTAATTTATTATACCTTAGATTCTGGGAAACAAACATGGCAACATGCTACAGTCTCCATCTTCATCCAGAGAGGCTGTGACTATTTCTGTGTAAAAGATCAGAGACTGTTAGGATGATGGTTCTGAGATTGTCTAGCTGTCGCAATGAAAAATGCCTCAGCCACAAGTATATTCTAAGCAGTGAGTCCTAATGGGCCACATTTAATAATTAGACGGAAGAGCCAAATCTTGTTATCTCATGGTGAAGGTAACTGGGCCAGGTCAACCATACATGCATGATCCGAACAGTTTCCTCATTGAAGAAAAAGTTGATGCGTTTGCTCTAACATATATGCCTGTGTCATGTGTATGTGTTAGTGACAAATTAGAAAAACTTTTGTTAAATAGATAATAATAAATTAATTAATTTTGTTAATTTCATATATTGATTTTTCCCATAAATATAATAAAATTCTATTATGATGTGGTTTGATGTATCTAGATTAGGAAATATCCAGGTTAAACCATGTCCATATACCAACATGTATATGAAAAAGTGCTAAACATTAATTTTTCTGGGAAATGCAAATTAAAAACACAATGCAATATCACCTCACACCGGTTAGAATGACTGTAATCAAAAAGATGAAGGGTGGCCGGGCGCGGTGGCTCACGCCTATAATCCTAGCACTCTGGGAGGCTGAGGCGGGTGGGTTGCTCAAGGTCAGGAGTTCAAGACCAGCCTGAGTAAGAGCAAGACCCCGTCTCTACTAAAAATAGAAAGAAATTAGCTGGACAACTAAAAATACATATATATAAAAAAATTAGCCAGGCATAGTGGCGCATGCCTGCAGTCCCAGCTACCTGGGAGGCTGAGGCAGAAGGATCGCTTGAGCCCAAGGAATCTGAGGTTGCTGTGAGCTAGGCTGATGCCATGGCACTCTAGCCCAGGCAACAGAGCAAGACTCGGTCTCAAAAAAAAAAAAAAAAAAGATGAAGAGTAAGCGTTGGTGAGGATGTGGAGAAAAGGGAATCCTCACACATTGTTGGTGGGAATGTAAATTAGTACATCCATTATGGAAAACAGTACAGCAGTTCCTCAAAAAATTAAAAGTAGAACTACTATATGACCCAGCAATACCACTTCTGGGCAGATTCAAAGAAAAGGAATCAGCATGTCAAAGAGATTATCTGCACTCCCATGTTTGTCGCAGCATTATTCATAATGGCCAAGATATACAGAATCAACCTCAGTGCCCATCAGCAGATGAATGGATAAAGGAAATGAATGGATAAAGAAAATGTGGTTCATACACAATGGAATATTATTCAGTGTTTAAAAAGAATGAAATCCTGTCATTTGGGACAATATGGATGAATCTGGAAGGCATTGTATTAAAGTGAAATAAGCCAAACACAGAAAGACAAATACTGCATGATCTCACTTACATGTAAAATCTAAAAAAGTCTCACTGATAGAAACAGAGAGTAGAATGGTGGTTAAGAGGGGTACGGAGAGGGGTTCAGAGTTGGGGATATGTTGGTCAAAGAATACAAAATTTTAGTTAAATGGAAGGAGTAAGTTCAAGAGATCTATTGCACGACATGGTGAATGCAAATAATAACAATGTATTATATTCTTGAAAATTGCTAAGATAGCAAATTTTAAAAAATAAGTATGAGGGGTAATGCATATGTTAGTTGGTGCAATTAGCCATTCCACAATGTATACATATTGCAAAGCTTATTTTATACATAAATGTATATAATTTATTTGTCAATTAAAAAATAAATAATTTTTTTTTTTTTTTTTTTTTTTTGAGACAGAGTCTGGCTCTGTTGCCTGGGCTACAGTGCCGTAGTGTCAGCCTAGCTCACAGCAACCTCTAACTCCTGGGCTCAAGTGATCCTACTGCCTCAGCCTCCCGAGTAGCTGGAACTACAGGCATGTGCCACCATGCCCGGCTAATTTTTTCTATATATATTTTTTCAGTTGTCCAGATCATTTCTTTCTGTTTTTTAGTAGAGACGGGGTCTCGCTCTTGCTCAGGCTGGTCTCAAACTCCTAGCGTTGAGCGATCCACCCGCCTTGGCCTCCTAGAGTGCTAGGATTACAGGTGTGAACCACTGCGCCCAGCCAAAAAATAAATAACTTTTTTAAAATAAAAGTAGTATATGTAGTAATATATAATGGAGAACAAATTCTTTAATCTTCAATGAAGGTATCATTTTGAAAAAAGGAGAATATGAGAATATGTTCTTAATAAACATTTCTTACTGTTGTAGTTTTTTAATTTTCTGCTGATAAGGTAATTTATAAAATACTCCACCATATAATAAGTATGAGTAGAGTAAGTATGAGTAGATGTCATATTTATCAATGGTCATGTATGTTATCTCACAAAATATCAACCTTTTTTCATAAACTTTGATGTAATTTCTACGTTATTAAAAGTCAACATAGAATTAATTTTTTCTATGTATAGTACTTCCTTTACTGATTCAAAAAAATTTTTTAAGTGTTTCCTTACTATATTCCAGTAATGCTGACATGTGAAAATTGTTTGCAATGTGGAAAGTGCTGTTCAAATATCAATGCTTGTTTTCCAGCCACCTCCCTGTGTGCTGCTTCCTTAAGCACTTACTGGCCACTCTTAAGAAAGAAAGAGAATCTGGTACGTTTTACAGAGGTGACAGAGAAATTTCAGCCACTTCCACCTTTTTTAAGAAAATCATATAATATTCTCCATTGTACCCAGAATAAAGGCAATGGGGCTTATCTAAGTGGCCTGACAGGAATGTTGGTTAGGCAGCACCACCTAATGGCTGCCGGACAGAACCTGTATCCTCTACCTTGAGAACATGGGCTGCTATATCACTTTTTCATACATGGGCTTTAGATACAGGCAGACTAGGCACTGACACTATTATTTTTACCAAGGTCAAAAGAGACACAGTACCTGGACCACCTTTATAAATGCTGGTAGAAATGTGACTGGGCAGTGCCAGGCTTATTTAGAATCACTCGGAACCGCCCAGCCTACCCAAAGCTACACAGTCAGGGCGCCACACTAACAAGATGGCATCTTGTGTTCCGTTAAAGCTGCTTCTTTTAATTCCTGCTACAGACAAGGAAAGAGGAAATAAAAGCCGCTTAGAATAAACCCTGCTACAACTTAGCATATGTCTAGGAAAGAACTTCAGGGGAAATTCGGGCTGAGATTCTCTTCCCAAAGACTAACTTCCAAGAACATAATGATTGAGATGGTGTCTGTCGCTTCTCATTGTTAAACGTAGATCTAGAAGAAATGTTTTCTTCAGTTCTTTCTGCTCTAACCGTGAATTATTATCACCCCAAAACAGTCACATATACTTGTGTGCCAAAAAGTACAAAAGGGTGCTGTTTACTGGGTTAATCCATAAGAAACTTCCAGCTTCATTAGTCTGAAATAAAAAATGACTAAATCAGATAAGCACATCTAACCTTCCCCCTCTCCCACCCTCTCTCGCTACAGCTGAATCTGGTCTTTGTCTTCAATGCTTTCGTTTCCTTGATCTTTCCCTCCGCATCGAATCCCCTGCTGCTCTCGTCCACTTTCCCAGTCACACCTTCAACAGGAGCCCGGTGTTCCAGGGCCCATTCACCCATCATCGCACCCTCCCTTCTCATTTTTAATCCCACATCATTCCAGCCAGCCATTTTGCTCTTGATCCTCATTTTGAACCTGGAGTGTTACTGGGGGAGAAGATCACATAACAGAGCAGCTTGGATCTGTCCTTGCCGTCTAATTCCGCCTCCCCTCGATCCACGGTACCAGCCCGTCAGCTGAGCTTTCCTTTATAGCTCCTCCCATCCTTTTCCAGCCTTCTCAAGCCCTCACCAAACCACAGCCAGACTATCCTGGTACTTACTTCGCTGAGACGATAGGTGACTTCAGTTTGAACTCCCTCAACTGTGCCCCCGCCCCCGCCATAAGCTTCAAATGTCTCCCTTTTCTTGTTTTCCCCATTTATTCACATTCAGCCAAAAGCGTCCTCCAAGACTAACCTGTCCCCTTAGGGTTTTATGTTGCTCTTTCTCTCCTCAGGTACTTAATCTATGGATAATTACCTCTTCTCACCTTCCAGCCCTCCCTCTCCTCGGGCATCTGCCTTCCTTGGTTTAAAAATTCAACTCTACCCTGGAACCTTTTTTGCCATCGAGACAAAGTGCCATTCTGCCCCTCTTCTTCCGAACTTCTGGAAAGAGTAGCTATAACTCACTATCACCACATCCTTCGATCTCCTTCACCCTCTAACCACTGGCTACCAGGTTTTCTGCCACTACCTAATGGTTTTCAGGTTCTATAAGGCACCAATGTCCTCCTACTCACCAAACCCAGAGACCTGTCCTTGGATCTCCCCTTCTTCTGTTTCTCCTCATTATCCAGCCCTGTTGCCATCCCTTCATGACACCCCTTCCTACCCTGGCCTTCAGGAACATGTGCCCACCTTGTCCTCCTACCACACCAATCATCCCTCCCCTCTTCCCCACTTCCTTTGCCTTGGCATTACCTCCAAGGAAACCATGTGCCAGCACGTAGGATACATAAAGGATCAATGTAAATAAAAACTCCTGCCCCCGTGAAGCTAACAAGCTAGGGGGAAACAGAAAATAACATAATAATCAGGCAAATTATTTAGTATATTGGAAGGTGAAGCAAATATGATTATTACCTCTCTTACCAATGAGGAAGAGGAGGCCTAAAGAGAGGACAGCATTTTTACGAGTACATATCACCTGTATTCAGATTACTCCAATCCCGCGAGCTGACTCAGTGACACTCTAATCCCCTGTGCTGTGTAACATCTCCAGCACCCAAGCAAAGACCTTTGCAAAAGGATTCTATGCAGCAGACCCTGACTTTTCCACTAAACTTTGCATTTCCTTAGTGCTTATATCTTTTTAGGACTCTGACACCACCATGCTAGCCCCTGGTAATATGTTACTCTCCACAGAAAATTCCAACCCAAAAAAGAAAAGAACCATTTAAAGTTGACTTTGTTTTCCTTCACTCAACTGACAAAGACAGGTTAGAATTCTGAAAAATGTCAACACATAAGGGAGAATTTAACTTGAAAATATGAAGAAAATACATAAATTATACAAAAAGAGGCATAAATATAGTTAATCTTATGAAGTACAGGTTTCTAATTTAGGCATAAATACCTAAGTGACTCACTCAACCCACCCATGACAACCCTCTCCCTGCTTTTGGAAATGTCTACAATGAAGATCTCCAAGGTTTTTGTGCTCATTGTCTACTTTCAGACTGAGGGACGCAGCAGAGGGCGGTGGGCTCCTGTTGTACCCCATGATGTAGTCTTTACAGATACAGGTTCTTAGCTCCCCCTCCTATGGAACAACCCCCACTATGTCTCTACCACTTGGTCCCATCCCCATTACACTATGGTCTTACTAAAGTCAACCAAGTATAAGTTCTCAGTAAAATGACAACTTACATTTGCATGAACAGAAGGTAGGAATCCATAAAAGTTAGCTTAGTTCAATTAAGCAAACAATTATTGAGCTCCTACTATATGCCAGACCCTGTACCTGGTACAAAGCAGACATTTAATCAATATTGGTTAAATGAATACATGAATAAACAAATAAATAAATACCCTGCTGTGTGCTGAGTCCCACAGATGAATGAGACACAACCCAGACCTCAGGGAGCAAGTTCAGCTCTCACTTGCTGGACATGTACACACACACAATTCAATATATTCCAAAACAAATTCTTCATCTTTTTATTAAAAGAAAACCTTGTTAGCCTCTCTCATTTCCTTTAGGTTCCCAATCCCACTTAACCTCAGAGACATTTGTACCTCCCTCTCCGTGGGCCCCCACACCTCCCATGCCCATGGCCTCCTTTTCCTTCCCACCAGCACTTTCTCAGCACGTGATCTTACCAGCTATCATCTGAGTGGTTGCAGCAGCTTCCTGCCTAATGGCTCCAGCTCCCCACCCTTACCCTTGCTACCTACTCTCCACCCTGCCCTCAGAATTACCTTTCTGAAACCTGATAATCACATCAACTCCCTTTTTCCAAAACATTGACTTGGTTCCTGCCATGCTCTACCCTGGCAGTCACAGCCACCCATCATCAAACCCCAGCCTCCATCTCCAATCTCACTCGGACCACACCCCCTCATCTTACCTGCCCTCCACACACCCTCGCCTCGACCTTATCACATTATTCTCTGCTCTGGAGCAGGCCCTGTCCTCTCCAGTGTCCCTCGCTGCTGTGTCTCAGCTGTTCCCTCCTGACACGCCCTGCCCCTGGGCTGTGCCTGTTGTGGTTCCACACCTCCTCCAAGGCCTGACTCAAGTCTCTTCTTCCCCAGAGATCTTCCTGGCTGGAACATCCTCTCCCTTCTTTGTTTCTCTTAATGAAATCCATCATACTTTTATTATAGCACGTTTCACAGCCCTTCTTATGTTAGAATCACTGTCTGTCTCCGTGGGATTTTGAGCCCTGGGAGCTCTCGGATTCCATCTAACTCATCCGTGTCATCCCCACAGTGCTCATTCCAGCTGTGGCTGAATGGCTTGGTAGTAAAATATTTTGTCTATAACTAAAATGAGCATAGACTGGCACTAATGAGGAATAACTGAGGTTTAAACCTGATTTTAAAAAGAAGAGAAAAAAACAGTTCACTTTGCATGAAGACAAGTTAGTACCCTAATCATGAACTGTCTCATCAGTTTTCCAGCAAATACACAGTCTTACAGGAAACCCCTATAATTTTCCTATGAATTCAAAGCCCTATTCCCAGGGGAGACTGGTGAGTTTCGCTAACTCGAGCTTAATTCATCATCACTACTATATGTACAACTCAAAGTACATGCCCTGCAGACAGTAGGTCAATAACATCAACACTTAGATGAAGGATGACCCTAGCAAAGAATAAACTTGCCTGGAAATAATACAAAAACAAATTTTTCACTTGTCCAATGCCAGTTTCTGAACCGTCCCAGCATATGGCCTCTTGAAGACTAGAAGGCATTGGGAGAAGGGGAAAGAAGAAGGGAATTGAGACTTCAAGTGTATTGAGACAAAGAGGAGGTCCCACTGCCATTGGCTGGTCCCCAACCAGGGACTTTCCATGTTCTGCAACCTGATATTTGCTTCCTGGACATTGATGCGGCCCCTTTGTATCCTCCTGACTTGAATGGCAGTTTCTCCATCCCACCCCTGGCCACACACTAGTGATTGGCCTGCTGCTGTCTTGGATAACTACATGAGGTATGGTATCCCCCTGCCGATCCCTGGATGCTGGCTGTTAATAACATCTCTGATGGGAATAGAGAGACTAATGCCCTGATCCCCAATCCCTGAATCTCCTCCAGCTTATCAGTCCAGTGGTAAAAAGAGAGAAAAGACAGATCTAGATAAAAGACTTCCAAGAACAAGATGCATTTGCCTGATGTGTTTCCTCTACGTCAACCTCTACATAACCCACCAGGGGTGGCTGTAGCCACAGGATATGGGAAGATCCGAAAATGCTGGGCCATCTCTCCACAAAACAAACGTGGCAAAAATGGACCATAATCCTTCCTTGCCGGATGCCCTGGCATTGACATCCACCTTGTTCCTTGAATTTGCAGGTACCAGAGAACTTGCGCAATCAAAGGTAAACCCAATAAAACCTCCTCACTGAAACTCCAATGCCATGTTCCTTCAATGCCATGAATAATTTCACTGTGCAATTACTGATGCCAGGGTTAATATAGTTTATCAAAAAATATAGCAAAATTTTCCTTAGCCAGAATCTAGCTGATCAAAATTCTGATTAAGCTTTTGCACAAACATTTTTTTAAAGAAAAATTTAAAGGAAAATGAAAACCAGTAGATATCGAAGTTTTTAGAAAATAAACTTCTAGAGAATGTCCCAGGATCAATCCCTATTTAGCTCAATTTCTCCATGTAAAATATTGTACAATGAGAATTTATAGTCTGACTGGTAACCCTCAGGCACTGTAAAATTCTTAATCATCAGAAATGCAATTATGCTCACTATACTGTAATTACTAAGGAAAGAAAGTGCACTCATACATTTTATAAAAATTTTCTAAAGAGAGGAAATGGTAGGTGGTGGGGGGAAAGTTTCTAATTAACTTTCAATTAATCATAAATTCAAGTATAACCAGAAAACTGCACGTCTTAAACAATCCTTGAGCACTTGCTATGTGCCAAACATTGAATTACCTTACATTGATAAAGTACAAAAAAGGCCATTTTCTAATTGACAGATGGAACCCCGTTCTGGAAATCCTATTTAACAAATGACTCCACTCTGGATCTGTATATCAAGGGAGGTCATATGTAAGTATACAAAGCTTTGAATTTTTTAGATATCTTAGATATCTAAATCCAAATGAGATTGCAATATTAGTTCTCAAATTTTATCTTATGAAACCATGACATGTTTCTCTCTGCCATAGGAGTGTTTTAGCCGGAATGCAGAGTTTTAGTAGGGACAAACATTTTATGTTGCAAGTGACAAAAAACCCAACTCAGGCTGATTCAATAAAGGGTATCTGTTGACTCGGAGCGGAGAAGGCTGAAGGAAGCTGCAGTGAGGATGGGTTTCGCAGCTGGAATGATATTGCCGGGGAGTTCTCTCTGTCTCTGCCTGGGGCTGACTTCCTCCTCAAGTTATCACATTCCAGATCTCACATCCATCCTCAGGCTGCGTTAGCCAGAATAAGAGAGAGGGATCTCTTCCCGTAGCACTGGGGAAAAGTGCTGCATTTTTCTTTCCCAGAAACCCCAGCACATGTCTCCTCGGGACTCTTTGATCCTGATTTGTTTAAGGCTGCTTCCCTGGACCAATCACAGAGCCAGAGGAGATGGGGTAGTCCGATGGTACAGGCCAATCAGGGGCCCCTCTGGGACCAGGGGTAGGTTTAATCTTACCCAATCACACATGGCTGAGAAGGAGGGGAGGCGGTTCCCCCAAAGGAAATTCCACATACTTTTAAGAAGACGAAGGGAGAGTCGTGGCCAAAACATAAATCCGTGTATGTCTAACTACACCCTTAAACACAAAGCAAATTCTGGAGGTTTTACTCTCATGTGCCAGCCTTGGCATGAGGTCAACAGTAATTTTTCTATCAATGTATTTTTTAACATGTTTATTTCAAGGAACTTTCATAGGTGAGGTGTGGGAGGGTAGAGATAGCAACTTAAATCTGCCCACCTTCCTCTAGAATCCCCATATAGTGAGACAAAACATCAGTGGTCCTGCACGTGAAATCTCAATTAGCCCTTTGGAAAACCCGGGAACTAGTGGTCAGTCCCCGGAATACATAGATCAAGAATTCTAATAATATCAATAGCTGACACTGGATATGTGCTTACCATGAGCCAGGCACTGTAAGCCCATTGCATGTATTAAACGATTTAATCCTCACAACAACCCTAAAAAGTTGATCCTATGATTACCCTCATATTACATATAAGGAAACTGAGGCAAAGAGCGGTTAAGTAACTTATCCAAGGCCACACTACTAGAAGTAAGAAAGGCCAATACTCAAATCCAAGCCTTCTAGCCGGAGGAAGATTAGGTCATGATTCAAGAGGCCAGGGCTTTATTCCAGAGCATGGCTTACTTGTTGGTGGCCAAGGAATATTTTGGGGTTTGATCATTGGTGTCACCACTTAAATCTTCTCCAATCCAGCTTCAGGGGGATGTATTCCAAGTTCCTGGAGTGAAATAACTATAATATAAAATACTACAAAATACTGAAAGCCCCAGGTCAGCCTCCTGGGAGCCTAGCAAGAGAGTACTTCTAGCCGTACGGGTGACGGGGTCAGCAAAATGACAACAGGAGAGGCAGGGCCAGTGTGGGCAGCACAGAAATCTCTTCTTTGGGTGAGAAATCAGAGTGAATAGTGCCAAGTAAAAAGAAACTATAATAGCCTCCAAGGAGAAGAGCCCGCCCGCACTTCTAAAAACTGCCAGGAGTAGGGTGGGGAATTCAAGGACGTGGCCCTGAGATTCTGCTGGGTAAAGAACCTGCAGCGAAAGGCTATTGCTGCCTCCCTTATGATTGTTAACTGCACTTTGCAATTTGTCCCTCTAGCCAGTGTGACCTGAGAAAGTAAAGGTTACACATTATGGGACATGATTAAAGGAAAAGTATTACATTAGCAGATGCCGAGAATCCAAGTAATTACCCTGAGTTCCTTTTTCAACTATTCTTTTCTACTTTTTGCCCAAATGTTAGAAGACAAAGGCTGGGATTCTGGAAGATGATTTGTTACAAGACACACTATCCCATTAGACTAATTCCCTTAACCCACTGGAAATGTAGGAAATATGAAAAACAGGAGTCTTCAGCCCAAACTGAGCTCAGGTTCTGACATGTACTTGGTAGCCAGCCAGAGAAGAAAATCCTACAGCTGAAAGGAAGAAGCAAAGCGGCAGGGGGCGGCCAGCTCAGAATCCACAGGAGGGCACAGAGAATCGGAATGAGCAGTCCATGCAGCTGAAGACCAAATGTTAAAACAAAGACTGTGAGAGGCACGTAGAAACGCCTGCTGCCAGTTTCCATACATACTGTCTTCTGCAAGCTTAAATGTTTCAAAAGTCAAGGAAAAGGACTAGGAATTTCTGGGTGGCAGGACTTGCTTCCACCCAGCATACGTGATAGCTGGCTGCAGTGTGCCTGCCACCTAATGGTGACACCAGTTGCTCCTGATTTAAGTGGCTGATTGCACTTCTCAAAAATCTACATTTCTCTTCTCACTCTAAGTGAAATGATAAGAGTATAAATTGCTTTGTTATACTTCCGAAGAGTAGCCTTGTTTAAATCTTTTATGGCTTTAATGAAGATACTGAGTATGCTTTTAAATATTAAAATTTGGATTAAATATCAGCTAGCTGTAATGACAGCTAAAAAATGTATAAGTACATTGCTACGCTTAAAGAATGTCAAAACCGAAAAAGGCTGGGCTTCATTTACTGCGTTCCTTTGAATCCAGGAATTTCAGGCTAAATTTCCTGACACTTTTATTTTCTCCATCGATGCTATATTTTAGCTGTTAAGCGGGGGTCCTGCACAGAGTTTTAAAAGCAAACGTTAAAGTTAACAATCCTTCCCTAAGAAACCCATTTTCTGCACCGTCGTTTTCTCTGGCCACTGATTTCTTCTCCACGTTTTACCCACACGTCTTATCAAGAGGTGTTCTTGGAGGGCTGTGCCCTTGAGCACGCTTCCCCCATTCAGAGCTTACACCACCGGGGTGAATTGTGAAGGAATTTACATCACATTTATAATCAGCGTCAAATTACCAGAAAAAACAGAGGGCTGAGGACCCAATACTGTATTCAATAAGGAAAAGTGAGAGAAGGTGGATCCGCCTAAATCACAGAAACACGCTGTCTTGATGGGATGGAAACAGCCGTCCACCGGTGGTCTGGGGTTCTGCAGCTCCACCCCTTGGCAGGTGTTGAAAGTCAATGACTTCTGCATAAGCCACCCTGATTTTTTTTTTTTTAACATTAGGTGTGTATATGAGAGAGAGAGAGAGAGAGAGAGAGAGAGTGTGTGTGTGTGTGTGTGTGTGTGTGTGTGTGTGTGTGTAAATTTTGGCCTGGGGAATATGTTAAATTGCTTGACTATAGTAATCATTTCACTATGTATATGTATATCGAAGCATCATGTTGTGCACCTTAGATATATACAATAAAAAAATTAAAATAAAAAATAAATTTTAAAAAATCAAGTTTGGAGAGATGGAGGATGAATAAGAGGGTGATGGAGCTGGGTTTCGGCAAGGGAATCATCACAGCAAAACTGTGAAAGGACTTTTCCCTGTCGTTACATGATTTCCTATACAATTGCCTTAATAGCAACTTTAATGCCATTAAATTTAGTGCCTCAAAGTGGTGAGATGATGAGGTCAAAGGACATAATATCAAGCAATTTAACCATAAGTTGACTTTTTATCCTTTCACTTTCAGCTCTCTTTTGCCACACTGCTAAAGGCTAATGCTCAGATCACTGCCAGACATTTGTTAGATTCTGAATGTCTTGTAAACTAAGCAAATCATCCAACATATGCAAGATCCACAGTGACATCACGCAGCAGCATATTAATAAATTTTTATGCAACATCCTTAGAGGCAGCAGAAATGATATTTAAGACAAATAATGCCTTGGTTGAAAGTAATGGTTGGTGTTGCCAATAAATAAAAGGAGGGGGGTTTAGGGAGAGGGGAGCGTAGGGTGCCGTGGGACAGCTTCTGCCTGCAGCTGTCTGCAGCCCCAGGGGGATCTGTTATCCACTTTCCGGAAACAGCGCTAGGCTGCCAGGGCCTGCGCTGAACCTCAGAGGCTGGGGCAAGGACGTGCTGAGAATGGCTGGCAGCCCCACCATTTTGTGCTTCTCCAGGTCGGAGCTTATTGTCCTGCCCGTCCAGATAGGAAAAGTAGGGGCCGTGGAGCCTTAGATGTACCTAGCATGAGCTCCAGAAGCCTTTGTCTATGGCTCTGGGCTTACAGTGTCAGCTGCTTCAAAAGTGCTCTTAGGGTCTAGCTTGGAATTATTTTTCTTTTCAACCCTTAATAGTTTTTAGCTTAGACTTCAGGCTTTTTTGGTCCTTGGTAAACTCCTAATTATATTATAATTTTAGTCAATAAACAGGCTTTTCATAATGGAGAATAGGTAATGGCAATTCAAATGGGGGATAGTCTAATGGGATGTCTAAAACGTGGGTCAGAAGGTTAGAGGTTTGAAGACCTGTGTCACATCCTGTGTGTCTTCAACAGGGGAACCCACACCTTCCTCTTGATATAGAGCACTGCCCTTCGATAGTGATGTTTGGCTTGCTCCGCCCCCCACCCCCCACCTCCCCACCAAGAGATTCTGGTTTTAGTGTCAAGGATGCAGCCCAGACACCAGTATTTCTTTTCTTTTTTTTTTGAGACAGAGTCTCACTCTGTTGCCCAGGCTAGAGTGCTGTGGAGTCAGCCTAGCTCACAGCAACCTCAAACTCCTGGGCTCAAGGGATCCTCCTGCCTCAGCCTCCCAAGTAGCTGAGACTACAGGTGTGTGCCACCACGCCTGGCTAATTTTTTGTTGCTGTTTTTAGTTGCCCAGCTAATTTTTTCTATTTTTAGTAGAGACAGGAATCTCACTCTTGCTCAGGCTGGTCTCAAACTCCTGAGCTCAAGAGATCCTCCCGCCTCGGCCTCCCAGAGTGCTAGGATACAGGTATGAGCCACCATGCCCCGCCCCGTCAGTATTTCTTTAAATCTCCCTGGATATATCTAATGTACAGCCAGGATTTAGGCTTCTAATTTTAAATGATTGAATCTAATTTACATACTCATTTGACATTCTTTAAGCTAAATGTGAGGATTCTATAAGGCGTTATTAATGGTGAACTCCAAGTGGACCTAAGTGTTAATACCCTCATGTGAACCTCTGAGTGGTCACTGTCTCCCCTGAGGTTTACAAGAGGCTGGCAGAAGAGGGGTCCATTTCTTAAAACATTAGAGACCTGGTTATACTAGTCTGTCCCCATAATAGTTTTGACAGATTTTGCTCTACTTTCTAATAAGACAAAGCATTAAACGGATTTTTTGGACTGTGTGACATGTCCTTGTTCTTCCCTCTCATCCTAAAAGCAAATAAAAAGCTAACAAGTGTCAGAACCATTCCCCAAAGAGTTTGTGGGATGAAAACAACAGTTCCTGCTGATACAATAAAATCCTGATTGTGGTAAAAATCATAAGTCAAGTCCCTTGAACCTTCTAATAATAGAAAATCAGCCAAATACCTTAAAAGATCAGTCTTCCAAGCTGCTCAATTTCTTTTTCCTGAAGGAATGTCTCAAGAAGCAGGAGCCAATGCAAGAGGGTCTCGGGGTCTTTTGCATGTAGGTATTGCTGAAACAAACAGACCAGACGAGGCTTGAGACCCTCGAGTTGAACTTTAATGCCACAAACTGAGTCTCCTTTCCTCTTCTGTAGAATGAGGAAAATAAGATCAGCTGTACTGACCTCAAGGGGTTGCTGTGGGGACAAAACTAATGTAATGGGTGCAAGAGTGTCAGCAAATATGAAGCCCCTTACAAATGAAGCGCTCTGGTCTGGAGCTGTAAGAAAAGACACCACACACACCAGCAGAGGCCACTGACTTAGCAGAGGCTAACTGAGGGACGATTCCAACTCTCTCACACACATTTTGCAAAGTATTACTCCATTGCCACGTAAAATAGCGTATACTGTAGATATCAGAAGAAGTTTATCCCAAATACTCAAAACGAAGTTTAGTAAATCTTCCAAGTAAATCTTTCTTAAAAAAATCAAATATATAGAAACAGAGTAGAATGGTGGTTACCAGGGCAGGGGGAGGGGTGGATAGGGAGATGTAGGTCAAAGGGTACAAAGTTGCAGTTTTGTAGGATGAATAAGTCTAGCGATCTAATATACAGCATGAGGATGATAGCTAATAATATTATATTGCATTCTAGAAATTTGCTAGGAGAGCAGATTTTAGGTACTCTTACCACAGGAAGAGAGATAAAGGAGGGAAGGAAGGAAGGGAGGAAGAAAGGAAACTATGTGTGATGAGAGATATGTTAATTTGTTTGACTGCAGTCATCACTTCAATATGTGTGTGTGTATATATATTAATATATATCGAAATGTATTGTATGCCTTAAACTTATACAATAAAAAATAAATTAAAAAAATAAAAAAGAACTAAACTATATATGGCAAAATAAAATAATTGAGAGACAAATGAAAAAAGAAATAAACCTTCTGGTAATGGATAATAATTTATTTTCTAGGAACATATTATCAATAATCAGAGATATGCAGAAATATTCATAGTTCTTCATCAAACACTTATTAAGCCCCTACAAGGTGACAGATATTGTCCACATCATAGTGTTGGGTACAAAATTATTTATGATATCAACAATATAAAGATAATCAAGATGTCAAACATTATTAAAATAATTAAATTTATGACATATTTAAATTATGGAATATTATATAGTAACTAGAAAGAATGTTTTGAAGAATACTAAAGATGTGAGAAAATGTTTATGAGATAATGTAAGTAAAAAGTCAGCATACCAAGTGAAATCTACATAAGCAATTTCAATTTTGTTTATATATATATATGATTGAAAATATATATATATGTATACACTAAAAATGTTTTTTAGATTGCTTTACTCTTGGTAGTAAGGTTATTTTTTAATTCCTTTTCTTATATTTTCTATATTTTCCAATTTATCTACACTAAGCATGTATCACCATCAAAACCGTCAAATGAATAATAACTTATCTTTTCTAAAATTTAAAAAAACCATAAGTGTAAACAATAAGCATAAATTATTGTTTTTATTAAATATTACAGTGAAGCCTCACTAATGCTCTCACTTGGCATTTTTCCACCTTATACTTTTTCTAAATTGTATTCACTCAGAAAAGTTTAAAGACACTGTCTTATTTTTAAATGACATCTTTATGAAATTAGCCATTTCTTTGTGTGTATTTAAGCTCTTAGAATTTCCTTTTAAGTTGGAGTGTAGTCATCCTGGTGTTCTGGTTGCTATGACAATTGACTTCTTATCTCTGCTACCCTGTGATCCCATCGCTTTGGCATTTGGCAGCATCTTACTTGAATTGTTTGTGTAGTGATGCAGAGAAGCTTTGAACATTCTTGCCTTTATATAATATTCTTTAGTAAAGAACTAGTCCATTGCAATGTGCCATTTGAAGAAAGTTCAGAGGGGGGAAGATAAATAATAAATAAGAAATATCAAGAGAACCATCATGCCTAGGTTGTTCTGAGCATAGACACCCATGCCCTAGCTGAGTTGTAAATAGAATTTGAGTAGCATGGTTGGTGTGTATTCTAGTTAAGAAGCAAACCTAGGTTTGTCTTTTGAAACGTATCAAAAAATAATGCTACCATCCCATTATGGATGTATTCATTCACTCATGAAATATTTAAAGAACAGCTATTCTGCATAAGGCCTGTGCTATTTGTAGAGCAGGGGATATGAAGAAGGACATGATAGTGTCTGCTGTGAGGAAGCTAGCATTTGGCCAGGGTGGGAGTTGCGGAGTGTGGCCACTGGAAAATGGCTCCCCGGCCAGAGACTACGTTTTCCAGCCACCAATCCGGAGGTAGCCATGTGACACTCATCTCTGGAATGAGAAGAGATGTGATAAGCGTCATTTTCTGGTAAGTGTTTTTAAGACGATTGTGTGCCCTCATACTTTCATCTTCCATCTGCTGGAAGCTAAAGAATCCAGGCCCTAAGAGACAGCAGAGCCCCACAAAATAGAAGGAGCCATGGAAGTTTCCATGCTGTGGTGGTTTTAAAATGGAGCTACAAATTCTCTGATACACTTCCCTTTGAGAGTTGGAGCTTAATTGCTGCCCCCTTGAGTGTGAGCTAAATTCATGACTTTCTTCTAATGCATTGAATGCAGAAATAACAACAAGAGTGTGGCTTTTTAGAGTAGGTCATGAAGGACATGCTCCATCTATCTCTTTCTTGGATCTCTCACTTGGGGGGAAGTCAGCTGCCATGCCGTGAGGACACTCAGATGGGAGGCCCACATGGCAAAGTCCTGGGAGTTAGTCATCTCGGCAGTGGATCTGCCAGTCCCAGTGAAGCCTTCAGATGATACAGCCCCAGCCAACAGCTTGCAACCTCGTGAGAAACTCTAAAGTCAGAACCACTCAGCTAAACCTCTCCCAAATTCCTGACCTACAGAAATTGTGACATAATAAGTGTTTTATTAACCCAGAAAGTTTTGGGGTAATCTGTTATGCAGCAATAGATAAGTAGTAGATAAAATAGGCAGAAAAAAACTAAAATAGGTAGATAAAACTAATGAAGTTCTTGAATCAACATCTGGAGAAGTCTCCTGCTAACCAGTAATAGCACATTGGACTATTACATTAAATCACTGAAAGTTGGGGGTTTCTTGGAGAACCTGGTATAACCTTAACTGTTATAAGGAGGTTACATGTGTTTATATTCAACATCCCATGTACCATGGTGTTTAGCACTTTTAGGTACTCAATAAAAAATGACTATGATTATCTAAAAATACCATGCGTGCCTTAAAACCAAGTACAAGAGACAACCAGAAGATGGAGATTTTGTCTTCATATGTGACAACAGAAAATTTTGCCTGAACTAGTGACATTTGAATAGTTCCTTGAAACGGAAAAATTTTGAGAGGGTGTTCCAGCCAGGAGAACAAACACAGAGGTGAGAAACATGGAGAAAATTTGAGAGCTAATGGGTTATCCAACCTGTGTGCAACATTGAGTGATAAGGACGTTGAGGAAGATGGGAAGGAAAACCAGGGATCAAACACAGAAAGTTTCAAACACAAAGGGACTGGATTTTAATTCTAGGGCCATTGATGACATGACACAAGTAGAGCTGCCCCTGGGCTTCATCTGTAAGATCATTAAGGTGGGAAGAGACCAGAAACATGAAGAATACTAGAAGCCTGCTGGAGCATGCTGTGCCAGGTCACAAAGGCTTCTCTTCCTAGACTGGAAAGAAAGAACAGGTACAAGAAACACAGGAGCAGCCTAGGCCCTGTCATTTGGTTTCCCAGTGGTGATTATGGCTTTGCCTTAGGCAAGCCACACAACTTCTCTTTGTGAGTAAAATCTGTGAGCACGGAAGAAATTTCTTCTATGCAAAGTTAAACCACGAGATAATGAGACCAAGATAATGGTCTCATTAGCATCATATTCTAATCAACTGAGCTAACTAGTCTTTTAGAAAGACCATGCCTGCATCTTGGGCTAGTCTAATAAAAGGAAGCCAAATATGGATTGCCCAGTCTGGCTCATTGCTGAACTCCAAAGCATCAGCTGTTCTTTAGAAGCAGAGCAATGGACCGCAGGGAGTGGGAACTTGATAGTTAGAATATACCATATTCTTCCTAGAAATTCAATCTTATATGTGGCCTAGCTAACAGAAATGATCTGTTCTCCTTAAATAAGTAAGTCAAGTCCCATAAGAAAATGAGGGAGCAGCAAGAAAGATGGAGAAAAAGGTGATCTCAGGGTTAAAGGACTCCTCATGCTTCTTCAAACAAAGACCCTTCCTCAAAGATTTTCTTGTCTTCCTCTGGTTTCCTTTCCAAGATCTTCTCTCACCTGTGTTGACCTTTGCTGACTCTTTTGCTAATGTTTGTGGCCATTTCTTGTGCTGAAGCTCTTCCTAAAACCCTGGTCTTCCTAGGAGATGGGCTCATTTCATCCAGCGATGCTGCCTTCCTTCTCTGTTTCTGTCATAAAGAATTACTATCCATGCCTCTTTCATCTCTCTTTCAGGGGCAGAAGCCACCCCACCTCAAGCTCACGGATCATCTGCAGCACTCAGAAGAAGATGAGAAAGTTGCTGGTATATTTCAGCTTGCTTCATTAAAAACAACTCTAGGCACTACAAAGTGTGTGTTATTAATATGCATATGTGATATCTTTGAGGCAGAGCTGCCTTCAAGGTGTATTTTCAGCAGGACAACATTTTCCCACGTGAGGCGGGAACAACAGTGCATCATATGTGTGGGAGGGAAAAGCCTGTGGGCTATGTACAATACTTATTCCCTTTGTGTCTCGCTGCTCTCTCCCCCTCGCCTCCTCCCACCCACTTTATTAATGGTTTCTGCAATTACTGGTAACAGTGCATTGCCAGCAAAGAAAAATCGGTGACTGTCTGACAGATTGTCGGAAGGAGGGGCAAGAGAGGTTGCCTGTGAAGAGAAAGGAGGGCATTACTACTGCAAAATGGAATTTCTAAAGTCGGGCTACTCTAGGATGTGTGGAGCTCAGAAATCCAGTTGGATGTAGGATTCTCTGTATTACAGCACCTGACATTTTATAAATAAAAAGGAAGATCAATGAAACAGGATAGGTCACCTCGAGAGCACGTAACAGTATCTAAGGCTTCTAAAGGAATTCCAAGAAGGACTGATATGGGAGGCCCTGAGAAATTTGATTAAGCATATTTTTTATGACCATGATAGGTTAAAAGAGACACATTTTACATGGGATGCAGTGGTTCAAATATCCAAGGAATAGATTTGATCTTTCTTTTTTTTAATTTATTAGTTGGTGCACAAAAGGATTTTCTATTAAGGCAAGAAATGGGAAGAGTACCTCTGAAAGAAGTGTCACGTTAAGTAAGTAAACAAATAAATATATGTTAATAATTTCTAAGAGGAGTACCAAGAAATGCTGTTAAAACTTGGCTTTCCATTAGTGGATTTGACAATGGAAATGTTAGCTCGGCCAAATACAGTTGGGTTCTTGTTCACACGGTACAGCAGAATGCTAAAATTGCACACAGATTAAAATAGGAATGATTTTGCCCATCAAAATAACTGTGTTGCACCTAAAACCAAAAAGCTAACATTTAGATTCAGTAGGAGAATATTTCTACTTATTCGTCTTTTATTAGTTTATGATATCCATCAAGTAGATATTATGCATTTTGAAAGAGAATTGTCAGGCATAAAGAGGTATTTGCGCTTGAAATGCCAAATCTCCATTGTATTTTGTGCATGCAGCATTTATATCTTATCCTTTACTTAAAGTAACTGGTAGTGATGGTCTTAATAACTTTTGATATCTTTTTAAACTACTGTGCTTACAGTTTTTAGGATATATATGTGTATATGTACACTACAATTTTATAAACTTCATTTGATTCCATTACAAAGTTTTGTCAGACTAAAGAAAACATGGCTAAATCTCCAATGGGACTTTAATGGTGACTCGAATCCTTCATTTTATTTCTTGGTGGAGCTTAAAATAGGATCCAAATGAACAGGTCATGACAATATTATTAGAATCTTCTTTCCTCTTCTCTTTAATTCTGTAGCTTCCCAAATCTATGCTTACTGACTCCTCAAACTCCAGAAAATTCTCTTATTCACCCTCTTTCTTCACAGATACCTCTTTCTCCTACACACACACACACACACACACACACAAACACAAACAACACACCCACATAATGCTCACCAGCTGGTGATAATCCACAGAGCCCACGGTCCCTTTAGCAGAGCAGTTATTTTCACCACTCTTTGGGAGAACAATTCTGTCAGCCTGCAGGGCTCTCATCCTTTCCTCTCCTCTCCTGTATGGGGGCTGTGTTAATATCCACATGTCGGTATGTTTGTTGTTCGTAACACACAACCACACACAATTGTGGCATATGTGTATTTACAGAAGAGAGAAAGAACACGAGAGAGATGGCACACAAACCTCCACAAACCTCCTGCTCTCTGGTTCTCTGGTTCTGGGATTTCTCAGATGCTCCATCCTATAAATCCTATCTATTAATGGCTCTAAGATTCCGTTGATCCAGGTTCTACAAAGTCTCTGGTAAATTGAGATCAAGTAGTCTTCCCATGCCAGGCACTGAGCTGAGCCCAGGATGAATGTGATAAAGCCCCTCTGTTGAAGGTCACAGATCGGTGTGGTTGAGAGGGTTTAGGTAGTAAAGGAGGAAGAGAGACACTGTCACCTGCTAAATCTTGGGGCTTTACTAGAGAAGCACACATTATAAAACCTACTCTGAGCCCCATTGTAAAGCAGACAAATGGAAAGTCAGATATCATTTTATACCCACCAGACTGTTTTTTAAAAAAGAGTTAAGTATGACAATACCAAGGTTTTAGAGAAAGCAGATCAGAGAATCTCATAGATGTCTAGGGGGAGAATAAATTGGTAGATCCACTTTGGAAAACAGTTTGTCATTGCCTTGCCAAGTTGAACACTTGCAGACCCTACTTCTAAGTGTCTATACCCTAAATGAATGCTTATCATATGATTGTGTAATCCAAATATAACAGTAAAAACTACAAACAAGTCAAATGTCTGTCAAAAGGAAAAAGAAAAAAAAACAATTACAATACTTTCACATTGTGGAACATTATGTAGCAGTGAAAATTAACAAACAATAGCTACACGCAATAACATGAATACATTTTGGATACATATAGAAAAGAAAGTTCCAGAAATCTACAAGCAAGATGATAAGAATTTTTAAATAGAACTTAAAAACAAATACAACTAAAAAATATACTGTTTAAGAGTATTTACATTGAAATTAAACTGCATTTAAGACGAAATTCAATAGACTGATATTCACAGATGTTAGAAGAGCGGTTCTGAACATATAAGCTGGGTTTGGGATAAGAGAAGAATACACCAGATGAGAGTTTTGGTAACGATCTAACTCTTGGATTGGGTAGTGGTTCATGGGCATTCCATTTATTTTTAAGCTTTGTAACTATCATTTTTTAACATAAAAACATTTTATAAGTATAAAATAATATTAAAAATCAAATTTTCTTTATTTTAAAAATTAGTACATAAAATCAAAATATTTATGAAACTAATTTTATTTGACATACATTATTATTCTTTAAAAATATGTCATGCTAGGCACTGTTGAAATTCAGAAAAAAAGGGCTGACTTTGAAGAGTCAACCTTGTAAAGGGAGGATGGATACATCAAATGCAAAGGCACACAGAAGTAAGCGGCATGCCAGGGGTGATGGTTCACTCATATTCAGTGCCTTCCAGTGTCAGGCACCAGCTAAGCCCAGACATGGGTCAGATAAAAGCCCTTTACTGGAGGAGCACGGATGAACGTGGTTGAAAGGGGTTAGGAAGTAAAGAAAGAGGAAAGACTGCCACCTGCTAAATTTGGGGTTCTTTACCTGGAGAAGGGTGTTACAATCCTTATACATGCAACATGCCACTCTGTCTCTGAACTATTTTCCTGGTACCCTGAGCTGGCCTCATCCCCCAGGACTTCTTCCTTCCTATCCTTGGCACCTTGAGGCCAAATATTTGCTAATGACCTGACAGATTCACCCTGTTCCTCAGAGCCTAGCTGTGCCCATAAGCACTGAGGGTCCTGTGAAGACAGCCACTTAAAAACACCCTCATCCTGTCATGACGCAAGATCAGTTCCCTCCTCAGGGTAGCCTCTGGAGTGGATCTCCTGCTTGAAAATGCAAGACCAGATTCTTTTAAAGCCTGCCAGTTTTCTCTCTTAAACTTTCAAGTTCCAGTTCTTCCAACTCAACTCCAGCATTTGGAGAGCGCCTTCTGCACTCTGTGCCATCGGAGACACAAAGGTGATGCAAGCCCAGCCCTGCCCCCAGGGAGTGCACAGTTCAGTAAGGGACTTACGTGTCACTAGGAGTGACACATAAGACAACATGAGGCACTGAATGTTCCTGGAGAGCCAAGGAGAAAGAGTTCATCTTCAGGGGAATCGGAGTATGCTTTGCGGAAAATACGGTGTTGGAAACCGGCCTTGAAAAAAGGCCTTTGGTGCTGCCTGGAACCCATCTAAATCTACAAGTGAAAATTCAAGAACCTCTGGATTCCATGAATATAGGCAATGAGTTGCCACCACAAAATTTCATAGTGAGAGAGAGAGAGAGAGAGAGAGAGATTCTGTTAACTCATCTAAAAACCTCAAATCTCTGCTTTTCAAACCCACTTACCTCCCCTCTCTCCTATGTAATTACAGACTCCACATCTTCGTTTACACCATCCCTTCACTCTTTCCTTCAGCTCACCCCTCCAAACCCCCTGGCACCTAGACGTCTGGCATCTACTCATTCGTCCTGTCATTAAAATGGTAGGAAAAGTTGTACTTCAGCAAAAAGGTTAAGGGGGCAAGGGAGGCGCTGGGAAGGAGGGGAGGAGTTTTGTCACTGGCTTTGTTTCCAAGCATTGGCCTTCCGGTAAAATTAATAGTCCTCCAATTTACAGTGGAAACACTAACGTATCCACTAAATGCCAACCCAACACTTGAAAAACATGTCAAATTTTATTTGTACATAAAACCTCTACCGTTAATGTACATAAATGCCTTACTAAGAAAGGCCGAGAGGAACGATCATTAAGTAGATTGACAGACCGGCTGCAGTGAAAGGACAGAGAGAGACTCACAGATGCTTGTGTTATGCAGGGACCCGAGTGCAACTCACGGAGTCCACACCAGCCAAGTGATAATAGCATGAACCGCTGGTCAAGGTGAAAGTAATAGAGCTGGATGTGATAAGGGCATTTGTTAAAACGAGGAGAAAAGTGTATAATTCAAATTGGTCTCACCTCAGGTCATACTATATTTTAATTTATGTAAGAGGAATTGGGGAAAATGCCCTGAAAAACTATATGTGGAGGGAAAAAGTCATTTGTGATTTATTTGCATATCTCTTAGTCACTGTGGACAAAAAGAACAATGTTAATTCCCTGAGGAACAAATGTGACAACTGGAAGAGGCAGCCGTTCCGATATCCTGAGGACTCTGAAGAGCCCAGACAAGGAAGGTAAGCATTTTGGGTATTAGTGATATTGAACTGGAGGCATTTCTACTGCCCTGTTTAAGATGCCAGCATAGATTCCTGATCCAATTTGCTGATTATCCTATTTTTCTCTCTTTTGTATTATCAATAATTAAAAAATTATTTCAAATAATGTCTAACACAGAATTCTTGACCTCTTCCTGAAAAGAAGTACAACAGAATCCAAACACACTTCACAGAAGTAGAAATTATCCAAAAGTGTCTCTCTTGTTTTGTGGGGAGGAACTTCACCAGTGCCTGCACAGAAAAACATTGAGTTCAGAGAAAAGAGGGAAACTAAGGCAGATTCCCTTCAAATCAACTGAGCAGTAATTTGCCAAAGACTCACTTATGGCTACTATGGTGTTTTGCTATCTTGAAACGCAAATATTTAGCATGATCCCTTCCTTAAGATGATTGATTTAAAAAACCTTCTGAGATTTGGATAAAAATGGACTTCTGTAAGTGATAACTGCTAAGCTTTCTGATAGCCCAGATATCACCCAAGCTCACCACTGAAAGAAGTGACGCCTTTGTATTCACAACATAGACTGTCTCCACTTGGTAGGTTTGACAAATGGGAATGGAAGTCCCTGCACAGGAAAACGTTTGTCAAAGGCACATAATAGATCATTCAATTCAAGGACTAGCGGTACCCTGGACTCTGTTACGATTAACAAGCAAATGAAGTTAACAACATTGTGTTGGTTTCAAAGACTTTTTAAAGAAATGGACAGGCCCAGATGAACCTGGGCACCATATGAAAGAATTTTAATTTGAGTACACAAGCTGGAATTTTTTTCTCAGTTTTTTTTCTTTTTTCATATCATAAGGCAAATGAACATGAAGACTCAGGAAACAGAATACAAATGCAATAGTTAGACAAAGGGCTTGTGGGAAATGATGGAATCTAAAGGAGAGAAGATCTAGCACCAGGTACAAGGTGGATTCTATAGAAAGAAAGAATTCAACACATGGAAAAACTTTCTAAAGGTTATAAAATCACTCGAAAGCAGAATGGGCTACCTTATTATGTGGTGAGTTCGCTGTCACTAGAAACACGCAAGACAGGGCAGCCCTCGTCAGGGGCACTGTGAGGTCATTCCTACACTGGGGCAGGAGGTTGTACCATATGAACTCTAAAGGCTGGAAGAGTCAGGGGCTCCATTAGATGCCTGGCTCTCAGCAAGATGCTGCACATGCTTGGATAAGCACAGCTATGTCAAACCGGAAGGTGTTAAACCATTATTCCAGAGAGCATGTTAATTCCGAATAGCACAGGGCCCCTGGAGATTAGTGAATAATAAATAAAGCATTTCTTCTTTTGTTGGTAGCGGCTGTCCCTGCTCATTAACTCTCTATTTCTGGGCAGCCAAGGGGATTCTGGGAGGCGTGATGCCTTTGGGTAGTCTCGCTGCTGAGCAGAGCCACTGCGCAGCTTGAAGCGTGCTGCCTGCACCCCCCAAAGGGAAAAGCTAGAGCCTTTTCCTTTTTACCATCTGTAACACCTTACTTGTCCTCTTTCTCCTGATTGCTATATCAAATATAACACAATCTGTATCCATATTCACACCCCTGCTATCAATCGGTATCCATTTGTAAGTGATTTAGACCTAAACACAGGAAAGATAACTAATTATGGCCTTATTTTTAAGCTATTCGTTGTATATTTTCAAAGAGATACTACAGAAGGTCATTCTTTTTCTTTGGTTTTACTTGAAATCTTAAAATTGGGGACTTTTTTTCTCAGAAAGCAAAATAGTCTATTTTTCACCACAACCATTTTGTGTTTTATTAGATGAAAATGACCGAACATAAAAACTAGAGAAGAACCACCCAGCATATGAGGAGAGCTCACAGAAACTTCCTCGGTGGCCATTTATTCATAAGCCCTGGCATCCACTTTCCACCTGCCACGACGCATGACATCGCACGCAGGTTACGGACAAGCCACCCATCCCAGGGTCTCTCCCCAGCCCTTATGCTCACAGCCTCTCTGTGGCCATTTGCATGCTGACCCCTCCTCCTTGACACTCTCTCTCTCTCTCTCTCTCTCTCTCTTTTTTTTTTTTTTTTTTTTTTTTTGAGACAGAGTCTCACTCTCTTGCCCGGGCTAGAGTGCCGTGGTGTCAGCCTAGCTCACAGCAACCTCAAACTCCTGGGCTCAAGAGATCCTCCTGCCTCAGGCTCCCGAGTAGCTGGGACTACAGCCATGCGCCACCATGCCTGGCTAATTTTTTCTATACATCTAAAAAAAATGTCCAGCTAATTTCTTTTTATTTTTTCAGTAGAGATGGCGTCTCGCTCTTGCTCAGGCTGGTCTCAAACTCCTGAGCTCAAACTGAGCTCAAACGATCCGCCCACCTCGGCCTCCCAGAGTGCTAGGATTACAGGTGTGAGCCACCGTGCCCGGCTGACACAGCTGACACTCTCTTTCTTGTCTTCTGTACCACCGAATTTTTCTGATGCTCCTCTTATTTCTCTGATGCTAACTCTACACCCCTTTTTTTGTTTGTTCTTTCAAATTCTCTTTTCTTCTGAATATCACTTTCCTTTCTGTTTCCATATTCTGCTCTTACCCTCAAGTCCTTATTGCCTCATTGAAAGTTATTCTCAAGACTGTATCTTCATCCCTGACCTCTCTCCTCAGCTTCACACCTGTTTGTCAACTGCCTGCAGGGACATCTCCATCTGAATACCCCACTGACCTTGGAATCACAACAGCCCATTCACTAGTCAGATAATTGTCCAAGGTCAGTTCCTGCCAGGGCTTCTTCAACTGGAAAACAAAGGAGCTTAACCAAATTATCTCGAAGTTTCCTCCTAAATACAGTGACATTGTCAAATACTGAACTCACTCATCCTCTTCTCCCATAAATAAGCTATTTTTCTTGTCTTCCCTTCTGCGTGACTTCTCCCAATCACGACTGGGCTCAAAACCCCACAGATCTCGAGGCACAGTTAAAAACAGTGAAACAAACTTGAACCAAGTCTCATCTCCAGTTCAGGGTCTTTTTACCTTACCCACCTAAGTATTTCTCAATCTGCCCTAAACTCCATCTTCTCTCGGATGCATGATACTCCACACTCGCATGGAGGTGGTTCTCTCACAGTTGGCTAAATTTGCACAGTTTTCTTCCTCCTCAAACACCTCTTTTTACTCCCAAGTTCCTCTGCCTGTTGGAATCACACTCACTTTTCAAGGCCTTTCGCAAACGGTACCTGAAAGTAATCCATTCCTGCTCCCAACCAACCACAATCGTCTCTTGGAAGTTTCTTGGACACTCTTTGCCCATGGTCCTTCACCTTGACTGTGCCCTAGCATCACCTGGAAAGCCTTTCTAAAAATCTCAGTCCCCAGGCTATACCCCAGAACAATGAAATCAGAACCTCTGGGGAGGACCCTGGTGCTGGTGTTTTTCAAGTTCCCCAGGTGATTCCGACCTACAATCAAGGTCGATAGCCACTGCGTTACACCATTCCTTGTAGTTGTAATTACACTGTTTGCCTTTTTCCCACAACTAAATTCGAAACTCCTTGAGGGCACAGACCATCTTATCACATCTGTTTATCCCCTGCAGTTCTTAGTGAATCAGAGATGAGATGCTATAAATATTGTTGAATTGAATTTGGAAACTTGAAACTAATCATAAACTTCAGTTTTAGATCTTGCAAATAATTTTAGAAGAGAGATCACATTAGTGGAAGTCTAATTTGAATTTTTTTTTAAAAAAAATAGGGCTCTGTCTGCTATTACCAAAAATATTCTAACATGACTTTCTCTCATTAAAGACCAACAACCTGCAAATGTGTGTCCTTTGCTTTTACACTTTTATTTTTGAACTCTTCACAAATAAAATGAGTATTCTATGATTCCTTGAGAACCAACTGCAAAACGTGACTATGTACATACGTTCATTTCTAACTGAAATAAACAAAAGCAGTCAGCAGTGTGCACAACGATCTGCTTTGCCTAGCTCTGATTAAAAAAAAGTGCCACAAACAAAACTGCAATGTGAACTTAACATAGAGCGTCTGACCTCCTTTCAGGAACTGCAGAAAATGAAATGAAAAATGAGACAAGGAAGTCTTGCCAGCATTTCATATGGCTACAGTTGCTAAGGAAACTGCTTTCTTCGCTTCAGCCTGTCCAGTACAGCCCATTGCATGCATACTTCTGGGTTTTTGAAAATAAGGATATCAAAGAGGGGAAAGATGATAGGGAATAAAAGTCAGGGTGGTATTGGTCCAAACAGATCCTTGCACTGTTTCTCTCTGCTGTGGTGTTGTTCTTTCTCAGTCACCTAGAATATTTGCCACCTGGCAAAACCCTCCTGGAACTAAAATTATAGAATTAGCCAATAGGGTAAACAAAACAATAGGAAGCCCTATTTGCCATGCAGCAGTAGGTAAAAAACTGCTTCCTCACCCTAACCTGGCTCTTTCTTTCCTGCTGGGAAAGTGGGAGGCAACTCTTAACCCAGCAGGGGAAGCGCCTCAGCTCTCTCCTGCCCCACATCTCAGGAGAAAGTGCTCCGAGTTTCTCAGCACCATGACCGTGACCTGGAGCTCTGAGTTAGCACCTGTGAGCCCGAATTGCACACGAGGGAAGGTGCAGGTGGGGAACTCCACCGTCTCCAAGTCAAGCGAGGGAAGCAGGCTGATTATGAGAAGCAGGGAAAACAAAGGTAAGGAGGCCCATGTCCCTAATTCTAGGACCTCACGTGGGAGGAGGAAACAGAAGAAAGCACACAGGACCCCGAACAGCATGCAAGGAAGATACCACTCCATCCACAGCCAAACAAATGAGCAAACATTTCTTCAACATCTACTGAGGAGACATTATACTAGGGCGGTGATTAACAGATTGATTTTGGAAAGTCATTAAGCAATAAATACTACTGTACTTCATAGTCAAACATGATACCATTTTCCTTCTTCCTCCATTTTCCATCAAAACCTTTGTTTTGGATTTCAGTGAGAATAACATATTTCCTTTTCCAGCTCTGCTTACAGGTAGCATAAATAAAAGTTCTCTAACAAGAGACTGGTAGCACAGTTTGGATCAAGGAAGAGAAAGTCAGGTAGCTGTGAGAAAGGTGGGCAGAAAGCTTTTCACTGCTAACTGTTTGTATCTTTTGAATTTTGAACTATGTAACTATTTTTAAATAAATAAATAACATTTAAAAATAAAATTAAATGCTGCTTACCTAGGCCAAAACGTCCAAACTGAACTATGGGTATTTTTTAGAATATCTTTAGGGAAATGTACATTGACTTTTCTCAAATGTATAAGATTTCCAAAGAATCTAGATAATATGTTGCATATGTTGTCATCTAGTTATTAATCCTATGAAAGGTAATTAAAATATATTTTTATTAAATATAGTATAGTTTATATACCTATATGCTTTTAAAATGTGGAATCCTGTCTGCAGCATAGCTTAGTAAGTTATTTTTATTCAAACTCTTGGGTTATTATAAGTAAGCCAGTGATAATGTCCTAAGATCTAAAGATATTTTTGGTTTCCTCACTCCTTAAGTCAAAAAGCATTTCTCCTGTGGCTTCCACAGTATGCTGTATGAGGCAAGTGAACTCACTGTAGTCAGAAACTCTGAACTGGCTGGTCGAATTGTAAGTAGGTAACTCTGACTAGGTTACCCAAGTTCTTCCACTTCTGCAGCTAAAAACCAGGAAGCACAGCATGGTTGTGGTAATGTGAAAAGACTAATTAATGACCAGTGGGATTCTCTCGGTTAGAATGTGAAATCTATCCAAACATTGATTATGTTTGTTTTTTCTTAATTTTACAGGTGAATGAAAAGATGCCAATGTGTTTTCTCAGATGTATGTCTCCTGACAAGGGAGTTTTAACCGGACGTTATAGCCACAAGCTAGTATAGTCTGCTAAGCCCCAAGATTACCATGTCGGTCTCGTAGGACCCCGGGAACGTTCTTAACACTTCTGGAAACCTGCTCCACGAAATCAGTAGGTCAAAAGGATTTCCTGTATCTGAAAAGCATGACAACAAAATACACAAGACATCCACCTGAAATACAATATTAAGAACATATCCTAGGCCGGGCGTGGTGGCTCACGCCTGTAATCCTAGCACTCTGGAGGCTGAGGCGGGAGGATCGCTCGAGGTCAGGAGTTTGAGACCAGCCTGAACAAGAGCAAGTCCCCATCTCTACTAAAAATAGAATGAAATTATCTGGACAACTAAAAATATATAGAAAAAATTAGCCAGGCATGGTGGTGCATGCCTGCAGTCCCAGCTACTCAGGAGGCTGAGGCAGAAGGATCGTTTGAGCCCATGAGTTTGATGTTGCTGTGAGCTAGGCTGATGCCACAGCACTCTAGCCCAGGCAACAGATCGAGAGTCTGTCTCCAAAACATAAAATAAAATAAGAAGAAAGTTAAAAAAAGAATATATCCTAATCTGGCTTAAACTCCAAGTCTTGCTGCTCTTGCTCTTGTCTAGACATAGCAGGAATGATACGTAAACAGGTGAGGATAGGTGTGAAGTGCTTCTCCACAGATGTCAGGGGTCCTCAATCCTAGCGCACATCAGAGCCACACAGAGAGCACGTAAAAATACCCAAGCCTGGGACCCACTCCAGAGCACTTAAATCAAAATCTCTAAGTAGGAGGCCATGGTGCTTCCCAGGTTGAGAATCACTGGTTTACGTGAAGAATAATTTCAAAATGTCATTAGTGAAAGGTAAAAATATTTCTAAATATTTTAAGATGACGCCATCTTAAGAAGGTACTAAGATATTAGTTGTTGGACTGTGGTTTCCAAGGTGAGTAGGGGTGTGTGCGTGTGTGTGTGTGTGTGTGTGTGTGTGTGTGTTACAAAATAGCATGTTTCCTTGCTGTTCTTATTGTTCTTTTGTTTGTTTGCTCTTTTTCTTTTTTACAAAATTGGCTTGGCTAATAAAAACTTGGGATGACCTGGACATAGAAAGGCATACATCAAAGAAGTCAAAGATGTAGCTTCCTGCTAGGGAATGCTTTTGTTGCATAGGTGCCAACTACTTGGCCTGCTGGAAGAATGCAAACTCCCATGTAAAACCTTGGCCAACCCCTCCAGAGCTGGCTGGAAAATTCTCCTCCTTGGGCCATGAAGCATTCTCAGTTCCCCACAGCACCAGTTGGCAAGGACTTTACTCACACAACGTAGTTGCTCTCTCTCAGGTCTCATGACCAGGAGGTTTTTGGGCACTCCCAGCAAAACTTCTCCTTGAAGTCTTCCTTGTTTCCAGAACGTATGCGTGTACGCTCTACGTACATATGTGTTTTGGCAGGGGAAAGATCCCTTTAGGATTTCCTTTGAGGATGCATTTAAAGCACTGACTTCAGGCAGGGTCAAAATGACCTGTGCACAGAGGCATGTGTAGGCGGCATATGTGTTCTTTCCACCTAGCATGAAATTCGATACAGCATCTTTGGGTCTGAGGAAAAGAAGGTGGGAGGAGAGCTGAGGAATGTCTTCATTTCCTTTCCTGTCATTAAGCCCTGCCTAGCCCGGGCTTTGTCAGCTCGGGGCAGATTCCCATCTCCAACGTAAAGCCAGGCTGTTTTGATTTCGCTTCGTTTGGGATCTAGCTCAACCTTGTTATATGCCAAATACCCTCCAGGGTGTCCTACTTTTGGGGATCTTCTCCTTGTCAGAGTTCCCGTGGCTCCATCTTTCTGTCCTTTAAAAGAAGAGCACCCCACACCCACACCCACCCTTCCCAGGGAGAAAGCTCCAAGGCTGGTTTGCCTACTATTTTCAAAGGCTGTGCGAAAAGCATTTTGCGAACTCAAGTGAAAATTAGGAAAATGTGAATGACTGTGACAAAAATGATACCAGCCAGGTTCGCACATAAATGGGGCATGCTCTGAATTTGATTGAAAGAAAAAAAACGATTCAAAAATCATGTGAAAATTGGGCTAGAGAAAAAAGTTCTCCTTTCCCTGCTCCTGCTCAGATTTCCCTGCCCTCCCTATCCAAACCCAACTTACTTCTAGTGATTTCTCAAGTCTGCAAACTAGTGCAAGTGGAAGCAGGTTTGTTTTGAGAAACTAAAAATATTTCACGTCATGTAGGCTCCAGAAGGAATTTCACAGGCTTTGGAGTTGCGCAGACCTGGGTTAGACTCTTGGTCTGCTACATAATAAACGTGTACCTTCAGCAATTCTCTTAATCTCTGTGGGCCTCAGTTTCCTCCTCAGTAAAAGAAGAACAAAATCTCAGAGGGTTAGGATAAGTATGAAATGAAATAACTGACATATTGATGTTCACTAAATATTGTCTTTAAATATGCACATTGGTTAAGAGGAAGGGCGTTAGACTTCAAATTCCATCTTTTGAATTCGACTGGTTGTGTAAACTTGGGCAAGTGATTTAATCTCTCTAAACCCCAGTTTTTTCAAATATTAAATAAAAATTAAAAATTTAGCTCACAAGGTATGGTATATTCTAACTGCTCTAAAGTCATAATTTTAGAAAAGTATATAATTTTAAGCCACTTCCAGATTTATAGATAAATGACGATTTTTTTCTATTTGTATACGTATAGTTCTGTTTCAAAATATGTGCTTTACTGGTACATGAGAAATTTGCTAAAGAACATGGTTATCTCCCCCCCATACACTAAATGTGTTTATGCTCAGTTATCAAGTTAATTTTTATATGGAGTGTTTGAATCAAAGATAACTTTGTACTAGTCAATTAGACGTGACCAAAAAATGTTTCTGTCCCCAAGTATAGCTATGCCATGTTACCCTACACAAGATGATCAGCCACTCCATTATTGATTAGAACCTTGTTAAGTGAGGATGTTAGGAGTAAAAAGTCAACAAGAGAGAAGTGCCCATTGTAATTAAGAATTTTGGTGGAACAGTGGGAAGCCTGTCTTGTTCTGATAGACAGGAGCCCAGGGACAGGGGTGTGGAGAGCGGGGTGGAAAGGAGGAACTGTAGAAGGACCATATGCCAATCAGGAGACTGAGACCAGAGTGCCACAGTGGGTGCAGCCTGATTAGACCACACCTGAGACCCAATCTGATCCCACGACTTTCTGTTAGCGGAGATACAATAATGACAAGACATGATCCAACTTTGCCTCTAAGTTAGCCATATCCAGTCCAATCTCTTATGCTCAAGGCATAAGAGAATCCGGTCTTGGGAACAGAAGCAGGAGACTGGGGACCAGCTGGTAGCAATTGATGCTTCTTTTCTTTTATTTATTTGTCTGGTGTTAAGAGTTTGCAATTTGGTTGATAAACATGGACAAATGCGATAAAAGTTTGCCACGTTATGCAACACCTGGGTGCAAGAATGAATTTCATGAGACTTTATGTAACCTTAGGATTCTGCAAAGTAGGAATGTTATATTATTACTATTAATATTTTCAGGGATGAACAGAGGATGAAGCACTGAGGCTCTCCCAAGCTCATGAGTGAAGGGCATTCAGCTCACCCAACCCTCTTCCTCTCTACCACAGGCCCTGGCCGTCCATGAAGCATGTGTACATACACACACTCTCAACCACACACATGCACACACATGCCTCTTTCAGCAAAACCTTTCAAATCCCACCAACTCAGCTGTCCCCTGCTTTGCCTTTCCTACAAGGCTGATAATCTCAGGTAGCTACTACCTCCACTCTCCTGCCGTAACCCGTTAGACACATCTCAGCCTCTGCCCATGTTTATTAAAGCGGGAACTAGTTTATTAAAGTGGGAACTTGCTTATTATTGTTCCATGGGGCTTGCATTATGCCTGAAACACAGTAGGCATTTATTATAGCAAGGGAGAGAAGAAGGGAGGGAGGAAGGGAGGGAGGGAGGAAGGAAGGAAGGAAGGAAGGAAGGAAGGAAGGAAGGAAGGAAGGAAGGAAGGAAGGAAGGAAGGGATTTTTGTGATTCAATTGATATGACTTGCTCCAACTTTAGTCATTATCTTGTTTCTTTTTCTTATTTCTGCTCTAATTCCAAGGTCCCGGGGGAAAAGAGTGATCCAAAATTAAAATCAAATACTTTACTCTTCAAAAATAAATGTATTTCTAAAAGAAAGTTTACAGATATAAAAATAGGTGTTATATTATCTGTATGCATATGAACTATTAATATGGTACATCTACAGAGTAGAAAACTGTGCCACCTTTAAAAAACTATGTTCAGAAGAAAATTTAATTGCATGGAGAAAAATTTATAAAATATCTTTAAGTTTAAAAAAAAGCAAATTGCACAGTGAAATGTGTAATAGATCCTCCAGTTTTGGGAAAAAAAAATATATATGAAAAAATAGAAGGGTGTACCCCAGAATGTTAAAAAAGATTATTTCTGGGTAATGAATTATAATTGATTTTTATTTTATCTTTATGCTTTTACACATCTTTCCCAAACTCATGCAAAATTTACATGCATTAAATTTATAATCAAAAAAGGAAATTATTACAAGAAAATAAAAGTCATATGAATACTAAGTGGGAAATATGAATACTAAATGAGAAAGAAATGATTTAAGAAAATCTCTGCATTTAAGTCAAGGTTCACAAAATGTGATGGTTACTACCAGACGTCATAAAGGCAGGAAGGTTGCTTTAATTATTGTTTTCCAGATCAAAATTCCCAGAAACTTCCATTGCTATGTGAGTGGTCTCTGATTATTTTGCACAACAAACCCAGGTCTTAGCTTTCCTGCTTATTTTCCAAGCAAGGCTGACCACGATCTCTGGGGAAATACACATGACTTTATACTTCAGTTCTCCTGGAAACTCAAATGCCACCGCAGCTCATTTTGTTGTTATTGTTTGCTTATTTGTTTACTTGTGAGGGCTGTACAAACACAGACCCACACACAGACAGGAAACCATAAAATAGCGACCTCACTGTTTGGAAACTCAGGAAGACATGTCTCCATGTATGCCATGATAACATCTGCTTCTAATTGAAATGATTTACCAAAGTGCCCATCAGGAGAAACGAGGCAGCAAGCGCATAAATCCAGCACAAACACATTCTGCTCTGAGCTTGCACACATAACGTCTAGTCTTCTTTCTGATGTCAAGAAGACATCAGCTAGCTGGCTGAGCCCATGCAAATCAATGCATATCTCAATAGCTCAGTCTCCCCATCTGTACAATGGAATTAATATTACATATTGATTGCCAATTTATATCTCTGGCCGTGGGGACACTTCATCCTCCAGATCCCCTGTACCCAACCTTACTCTATGTCCGCACAGACAGGCTGCCTGTCTGGGCCCCCCACTAGACTTCCCAAAAGGCACCTCAGTGCCGCTCTGCCAGTCCCTCAATCCATCATGGTGAAAATGGAGGAGGAAGGGCATACACAAAAGAAAAGCACCATAAAGCATGTCACGACATGACATAGGATGGTATAAGGTATATAGAACACGATTGGTTTCTCAGATAAAATCACCTTATAAACCAACAGCCTTTGCCATGCAGGGTGGTGGTACCTGGAAATGATTTAAAATTTTGTTTTGCATCTGTTTGTTTGTTTGATGTCCTACTCTTTGTTTTGGCTATGCTGCTTGGACCTACTGAAGGTCAAAAGCAAATACACAGTAAATAAAGAGATGACCCCAGATGCTGCAGCAGGGTCAAAGGAGTGAGGATTTTGCTCGATTTCAACAACATTAGAAACACTTCTCTGGTCTCACCAGCAGGAGGAGAGAAGGCTCGCTGTTCTCAGGAGGCTTAGCAACAAAGAGCTTCTCCCCCGAGCAGAAATGCATCTGCAAACACTGGTGCCCAGGACTTAATATCTCAAAGCAACCCTGGTCTTCAGATTTAAAAAAGAAAAGAAATCAATCCTGGGATCTCTGAATTCTTTATGACAGCACTGGGTCTGCCATATGCACTCTGAGTCAGAGTCACCACCACCAGGGCCTTTCCTTCCAAACAACGCGGAAGTTGGTACCCATTCAAATGGCAGCGTGTAGCCTGGCACGGGGCAGAGGAAGCTGCATTTCCTGGATGGGTCTGAAACATGTAGCAGTGTGGCTTGTTTAAAGTTTGTCTCATTTTTTATATTTTTCTTTTTTGGGGTGAATCCAACCCAAGGAGGCAATTCCCAAGCTTTAATTTTAAGCAGTAAGGACTGTTCACAAATATTTCCCTGAATAAAGAGGACTGGAACACAGGTGCAACTGCAATATTCACAGGGGTCTTGGACACCAGTCCCCATAAGCAGGAGATAATTCATGTAGTGAAACGTGCAGAAAAATAGGAAACAGGAAACAAAAATGCATCACTGCAGGACGGCAGCCAGCATTCATGCTTATCCAAGAGGCACTAACCTGAGAGTTACATGAGCAAGAACATAGTAATAGTCTACACCACCTGTGACGGTTAATGTTCGGTGTCAACTTAACTGGATTAAGGAATATGTAGAGAATTGCTAAAGCATTCTTTGGGGATGTGTCTGCGAGGGTATTTTCAAGGGAGATTGGCGAGTGAGTCAGTGGCCTGTGTGTTGGGACTCCAGGACTTACATCAGCCACCCCCTCACCCTCATCCCAGGCTGTCTGAGGCTTTTAGACTTGGATAGAGCCACACTGCCAACATCCCTGGGTCCCCAGCTTGCAGAAGGCCTGTCATGGAACTTCCCAGCCTCCATAATCACATGAGCCAATCTACCTATCTATCTATATCCTATTGGTTCTGTCTCTCTAGAGAACTCTAATACATTGCCACAGTGGGGGAGAAAGTTTTGCAGCAGCATTATTCACCATAGCCAAAAGGTGGAAGCAACCCAAGTGCCATCAGCAAATGAATGGGTACACCAAATGCGGTCTATACATACAATTGAATATCATTCAGGCTTAAAGGGGAAGGAAATTCTGACACAGGCTGCAACATGGATGAACCTTGAGGACATTATCCTAAGTAATATAAGCCAGTCCCCAAAGGACAAATACTGTATGATTCCACTTGTGTGAAATACCCAGAGTCATCAAATTTATAGAAACAGAAAGTAGAATGGTGATTGCCAGGGGCTGGAGGGAGCAGGGAATGGGGAGTTAGCATTTAATGGGTACAGATTTTCAATTTTGAAAAATGAGAAAGTTATGGAGATGGATGATGATGATGTTTGCACACCAGTGTGAATGTACTGAGTGGCACAGAATTGCATGCTTAAAAATGGCTAATATGCTCAATTTTATGTATCCTTTATCACAATTTGTTTAAAGCTTAGTATTCATAGAACATCTTTTGTCCAAAAGTTAGAGGAATAAAGTCGTTGACCCCAAACATTTCTATACACAGTCATCAGGAGTTGTGCTGCCCATAGTAATGATGCATTTACATCCGACATCTGCCTATTTCAGTCAGTCAGAGTGAGGGGTTGTCAAATGACTGTCCAGTATGAAGGGCGAAGTCTTTAGCCGTAAAGAAAAATGGAGTTATTTTCTCATGCAAATTGAAGCCACCTCCTGCACATGAAAGCTGCATCTCTGATCTTTTCTGGCATCCACCACCCACTATTATTCACTTGCCGTTATCAAGCAACATTGAGCACCCACAGTATGCAAACCACCAGTGAAGTCACAGTGGAATTTACAGAGAGATGTGAAACACAACTCCTATCCTCTAAGATAAAACAGAGGACTTGAGACAATAAGACACACAAGCAAAGATAAATACAAATAAAATATAGTATTTAATAAGTACTGTGTCAATGTACCAACCCTGACAAGTAAGCAAATAAGAACTTGGAAAAATAGAAAAGAAAAAAAAAACTAAATTCTCCAAGGTTATATAGCAAGGGGCATTGCATCTATTCTTGCACTAACAATATCTCGCATTTAATTCCATGTGGCAACCTGATGAGGTAGCTATCACTGCTATCCCAATATTGTAGATGAGGAAACAGAGGTTGAGTGAGGTTAAATAACTGTGCAAGATGCTCAATCGTTCAATGAAAAAGCTGAGTCCTCATTCGGGTTAGTCCAGCTCTGCAGCCTGTGCCCTTAACTCTCATTCTCTCTTGAATGTGTAGTACCATACTTTACATCTGATTTCTTTTTTGCACCCTTTAAGTGTGATTTTGAATTGCCATTTGGCTACACAAAAAATATAAAATATTTGGCAGTCCCAATTGCTGGGCGTATAAACTGTGTCAAGCATCTAGAGCAAATGATATTTAGATTTGGATACTCAGAGTCACATATGGACAAAAGACAAAAAAGAAAATCCCAGGTTGTGATTTTGTACCACAGAATGACAATTAGCATTCCAGGAATCACACATGCACTAATTAATCATGGATGTCACTGACTGCTTTAGGACACACGGGTAAGAAACTGCTTTTATACCTAATCCCATGTTAAGGACAGTCTTTTTCATGATTCTAGGAGAAAAGATATAGGTATTATAACATCTTTGTAATGGCATCAATTTATAATAGCACGTAGAGATAGTCCTGAGATTCGAAAGTCTGAATGCTGACATTAAAAGGTGTCTGGAGACCTGCCTCTTGTTTTCAAAAGACCAATGAAAAGTCTGCAGATTCCTGCATCTCAACTACCAATAAAAGTTAGCATTCTTCCACAGCACTCCACTTTTAATATGATACCATTAACAATGATCACTAGAATATGCTATTTTGGCCATTTTTTGTAACAGTGAGCATCCACTTGTGCTGATTCATCCACAGATTTTCCGGCCAGATGCCCCATTGGCAAAGCCCTGGAGCCTTTCCTTCATTAGTTCTCTGCTCCAGCCATCCGAGGAAATTCCTTCCTCTTCTCTCTCCTGATCTGCCCGTGCAAATAGAATCTATCCAAGGAATAAACAAACCTTCAGGAATAGATAAGCCAGGCTGCATTGAGGAATATGTGGGAAGGGTCTGCAGGGGCTGAAGGTTGGACTTGAGAGGGGGCTGCCTTTCTCTACCCTTGAACAGGGTCAAGGTAGAAAGGTCAAGGTCACCAGGGAAAGAAAGAAAAGAAGGGAAACGTCTGCTGCTGTGAAGAAACCATCTGTATCTGTCTCGAAATCTTCTGTTTCTGTTCAAATGTGTTTCACCTACTTTGTTCCGGTTGGTTTTTATTGTGACAGGACTCGGAGACGATTTTTTAAGTCTCACTGCTAGGTGAACAAAGACAGAATAGTACAATGTGCGTGCTTGTATGTGCATGAGTACCTGCGGGGGACCGCGTGCGCATGTGCGTGTGTGTGCATGTGCGTCTGTGTGCGTGCGTGCGTGTGTGTGTGTGTATTTTTTTAATCAAGAATATCATGTTTTAGCCCCAAAGATTTCAAAGTCAGTCAATAGTTGGGGGAGAAAGTGAAGAGTAACTTATTGTTCTTTTGACAAGTTTGCTTTGAGGCAAGAAAGACACAAATTGGTTGGAGCTTGGAAAAGAGAAAGGAAACTAACTTTCATTGAGCACTTACTGTTCACTTAAGGTAGCTTATTAAATCCTCCCCAACACCTTTCGAGTTAAGTATTATCTCCATTTTATGGTTGTGGAAACGGAATCCCAGAAATGTTAACTTACCCAGTAATCTGGGGAAAATAAGTGGCAGAGATGGAATTCAAATCCAGATGTTTCTATTATACCTTCGCCTAGCAGAGAAAGGCTAGCTGAATCGGAAGGGTGAGAAACCCAGAAAAGATGTCAGCACATCAGCTAACAACCAAGTCAACTGTGCATGCTTGTTGTTAATATGCCTTTGGCAATCTCATTGATATTCAAATAAAGCACTCCATGGGGCTCTGGACATGATGCTAGACATGATTATGATATCCTAGGACATGTAAAATCCCCCTAAGATTCAGAACCCAGTGATAGAACAAGGCTTAGTTAAGAGCCTATTGATTTTTTTTAAAGAATCCATATTTAATTTTACATAGGAATTCATATTCAGTGTCTTGCTCTTTTATTCTTAGTTATTTAATAAACAGATTGGTTTTTTTTTTAAGAAAATATATAATCAAGGGGAAAATATGATAATCTGTTAATTACTAGTCCTCATGAGCTGGTCAGACTACAAGCTCACAGCAAAGCCAGCACCTACAAACCAATGTCAACACATCTTAATTATGGGGAAAATCTGCAGGCAAAAATAAACCCTCTCTAAGGGTAATAGATGTGAAGATAGAAACTTATGCAATAACAACTTGTGAAAGATCAAAGATAGTCATAATTTTTTTTCTACATTCTTCCCATCAAGAGTTGGGCTTATGCTCACTCTTGGGTTAGATTTCCTTAAATCTGGGTGGGCTCTGTGACCATTTGACTAATGGATTATGGCAGAAGTGACTTTTTCTGGGCCCAGGTCACTAAAAGACTGACAGTTTCTTGGCACTTAGCCACCATGCTATGAGGAAGCCCAAGTAGTCCCATGGAGTGACTCAGGTAGAGAGGAAATGAGATCCCCAGCCACAACCGCAGCTGAACTCCCAAATGATAGCCAGTATCAAATGCACGAGCGAGCCACGCTGGAGGTGGATCCTTAGAGGTGGATTCTTCAACCTCCTCAGCAGAGATAAGTTATTCCCATTGAGTCCTGTCCAAATGGCAGTTATATGAACAAGATATTGACTGTGGTTGCTTTAAGCTGCTCAATTTCACATGGGTCCTTGTACAAATTATTTCATCTTCTCTAGGCTTCATGTTCAAGGTGTGGAAAGTCACTGTGTTAAAAAGGCCTATTTAATCTGACTTTTGTATGTTCCAAATGAAATAATGATTGTGAAAGTCTTTTTAGCTGTAAAACAATTTGATTGTTACTCGTCATCATTTTCATGAGGATGGATGAGTTAATGTTTGCGAAGGACTTAGAACGGTGCTTGGCACATAGTAAGTGCTGTATGCATGACTGTGTAATAAAATAACATAAATGGGATCATTTTGCATCCCCTCTCTAGAGTCCTCAGCACCAACCAACTCTGCCTGCCTTTCTGACCTAACCTTGTCATGCTACTGTCATCCTGCTCATTGCTGCCACACACTGGCCCTCCTCCTGTTCTCTAAGCTTTTCCCTCCACAGGGCCTTTGCACTAGCTGTTCTCTCTACCTGTGGAATTATTAATATTTTCTTGGATCTTTCTATGCTTGGCTCTTATTCATTCTTCAGATCTCAGCTCTTCTGAGGGGCTTTCCTGGATCACCCTAAATAAGTAAATTATTCCTGCCACACCCACCATTAAGTCACTTTCCAATGCATTATCCCACCTTATTTTCCATAAGACTTACTCTCCTATATACAATTATCTTATTTATCTGTGTACTACTTTGCTGCCTTTCTCCCCCCACGAGAACATAAGCCTACTAAGAACAGGGACCTCATCTGTCTTGTTTGTGATTAAACCCCAGTGCCTAGGAAAGTATCTGGCACTTAGTAAGTGTTCATTAAATACCTCGTGAATTAATGAATGAAAGAAGCCTCTCTTCTAGCTGCCTTCTGGTGTGTCAGTGATCCTGGTAAAGTACGGTGCCCAGTACTGGACTCAGTACACTGGGTGATATCAGACCAAGACTCATGGCAAATACTATGGACATCTATCGGTGCAGCCTGAGATCAAATGAGCTATTTTGACAACCACATTCTAATATTGACTCACATGATGCTTTCAACTCAAGCCCCTGAGCCTTTTTTCTGCGTGTTACTCCTAGACGTAGTTTACCTCTCTGTATTTATGCTTGTCCACACCTGGCTGGTGCCTTTAACTGTTCCCTCTCCACCCATGCCTAAGGCCATCACAACAGATAAAAAACAGGACAGAAACTGGCAGCACAGGAACTGCCCCAGGCTCTGCCTACAACCTGCCTCCCCCACCCTCTCCAAGACTTCTCTGTCAACAGATCTCTGTCTGGCTGGCTTTGTAGCTGGATTCTCCCTGCTCCTCTAACCTCTTTGGATATTACTCTACCGAATGGCCCTGCCAGCTTTTAGTTCTGCATCTCCCCAAGACAATACCACCCTGCTTTCTATACAAGTGCAGCCTTCAGACCCAACTCTCCCTTGTCTGGGAGACAAGAACAAATAGTACTGAGAGGTGTGTGTGTGTGTGTGTGTGTGTGTGTGTGTGTGAGTGTGTGTGTGTGTGCACGCACAAAATCTAAGCATGGGAACTTACATTTATCCTTGCTGAAGTCTATCTTGTTAGATTTCACTCACTGTTCCAATAGTTCTGGATTTGTGTTCAGTCATTCAGTGTTTTCGCTAAACTCATCGTGCTTCACAAAATCAGCAAAGGTGATCAGTGAATAATCTCATCCAAGTGTTGGTAACAAATATTGAACAGTACAGATTAAAGACAGACCCTCTTCAAAGATCGTCCAGGTTGATGATGATCCATGAATCAGCAAATCTTCAGGAACTAGTGGTTCTATCAGTTGACAATACTACCTAAACACAGGATCATCCAATCCACAGGTCCCCTCAAATTCATAAAAGAATTTGATAACAGCCTTGCTGAAATTCAGTAGTTTGTTTACCTATGTAGTTTTTGTACATGCTTACAGACAGCACACAGTTAACAAGTGGAAATAAAATACTGCTGTGAGTATTAACTTTACCCCGCTACGCACCAGGAAAGAATGTGGCCAGGGGCCAAGGTTCAGGATGGTGTGTCGTGAGCCATCTAGACTAAGAGGGGTCCCTGGTTACACCTGGTGGCAATTACTGCCCGCTCAGTCTTCATGGGCTCTCTCCCACCTCTCTGAGAGCTACGGAGAGTCCAGATGGATTCCCCTGCCTGCCCTGGTTGGATTTCTTGAGGAGGACAGATTGATCACATACCCATATGGCTGTAGTTCAAAGCAGTAAGTTAAGAGGCAAGATGCCGGAGGGAGAGGATGTCTTTCTGCCAGAGCAAGAACACAAGACAGCTATAAATTCAAAGCGCAGAGTCCAGACCCAAAAATGCTACTGCAATGGAGTAGGAATGGGGAAGCCATTCAGGGAAGTCAGTGATATCTTTTGAGACCCTCTTGTACTATAAAGGAAGAAAGATAAAGACAAAGACTATCTCTTCCAGATGAAGAGTGGGAAGGCTGCTTTCCATCTGACCTTCCTTTCACCTCCCATGTGGTTCTCATCTCTGTGTCTAAAAGAGATGTACCAAAAAGCAGAGGGGGTCAGAAAAAATCAAACTAATTATTAATTATAGTATGGCCTATTGTTTTTGTGTTTACATTTTCATTGGTTTTTTTCCACCATTGACTAGGTCTTACTAATAAGTGATTAATACATGTCTTTCTTAACACAGATCTCAGCAGCCAAAAGAAAAGATTTGACACACTGCAAATGCATCTTCTTTTTAGGTGAGCAGTATGAAAAATGTGGGCAAACACAGTCAGAAAATGATCAGGACCTGGAATTTGTAGCTCAAATATATTTTGCCCCACTTTCTAAACTATATCCTACTTGACTCTGTTAAACTGGCAAAAGAGGAGAACTACTCATTCTCCAAATTCCTAGAAAAAAAATAACTGCAATGTTTTATGGAAACAATCAATTTTCTTTATTAACTGAGAAGAAATAAACATGAACCTTTTAACTACATGAACATAGCAGAATCAGAGATGTCAAATATCAGAGGCATGAATCCAAGTCGCTTTTGGAAAATATCAACACAAACGTACTTTTGTTCATTCATTCGAGAAATATTTAATGATCATTTACTATATGCAAAACCCCTCACTAAATACTTTGAGAAAGTCACGAAGGCGTAAAAGAAACTATCTCTCTCTCGTCTCCAGAATTTTATAACATTTTTATAGAGGTAAGACAAACCCAAACGTCTATAACAATGAAAGAATTGTATATGACAGCACAATGTTATCAAGTTTGTATTTGTATTAGTCATTTGCTGCTGTGTAACAATCACCACAAGCTTAGCCACTTAAAACAACCTACATTTGTTATCTCCTAGTTTCTGTGGGTCAGGAATCTGGGCACCACTTAGCTGGGTTCTCTGACTGACAGTCTCTCACAAAGCTACAATCAAGGCATCAGCTAGGATTGGGGTCCCATCTGAAAGGGCAATTGGGGAAGAATCTGATTTTAAACTCACTTATGTGTTGTTGGCAAGATTCAATTCCCTTTGAGCTGTTGGACTGAGGGTCTCAATTTATAGGTAGCTATTGGAGGCTGCCCTCGGATCCTTGCCACATAGGCTTCCCAAACATGGCAACTTGTTGCATTGAGCCATCAGGAAGAGTCTGTAAGCAAGACAGAAGTCACAGTCTCTTGTAATGTACCACAGAAGTAGCCTCCCCTCAAGATTGAGATGTCCTACTCATTAGAAGCCAGTTAGTCAAGGGGTGGGGATTATCCAAGCGATGAATACCAGGAGACAAGGGATTGTTAAAGACCATCTTAGAAGTTACCTACCATGATGGTTAAATAGGACAAGTAAGAAAACATACATACTAAAACAATGGCACCCGTTCAAGTTTGGACAACATTTTTTTTCTTGTTACATGAGGCGTTTAAAAGCAGGAGAAACAGAAAAATCTTAGTAATCTTTGCTGCCCCTGATATTGGAAAGATAAGAATCACAATTATCCTAGAGATGCCCTCATATGGGAAAGAAAATAGGAAAGAGAAGATGGGAGAAGGAACAATCTTTTACTGAGTGCTACTCAAGACCAAGCACTGCAGAAGGCACCACCTAGCCACAGACCTCAGAGAGAGCTCCCTTATGCACTTGAATACCTAAAGCATCAACTACAGATAAGAAAATGGAGATACTTCATTGCATTTTTAGAAAAGTAAATTCTTGGCTTGAAAATGACAGAGTCCAACACGCCTTTCCAAGTCCTCAGGAGATATAAACCAAACACTGAGGGAATTTGTCAAGACCAGACCTGCTCTGCAGGAAGTACTCAGATCAACATTACGTATTGATCAGCACAACAGACACCCACCAGTGAAAAACCACCCAAATGCTAAAGTTCAGAACCCAGTTACCACAATGGCTCAAGAGGTAAAACAAAGCGATAAAGTTCTACACAACAAGATGAACAGAAATCCACCCCACTTATCAATTCTTTCAATAAATGTGAATGGCTTGAACTCCCCACCGAAAAGACATAGGTTGGTTGAATGGATAAATAAATACAAGCCAAGTATCTACTGTCTCCAGGAAATGCATATAACCCACAAAGACTCATTCATACTCAAGATGAAGGGATTCAAAACAATATTCCATGCAAATGGAAACCGAAAGAAAGCTGGTGTAGCATTCTCATATCAGATAACATGGACTTCAAATCAACAAAAATAAAGAAAGACAAAGACAGTCATTATATAATGGTAAAGGGAACAATTCAACAAGAAGACATAACAATCCTAAAAATCTATGCATCTAACATAGGTGCACCCAGATTAATAAAGCAAATCCTACTTAATCTAAACAAAATGATAAACAACAGCATTTTAATGGCTGGAGATTTCAACGCCCCGCTGACAAAATGAGACAGACTCTCCAAGCAGAAAATAAACAAAGAAACAATGGACTTAAACAGGACTCTAGAACAAATGGGCCTAACAGACATTTATAGAACATTCTACCCCAAAACTACTGAATATATGTTCTTCTCCATTAGCTCATGGAACATTCTCTAAGATCGATCACATCCTAGGCCACAAAACGTGTCTCAAAAAATTTAAAAAAATAAAAATTATACCATATATCTTTTCACACTACAGTGTAATAAAATTAGAAATCAGTTCCAACAGAAACACTCAACTCTACACAAAGTCATGGAAATTACTGGCTGGATGTGGTGGCTCATGTTTGTAATCCTAGCACTCCGGGAGGCCAAGGCAGGAGAATCGCTCAAAGTCAGGAGTTTGAGACCAGCCTGAGCAAGAGCAAGACCCCATCTCTACTAAAAATAGAAAGAAATTAGCTGGACAACTAAAAATGTATAGAAAATAAAATAGCCAGGCAAGGTGGTGCATGCCTGTAGTCCCAGCTACTCAGGAGGCTGAGGCAGAAGGATTGCTTGTTTGAGGTTGCTGTCAGCTAGGCTGATGCCATGGCACTCTAACCCAGGCAACAGAGTGAGACTCTGTCTCCAAAAAAACAAAAAAAAACAAAGTCATGGAAATTAAACAACCTACTGCTGAACGATTATTGGGCCAAGGAGGAATTTAAGATGGAAATCAAAAGATTCTTCAAACTAAATGACAAAGGGCATACAAATTACTGAAATCTGTGGGATTCTGCAGTAGCAGTCCTAAGAGGAAAATTCATAGCCTTAAATGCCTATGTCCAAAAGACAGAAAGATCACAAATCAACATCCTAATGAATCATCTAGAAGAATTGGAAACAGAAGAGCAAACCAATCCCAAACCCAGCAGAAGAAAAGAAATAACTAAGGTCAGAGCAGAGCTAAATAAAATTGATTCTAAAGGAATTACACAAGGATTAATAAAATAAAAAGTTGGCTCTTTGAAAAGATAAACAAAATCAACAGGCCACTTGCTAGATTAATTAGAAACAAAAAAGAAAGGATCCTAATAAGCTCAACTAGAAATGGAAAAGGAGATATTACAACTGATACCACAGAAATACAAAATATCATCTTTGAATACTATAAAAATCTCTATGCTCATAAACTTGAAAACATTGAGGAAATGGGCAAATTCTTTGAAACACACAACCTCCCTAGGTTCAGTCAGGAAGAAATAAAACTCCTGACAGATCAATAGCAACTAACTAAATTGAAGCAGCAATAAAAATCCCCCGACAAAAAAAGTCCTGGACCAGATGGTTTCCCAGCTGAATTGTACCAGACCTACAAAGAATAACTGGTACCTTTACTGCAGAAATTATTTAATAACATAAAGAAGAAAGAAATCCTCCCCAACTCGTTCTATAAAGCCAAGATCATCTTGAGACTAAAGTCAGGAAAGGACACAACAAAAAAAGAAAACTACAGACTAATATCCCTAATGAATATAGATGCAAAAATTCTTAATAAAATCCTAGCAAACCAAATTCAGCTACACATCAAAAAAACAATCCACCACAACCAGGTGGGCTTCATCCCAGAGATGAAAAATGGTTCAACATACATAAATCTATAAATGTGATTCACCACATAAATAGAAGCAAAAACAAAGACCATATGATCCTTTCAATAGATCCAGAAAAAGCATTTGACAAAGTTCACCACCCTTTTATGATAAGAACTCATAACAAAATCAGCATAGATGGACTATACCTCGAAATTATAAAAGCCATATATGACAAACCCACAGCCAACATCACACCAAATGGGAAAAAATTGAGGGCATTCCCGCTTAGAACTGGAACCAGACAAGTTTGCCCAATGTCACCACTTCTATTCAACATAGTGCTGGAAGTCCTAGCCAGAGCAATCAGGCAAAAAAAGGAAATCAAGTGTATCTGAATAGGGAAAGAAGAGGTCAAAGTAACACTCTTTGCTGACGATATGATCTTATATCTAGAAAACGCCAAGAGACTTCTGGAATGGATAAATAAATTCAGCAAAGTCTCAGCTTACAAAATAAATGTGCACAAATCAGTAGCATTCCTATATGCCGACAACAGTCAAGCTGAGAATCAAATCAAGACTCATTACCTTTTACAATAGCAACAAAGAAAAAAAAAAGAAACCCTCAACCTCCTTAAACCTAGAGCAGTAAGCTCCACCTAAAAATGCGTGTGTCTCATCAACTTTTCCTTATTTAAAAGGTCACACATATGCTCACCATTCCCTAAAGTTATCATCAACAACTGAGCCTTGTGAAAACACAGATTTCAGAGGTATACATACATCTGCATTTTGTCTAGCTATGTCTTCTATTTAAACAAATAATACAACACTCTGTCCCCATATACTACCTCTTTGAAATTTGTGTTTTAAAAGAGAGCCTCTCCATATCATTTGCTGCTTCTGAGTGTTCTATCACATATGCAATGAATTAGCCAGGGCACAGGGTCGGGCGAGCAGTTGGATAGATATATCAAGCCGTATCCACAAGTAGGAAGTTGAAACCAGCTACACCTCCTCTGTCTCCCTAAGAGGGAAGTGTAAAGGGAACATTTGTTTCTTCCCCTTCTTCCCTACCCCAAGGAAAGTTATTAAGAGTTCTGTGGGGCACACTAACAGGGAATAAAGAAAGCATCACTATTATAACTTTACCACTGAACCACCAGTGGCACGTTGCCACTCGAGCATCTTACCCAGGTGTGAGAGGAGAAAGCCTTCCATTGGTTCCTCTTCCTCTACCAGCTTCCCTAAGGACGAAGGCTTTTAAGCTGCACAGAGTAAGTCTTGGCCATCTCTTTGCATCAAACAATTATTACTAAATACAAGGAAGAGTAGCTAAGAAGCATGAAGTGAAAGCAATTTGCCATGATTTATTTTAATGTCACCGCATGGACCCTAAATCTGTTATTGGTAATATTTCCATTAAGTGTCATATGCACTTTTTCTCCCCCTCCTAATTTCTTCCCTTTCTGTTCTTCCAATCTCTCTCCTTCCTTCTTTGTCTTTGAGACAAAATATCCTCTCTCCAAAGAGCAACGATGGCTTGTGGAGGCTGCCATCCAGAGTAACGTAGAGTAAGTTGATCTGTTTTTTAAGCTCTAGGGTCAAGTTCAGGTATCCATATTTTTTTGTTTCTTAGGTAATGATTCTACTGTGAGGCCAGAACTGAGAGTTTCTCCCATTCACAGCTCGACCCCCTAACTGTATTCAGTTCCCATATTTGAAGAATTAGAAAGCCTTTGATTGAGGAATAGAAAAAGGAAGAACTTACAAACCATGTTAGAAAGACATAACAGCAGTGTATCTGTAACACCAAGTGTATCTATCAATCCTTAATATGGTGGGTTCTATTAAAACTGTGGATCTCAAACTTAGTGCATGTTAGCATCACCTCAGGAACTGTTTTCAATCCTCATGTCTGCCACACCCCAGACCAGCTAGGTCTGAACATCAAGCAGTGGGACCCAGGATGTTCTCCTGCAAAGGCTCCCAGAGAGACTTGTTCCTCTTCCTCTGAGTCAGCATTATTTCACCAGACCACTGAATCCCCAGGTGGCTGCAAAGTGCAGCAAAGTTGAGAACTACCCAATTAGGGTCATTTCATAACCAAGCAAGGCATTTTGCCTCAAGATTACTTACCTGAATGCTGATGCTGGCAACTGTCTGATCTTCAGTTCTGTGCACTTCAACAAACTTCTACAGCATTCAGTATCAGTATGTTAGGAAATTAGGATACAAAAAAGAGTAAGACAGGCTCTGCCTTCCAGAACTGTATAATGTATGAAAGGACACAGACATAAAGAAATGCAGTAAACCCTGTATTATACAACAGACAGGGACTTTAAGGAGTACAGAAGAAGGGCATTTAGTTCAAGGTGGTGACAATAGGGGAGAGGACAAGGGGAACAGGAGTAAGCAAACAGCTTCCTGAGGACAGCTAAATGGAATTTCCAAGCTGGCCATGGGCAGAGGATATCCCAGGCAGAGAGAGCAGCTCAAAGGAGACAAGAGGCATGGAAGTTCATGACGCATAAAACTCATAGAATGAAAATGAGGCTGGAATGGAAGGCAAAGCCCTGGTCAGAAGCAAATGGCAGGCCACATCTGAGGGCTGGCCTGGCCTTCAACCACTGGAAAGGGGCGCACTGTGTGTTTAGGGACGTGCTTGGAGTGACTCTGCATTTTAAGGAAGTGACTCTGCAACATCTTGACTGAGTTTGAGGGTCATAAAGACTAACTCAAAGGAGTCCAAAAGAGAAATTACAAGGACCAAACTAAGCCCATGGCAGCAGAAAGAGAGAAGACAAGGATAATTGGAGACCTTAGGGAGTAGGTTTTGGAGACTGACCCAGTGTGTCCTTACTTTCAGGATTGAACCACAAGGTGAATTAATGGTGGTGTGTGAACTGAAGGGGCAGATTTGAGGAGCCCCAGTTCCAGAAAAAGATGAAGTCTATCTGTGTACCTTCTTGGAAGAATTTCCTTATTATAGTTATAACATGTGGCCGACTTTTGGAGACAATCCAGGGTCTGGGACTGAGCTGCTTTTATGGAGAGCTTGGCTGAAAGCCTTTGCAAGCCCACGGCTCTCACATTGTACAGCCATTTGGGGTGGCTGCTGGAATTCTTGATTATGTTTTAGGGTGATCACTCTCTTTCAATCAAACTCAGATGAGCCCAAGGAAAATTCATCGTTCCATTCCTGCTGGATCTGGATCTCAGAGTTCCAGGAACCATGTCTCCTGCGGTTTCAGTCCAAAGAGAGATCTTGGACTCATTATGATCCCAAGCCCAGGGGACAAGCAGGAGACCTTGTGAGGCTCTAGGTTATAGATGGGTCTACGTTATTTCTATAGAAGTGATCGGTGGCTCTGACAAAGGAAAAGGAGAATAGGGAGGTTGAGGGCCCTATACCCAAACCTTTAGATACTTCTCCAAAGATTTGATCTCTGGAGATGAACTGCTTTAAGCTGACTTGAGCTGGATCAAACTATACCAGGCCAGTCAGTTAACACTGCATCACCTGGAGGGCATCGCACCACACGCTCCTCTGGGAAAATAACAATAAGGGCGATTTAAAATGCTAGAAAGTGAATTAATTGCTTCCAAAATTTCATGCTACTTTAACATTCTGTGGTCATGTTGTCTTTTTTTTTTTTTAATTCTGACAAATGCTTAAAATTTTGTCAAAACAGAACTGCAATCATTCTGTGTTATACTGACATTATTCACACTTGCTAATGATTAACTCCCTTTGACACTGTAGCATTGTAGAAGGCAGAGTTGAACAAACAGCTCCAGGGGGCCCAGAAATGAGTTACATGAGACTGGGCCAACTGACTTGGAAGAGCTCCAGTGCTATTTCCCTAGTTTAGACTTGTCCTAAGGGGCATTTCCATTTGGGGACCCGAAGTTCTGGAATTCCTTCCTCTTCCTGGTTCAACAAAACTCTAATTTATTGACCTGCAGGGCACAGTCTAAGACATCTGTTAAGTTTGGCATTTCCTTGACCTGTACAGAGTATTCTAGTGAGTAAAAATGGTTCGCCTTTTTTTCATCCCAGTGTTTGCATTTACAGTGTGCATGCAACCAGACTCTAATCAAAGGAAGTACCTTATTATAAACCTAAGAAACAAAAGCATTTTCCTTTTTGAATCAAAGATGTCCCCTTTGGGGTATCACCTCAACATAGTCCTCTCTTTTCAGTGTGACAAAACTTTGGCTAAATATCCAGAATCCTTCCTTTACTGTACAAGGAGAAGAAAGTTTATTGAATGACAAATTTTCATGCTTTGCATGGAAAAAATTAGTCCTGCGAGAATGTGAGAAAATTTCTGTCCACAAGCCAAACGATTGGTATATGAGCACTGCCTAATAGCTCACATTCACCTTGGATGAAAAAGATAATGAAACAAAAACAAGCTTTGGAACCAAGGAGAAGGAGTAGAAATGCTCACAAAGCTCCCACCATGCACACGTGCCAGCCAGCAGCTAACAGCCCAGGCAATACTTGGCAGGTCTCAGAGTTGGAAGAAAAAGAGGCTAAAGGTGATTTGTTCTCTACTCCAAATGAGAGGTCCCCTGGGTAACACTTAATATTGCTTCATCTCTGATTTCTTATCAGCCGCCTTTGCCATAACAGGAGATGTCCACGAGAATTAAGCTGAAAAGAGGCCTGGGGTTAGATCTCTACAGTCCTTCTGTCAGCTAAGGAGAGAGAGGTGGGAAACTTGCACAAGGGCTGGTGGGCCCCCAACCCCTCCTTTCTTATCAGGAATAAGCTCCCCTAACTTTAAAAAGAAAAAAGAAAAAAAAAAAAAAAGCTTTTATCCCAAAATGAGAGATTTCATTTTTAGTATTTCCAGATCAAAAGGGGAAATAATTCCAATTTGTTTATAGAAAACGTAGACATGCCCGGGGGTTATGATAAATTGAGATCTAGACCCCACGTGGGATTTGAGCGTGCGCAGCTTACAATAATGCTAGACTGTTTGCAGTGTCTTTCATACAATGTCCTCAGACCTTCCAAAGCCAATATAATTGAAAATCGGAGGCAGAAGATTAAGCTGTTTGATCAAGGATAGGAAGAGATACTTCTTCACTGAAGTTTAAGAGGAGCCAGGAAGTTGGAAAAAAGGCAAAAAGTAGACATGTCTATATAAGAGAATTTCAGGAGTGAACACATAACACTATGTAAACTTAATCATCTAAAATATGGGTTAGATCTTAATGTTTGATAAAAAAGGAAGCTATTTTCTGATTTTTTGCCTGTATTTAAGTACTGAAAGAAAATTATGTATTTTTAAATCATATGATTATACATTTTTTGCATGTTTTCTAAAGTACAGGATAGAGTCCATTGAGAAAGAAGAAAGACTGTTATGGTTCATATTAAATTACTAACAATAATAAAAAATATTAAACTTGGTAGAGGGTCAAAGATAATGCCCCCGTGAGTCACTTTCTTTTGTATTTCCAGCAATGGCAATGAAACCACATTGACCCGCCCGTACTAGTTTTTCTATGAGCAACTGCAAAGATTGGGGTACAATGTATAGATAGAGCACACAGCTAAGTGGCGCCTGCCCAGATCTGAACCATCAGATGGGTTTTCCTGGGCACCCTTAACTACACCAGAGTCATCTATTAATAGCAAAACAGGCAGGACATTCCCTGTCTTGTATGGTTTTGCTAATTGAATACAGACTACTACCAGGTCCTTCTTAAATTTGTCCTAAACCCTGTAGCCATTTGCAGTGGCAAGAAAAGGTTTGAAGCCAAGATTCACTTGACTTTAAGAGTCATTTCGACTTTTTATGTTCTGCTCCAAATAGCAAGTTTTATGAGGGCATTGATTGAAGGACCCAGGTGGAATCAAGTCTGGCTGCAAAAGGAATGAAAACAATGAAGAATCTGATTGTGATAGGGAAAACATTACATGAAAAATCCACGATTTTACTAGTTTGCTAGGGCTACCATAACAAAGTTCCATAGACGAGGTGGCTTAAATAACAGAAATTTATTTTCTCACATTTTTGGAGGCTGTAAGTCTGAGATTAAGGTGTCAGCAGGGCTGGTTTCTTCTGAGGCCTTTCTCCTTGGCTTATAGATGGCCATCTTCTCCCTGCATTTCTCATGGTCTTCCCTCTGTGTATCTGTGTCCTAATCTCCTATTCTTGTAAGAGTACAAGTCATATTGGATTAGGTCCCACTCCGATGACCTCATTTTGATTTGATCACCTCTTTAAAGACCCACATCTCCTAATACAGTCACATCGTGAGGTCCTGGGGGTTAGAGCTTCAACATATGGATTTTTAGGGATACAATTCAGTCATAACAACAGCGAAATATGCTAATGTCATCCAAAAGACCACCAGGATGGCTAAACAGAAAAGGAGAGCTTTATTTGACGGTATCAGTTTGCAGACTGGGAAGAGACAATTCCCGCCGTGGACCGAAGGTGCTCTCTCTTCCAAGAGGGAAAGGGCAGGTTGAGTTTTCTGCCTCACAGGGTCTGTATTACACAGCAGAGTCACACATATTCAGTAGGTTTGGGGGAAAGCTATACATATTTATGAGGGGAGTTGAGTGCATGTGCGGTGGGTAAACATATATGTAACACACATCCCATCTTCACTTTGGGGAGGGGTTTTAGCATTAAAGTGAAGTTAAATTTGGCTCTTTACCTCGAAAGGTGAACTACAGGCTACAAAGACAGTTTGTGCACAGTCTCTGTAAGCTGGCTGAAACTGGCTTCAGGTCTACATTTATTTATCAGGAAAGAATGTTTGTAAGGCCAGTCTTCTGTCCAACCAGAGTTATAGTGGCCTGGTTTGTAAATCAGAGTTAGGAAGAGTCTGACAATTTTCCTGATAGCTCCTACTGTTAAGGAGTTTAGCAAGGGTGTGGTTTTTCTTACAGCTAGGAATTTAGGAAGCTTGCAATGCCAGCCAAGACCTGGACTCTCCCCTGTAGGAAACTTTCATTTCCTTAATCTTGGGTCCATCTTAGTTGATAAAGGCCATCTATTTTGGTCTCTCAGATCACACTAGCATCCCCACAAGGGACTACTGCAAAGAAGAAAGGGAACTACAGACTCAGAAATTTGAAGAACCGCATGTGATTTCTTTGAAACAATTCAATCTGTCATGAATGTAGCTAAAAGTTACCTGCACTTGCCATGAAAAATTTAAGAGTCCTGCTTACCTCCATGTGCCCCCCCACACACAAAAAAAACCTTAAATTAATCCTTGAGATTTTGTTAAATGGTTTCAGAACTGAACAAGACCACAAGGAATCATCCCATCCTTTCTACAGCAAAAGGAGGTGTTTGTTGATCTGTATAGGTACCTTCTTATGGCCAATGGGAAACACTGATGGCACCTGGCATGGTACCTGTTGGCCCTCTCGGTAAAGGTTAGTTGTATCATAAGTATCTGATTTGAAACAGGTATATAAGCTTTGTAATGAAAAATACTGCAAACAAATTTTTTAAGAACTCAGAAAACCTATGCCTTCTCAGGGTCAGGTGACTAAAACACATTTCGGTTTCCCTCTCTCCTTTCCCTTTTACTATTAACTCATTAAACAAACATGTATCCAGCATCTACTAAATTCCAGGATCCATCCTAGATACTGTAGACTGTGTCTACCCTGGAGGTGATCACAGCCTAGGAAACAAGGCAGATGTTAAACACATGGTTAATCAAGCAACAGACAAAAGCAATAATGTCAGTGAGATGACTACTTGGCAACTTAGCTGGGCCATGGTGCCCAAATATTTGGTCAGACATTATTCTGGGTGTTTCTATGAAGATGTTTTTTGGATGAGATTAACCTTTAAATTGATGGACTTTGAGTAAAGCAGATTGCTCTGTGGAATGTGGGTGGGTCGCATCCAATCAGTTAACGTTCTTAATAGCACAAAGCCTGATCTCCCCTGAGCAAGATGAAATTCTGCTGGTACACGGCCTTTGATCTCAAACTGAAACTCTTCTCTGAGTCTCCAGCGTGGTGTCTACCCCACCAGATTTATCAGATTTTGGACTTGCCAAGCTTCCATAATTGTGTGAGCCAATTTCTTAAAATAAATCTCTCCATATACATATGTGTATACATATGTGGACACACATATGTAAACACATATATGTAGCATATATACGTATATATGTATACATCCATACACACACACACACATCCTGTTGGTTCTGTTTCCCTGGAGAACCCTGACAAATATAGTAGGTGTAGTGTTTTTATTCCCTTAAAATTGCAGAAGGCTTCTCAGAATAATTGGTATCTGAGTAGGATCTGAAGAAGAGAATATTTCCTAAAACTGGTAGGTATAAATCTGGGGACTAAGCTAGAGAGGGCTTTTTCTAAAACCTGTGTCCACCACCCAGACAAATATTCTGGAATGCAAAGATCTCTTTGAGAATTGTTTTTAATTTTGTGTTTCCATTTTGATAATCTTTATAAAGATTAACATAAGCATACTTGGTATCACCTGGATAACGACACAGTAACAGTGCTTTCCTATAACTTCAGCATCTCCAATTGCATTTATGTCTGTGGTCACGTTTGCAAGAAATCACATTGAAATAGGACCTACAAATGAAGTAAGGAGAGAACTGAGACACCACATGGCACACACTGCACTGGATTGCCTAATAGATTAAAGAAAGGAGAGGTACATGCATATAAACACACACACAGACAGACACGCACGTGTACAGATTCACGCATGTGGGGTTTTTTAAAAAAGATTTTGATATTTCAGTAAGTCTAGAAAATGACAGATTGAAACAAATCCTTTACAGATGCCTAGAAATGCTACATGAAGATTGAATAGTTGAGCTTGAAAGAAGAAAAGGAGAGAGAGAGAGAGAGAGAGGCCTGTTGATACTAGAAATAAAAAAGAAACCGAAGCTCCATTCTGGCAAGCACTCGTGCTGATGAGTGATGGTGGGGCGGAGGTGGGCACGGGGGATAATTGAAGTCAGTGAAGGCTAAAGGCTTGGCTTTTGTAATGAATTAAAAATCCTAAAATGTGGAAAGTTGGAAGTGTAACTCATACATAAAGTCAGGTCTTGAAGGGCTGCAACCCTGGCAAAGTAGAACTAGAAAAACTCTGCCTGCTGCCCAGGGACCTGACGGAATATCTCTGCCTTGGCTCTGTGTAAGGAAAAACGTGCGTTAAGAGAAAGCAAAAGACTTGGCCTGGGACTCTGATGGGTTTGAGGTCTGAATGCTGTTATTCACCAGGACTAAGAAATTACAAGACAATAATTTATCACATATTTGTTTATAATATTTTGGGGGCACCTTGAAGAAGAAATACAAATCTTTTCTGGAAGGATATGTACCAAACCTTTGTCACACAGAATTCTCACTTAAAAATGTGCAAGTTCTGTAGAAAATGAGCTCATAATAAAAAATTACAAGAGAAAGTCAGAAGACAAAACAAGAGGGTCAGATGCCCTAGAAATAAAGCTAATAAAATAATAGTCTGAAAGCTAATATAAAAAATATGTTTAAACTGATTAAGGAGATTAAAAAGCATAAAATAGATAAAAGAATATATGTTACAAAAATACAGATAGATTTGAAAAAATAACTAAACTAGAAGTTCTAAGGAAAAATATAAACATTAAAAGTAAAAACTCAGTGGATGAGTTAAAGAACAAACTGGACACAATTGAAAAGAAAGATTAATGAGTTATATGAATAAGGTAACCAGAACAAGGCCCCAAAACATACAGGGATTCTTTTTAAATATAAGGAAAGTTAAGATACATTTAGAAGAGAATAAAAATGTTCAACAGTCATCTATTAGGTATTCAGAGGAAAAGAACAGAAAATCCAAGGAGAGGCAATATTTGAAAAGATAATGGCTGAGTACCAAAATTGATTAAAGGAATGAATCCTCAGATGAAGAATGATTTTGACTCTTAAGCAGAATAAGTAATAAGATACCCTTTGATATGCCATTGTGAAACTGAGAAAGAGAAAAATCATAAAAGTAACTAGTGTAGAAGAACAAATGAGCCTAAAAGGAAAAACAGTTAGATTGGCAGTAATAAAAGCAGAGGCCGGAAGACAATGGAATAATTTTTTCAAAATACTAAAAATAATCTAGAATTTTATACCCACCTAAACTACAATTCAGTAATGAGGGTACTGAGGGAAAACATAGTTTTAGACAAATATCAAAAGGGTTTACCACTCACAAATCCTCAATGAAAGAATTCCTAAAAAACATACTTTAAGGAGGACTCTAAATACCCCTCCCCACAATAAATTAAAAAGAAATGATGAGCAAAGTAATTGATAAGCATGTGTTTAAATTTAAGCAGCATTGACTATATAAAATACTAGGAAACAATAACATAATAGAAGGGGATGATTTTAAAGCACTCTAAGATCTTTGTATTTTAAAGAAAATAGTAAAGATATTAATTACTACAGATTTGGTCTGGTCAAATGACCATTTTTTAAATTTAAGAATAGTCACTAAAAAAGTAGAAATCAAATGTTACCAGAGGATAAAGGGAGGAATTTTTTTAAAAAGAATCAAAGAAAAAAAAGGCAGTTAGAAAGCACAAAATGAGATGGTAGAAATAAATTTTAAATATCGGTGATCTCCATCAGTGTAAATGGATGAAACTCCTCAGTTAAAAGACAAATCTCAGACTGGATCATTTCCATCTAAAGGAAATAGAAGGGATTGTAGAACAAAACACATTATGTCACACACACACAAACACAGAGACTTCAGAAATGCAAAATACAGGGCATCCCACAAGAACCTAACTTGTTTCTGAAATAAGTCAATAGCAAGAAAGGAGGAACTGCTCTATATTAAAAGAGATTTAAGGGATATAACAGCCAAATTAAATACACGGACCTTGTTTAGATTCTGATTCAAATCACCAACTGTAACAAAGAACAAGAAAATTAGAGGAATTAAATTATATGTTGAGTATTACGTGATACCAAAAGAATATTATTTTGTTGGATTTGATAATGATATTGTGTTATATAAGAAAGAAATGTATTATTTAGAGAATACATACAAAGTGTATAGGGTAAAATATGATGTTTGGGAAATATTTAAAATGCTTCCGCAATAAAAACAAAAATAGAAAAGGCATATTTTTAAAGGGTTAGGGGAAGCAAATATGATAAAATCTTGGTAAGTGATTAATCTGGTTAAGGGCTATATGGGAGTTCATTGCACTATATTCTCTATTATTGAATAGGTTTTTAAAAGATTTTAGTCCTAGCTACAAGCTGTTTTCAAAAGACACCTCTAATCCCTTCTTGGCCTTTTGGCTAAAGTCAAGTGTAAAAAACACTTCTAAAGACAATGAAATGTTTAAACAAAACGATAGAAAATAATGCAACATATAAATAGCAACCAAAAGAAAGCTGGAAAAACTACAGTCATATCAGACAATTAGAACTTAAAGCAAAAAAACAAACAAAAAATATGTGGGGGGAATAAAGAAGGTCATTACATAATGATAAAAGGAACAATTTATCGGGGGGGGGGGGAATCCTGAACCTACAGGTTCCTAATAACATCGCCCATAAAAGAAGAAAGAAGTAGAGGTTTGAAGAGTTGAAAATCAGATACACTATCAGGCATAGTAGGAAGCTATAACACATTGTAGTGGGTTGAATTGTTGTCCCCCAAAAGATATGTCTAAATCCTATAAGTTTTTTTTGTTGTTGTTATGTGAAAAAAGGGCTTTTGCAGATGTAATTAAATTAAGGATATCCAGATGATACTATCCTGGCTTATCTGCCCCAAATCCAATGACAAATGTTCTCATAAGAGACAGAAGAGAAAATAGACGCAGAGGAGGCCACTGTAGGAGGATGAAGGCAGCGACCAGAGTCATGAGCCAAGGAATGCCTAGAGCCACCAGGAACTGAAAGGGGCAAGACAGGATTCTCCCCTGGAGAATCACACTCAGAGGGAGGGTAGCCCTGGCCTCACCTTGATGTCAGACTCTGCCTTCCAGAACTGTGAGAGAATAAATTTCTATTGTTTTAAGCCACTGAATTTGTGGGAATTTGTTATAGGAGCCCTAAGAAACTAATCCATGTGCCTCTCTCCATAGTTGGTAGATCAAGCAGACAAAAAGATAATAAAAACATATAAAAGATTTCAACAACATAATTAGCAATTTTTATCTAATGGGCCTATATGCAATCCTGCACTCAATTATTTTTAAAAACACACATTATTTTTCATCACACATGAATTGCCTATATCAATTTGAGTAATATTGTAACAAAATGACTTAAGTCAACACTGTAAGCTGAAATCATTTTTATCCTCTAAAAGAGCAGGTGCATTGCCCAAGTATGAGAAAAATTGGCTTAGAACTTTCTGACCTTTTCGTATACTAGAGACAGCTTGTCTTCTTTCTGCTTAGGAGCGAATATAGTTCACTAATTAGACGCAAATAAACAACTACACCCAGGCTCTTAGTTTTTATCTGTTTTGGACGACTCTTACAGGAATTAAAAATTTCAAGGACACACAGATTCCATTGTCATTTCAAAGCACTCATGCTGTAGTCATTGTCATCATGACTAGCAGGATAATTACTCTTAAAGTAACAGTCCCCAGAAGCAATAAGGTTTTTTGTTGTTTTTTTTTAACCTGGTGTTGCCAGTCAACTCTGAGGCTTCATAAGTAAATACACACAAAGCCAACATGCTTAAATAAATTTTGCATGAATCAGATCATACATTTTATATGCCGCTCATGAAAAGAAGTAAGTTAACAAGTGTAACACATTGGACATCTAGGGAGGAAAAAAAGGTAAAAGTAATTTTCAGAAAATAGCCATACCTATCCTGCTTAACTAGTATACCAACAAAAACAAGAATCAAATTATAGCAACGTGATGGGAAGATACTGACAGTGTGAGCTGCCTTTTTCTTCCTCCTTGAATTGCATCATTCATACCGTTACCTCCTCAGGGCAAGGACTAGGTTATTATTTTTTGGCACAACTCTATTTAACCATGCAATGTGTGCACACTTCCAGCTTGTAGAAATATTAGACAATTTTATTAAAAGAAAAAAAAACTCTTCACACGTCTGCACCCTGTTGTATCTCCTGGCCCCCAGCAAGGGAAGACATCTTTAGAACTGAATCCAGTTTGGAAGGAGGGATGTTTGCCCAGTGAAGCATAAAGTATGTTCTAGGATATCTGGGAGAAAGGTCACTGTGCCAGGGTTTCCATTCCATCAACTGTGCACTGCCATGGCATTTCCTGGAGGGATTATGTAATGTATTTGGACAAAGACCTCTCTGGTTGCCCACTCTTAGTGGAAAGTAAGCTTTGGAAGGAACAGTTAAGGCATAAAAAGAGAGTTCCTCAGGGCAGCTTTGCAGACAGAGCCAAAAAGTCTCATGACCCATAAAATACTTTAAGTTCTAACCAGCTCTACCACAGAGTGTCAGAATCACATCTAACAGCATGAGCCGCATCTGCCAGCAGACATCATATGATGGGTCCAAATTTCTGTTTCATTCTCATTCTTCCTCATATTGTGGTTTCCTTCTGAACTAGATTGATCTCTTTTTAATTCTGACCTATGCTAATTTGCATGGCTGCCTTAAAGGGGATGAAATGGTACTTTCTAAAATGTTAGGCGAAATCAAATTACCTGAGAAGTCATCTAAAATGTTAGGTAAAATCAAATGCCTTGTGCCAAATTTTCAGAACAAAAAATACAGTGTTCTATTCTAGTGGCCTTGGCTGAAAACAGCGACTTAATTTCATTTTCTTGTTTAAGGTATTGTCCCAGGCAATAACTAAATATCTGATTATAAACTAATGTGTAAATGCTATTCTTTGATTTTCAGAAGAGAGAAGTTAGAACCAAAATTGTAAATTAATTACAGTATGTAAATGTCTCATGGATACACAGAAGCACATGCCTTCTGGGAGGCAGACATCCTAAGCCAGGTGATATTAGCAGGTAAAGAGAAATGCTTAGGGCTTGTGCCAAGAGAGCCACACCTTTTAGCAAAGCGTTTCAGCTGAGAGCTGCCCTGTCCCTCTGAGTTTCCACAGCTATAGCTGTGGTTACCCCTGGGTCTAAACCAAACACTTTTCTTCTCCAGTAGATTTTTTTTTTTTTTTTTTTTTTTTTTGAGACAGTGTCTCAGTCTGTTGCCTGGGCTAGAGTGCTGTGGCATCAGCCTAGCTCACAGCAGCCTCAAACTCCTGGGCTCAAGTGATCCTCCTGCCTCAGCCTCCCGAGTAGCTGGGACTACAGGTATGTGCCACCATGCCTGGCTAATTTTTTATATATATATTTTTAGTTGTCCAGCTAATTTCTTTCTATTTTTTTAGTAGAGACGGGGTCTTGCTCTTGCTCAGGCTGGTCTTGAACTCCTGAGCTTAAATGACCCACCTGCCTCAGCCTTCAGAGTGCTAGGATTACAGGCATGAGCCACCACGCCCGGTCTCCAGTAGATTTTCAATATCATAAATGTCTTTTCCTCATTGCTTTTAACTATCCACACCTTTCTGAGGATCCTATAGCCTTTCCCATTGCCCTGGGCATCAAGACCTGGTCTCTCCTTCAAGAAATTCAGCCCTCACACTCTCCAAAGACTCTACTAATGCTCTATACTTCAAAGCCTATCAGGGGCCCTTCTCCATAAACTTCCTTCCTTTGTTTTCTCTCTTTTTTTTGCTATTCTCTGACCCCAGTACCCCTTCTCCTTCCACCTCAGCACCGAAAAAGTAGGAAAAAGGGAAGACATGCAGCACTCCACCAGTCATGTGTAAGTCACATTACCCCCTATCCCCAACACCGGCTCTTGGGCTCACCCAGAGTTCTCCAAGGTAAACAGCTCCTGAGCCCTTGCTGTCCTCTTCAGCAGCTTCTTCAGCTTCCTCAGAGCTCCTGCTGCCGAGCCACCCACTTCCCGGTTCTCTGTCATACTCCCTTCTCACCTCCACTCCACTGCGTTTCCCAGTCCTTGGCTTGTTAGTAGGTGCCTACTGGAGTGCCAGGTGGTGTACACATTTATTTCTTCCAGGGGTGACAATTTTTCTCAAATTGAAGATGCTTAGAATGAGGGGAAAGGAATTAAGTAATTTATCTAAGTCTTTTGAAGCACTATTTTTGTATTAAAACAATCCTGGATAAGTCATAGAGTAGAATGCAACATCCACATTAATTTTTAAAATGAAAATGAGATTTCAAAGAAGTTTAGAATCTGGGGGTGGGGGGTGGCTTCTGGCTGCACCAGTAGGTCCCTCTGCCTGTACATTCTCATTTTTCTCTCCCCGAGGGGCACACAAGAGACACTGGAAAACACCTGCCAGAATCCCAGGCTGCTCTTGACTCATTTATCAACTTCTTCATTCACCAAATTGAGCACCTACTATATGCCAGGCCTGTGAATATAAATATGATTTAAACAAGTCCTTACCTTCAAGCAGCTAACAGTTTAGAGAGACTAATGCAAATAACCAGCTATAACAAATGTAATAACTTTTATAATAAAAGTATGTACAATATGTTATAGTATCACATACAAGGTGGCAATTAACCATTTCAGAGAGGACAAAAGAAGAGTTCAAAGTTTGGCCATCTGGTTGTATTCCTTAAACTGTGTGTATTGTTCTGTCATATCTTCTAGTATCAACGAAGCCTGCCTTAGGCATTCATTACATTTCCGTGTCTAATTAATTTACTTTGCATAGCATCAAATGCATATAGAACCTAATGTATTATTTTGATGCCAGGAAGTGGTAATGGTTAAACACATTGCTGTGGGTTGAATTGTGTTCCCCCAAAAAATATATATTGAAATCCTAACCTCCAGGACCTCAGAAGGTGACCTTATTGGGAAATATGATTTTTACAGAGGTAATCAAGTTAAAATGAGGCCACTAGCATGGCCCTAGTCCAATATGACTGGTGTCCCCATAAAATGGGGATTCGGGAGACACACACACACAGAAGGAAGACAACGGGAAGACACACAGGAAGAAGGCTGGCATGTGACTGGAGTGATTATCAGCCAAGGAACGCCAAGGGTTGCCAGCAAACACCAGAAGCTACAAGAGGTGAGGAAGGATTCTCCCCTAGAGCCATCGGGAAGGGCACAGCCCTGCCAACGCCTTGATTTCAGGCCTCCAGCCTCTGGAACTGTGAGACAAAAAAATTCTGCTGTTTTAAGCCACCCAATTTTTAGTACCTCTTATGGAAGCCTTAATAAACTAATGCATGCTCTCCATTTCAGTGCAAGTGCATCTCTTTTCTAAAATTAAACCTCACCTTTGTTGTTCTTGGCAATATTCGCTGCTCATAGCTAATCTCCAAGTGAGTTTCTCCACTGCAGTGGCTCTAAGGTGTCAGCGCTGGGCCGGCTGCATCCGCATCAGCAGGGAACTTGTTAGAAATGTCCTATACCTCAGGTCCCACCCCAGACCCCCTGAAGTCAGACACTGTGTGAGCAGGAGACTCTGGCGTGAGAACCACTGCTCTACTGCACGCATTGGCCAATCACACTTTGCTTCTGAATCCTACTCTATTCCCAGTATTAAGGATTATTAGATATTAGTTCTCATCTTCTGAAATATCACAACAAGAAAAATAAGTTACAGCTTTCATATTATTGCCCCCAGCTAAACCTGCAAAGACTCAAAAGAGTTTCTTTGGAAGGGCCTTCAATTCTGTGATTGACAAAACTGGCAAACGAATGGAATGTAGAGATTTTCGAAATATTCTTCCACATTTGGCACTGCCCCGCTGCCTCCCAAGCGCCCTGGGACACACATGAGTGTCCTCCTGCTGCAGAATGTCCACCAAACTCACCAGGCTGCCCCACCCAGGCTGTGTCCGGTCATATCTCAGGATCCAAAATCGCCTCCTCTTTTTCCCTTCAATAAAATGTCCATTCACTCAGAGGATCAGTCTCAGTGAAGCATTTGGAGGAAACTACTGATTCTTTTACAATTTCAGCAATAATGACTGACAGTGGTCCCACCTTAATTGGTCCAGATTATATGATGTTTTTAAAAGGTGATTTTTTTTTTTTTACTCGAACTCTATTTGGGAAGGTTTCAAGTACTGTGTCAAAATAAAATGAAGGTCTTTTTGTTTGTTTTTATTTTTGAGGATGGGTTTGAGGAGTGGGGTGGCCAATACTCTTTAAATTACAACAAGTTCACAGAACAAATAAATCTCAGCTCACTCGAGGCCAGTCCTGTTTTGCAACTCTCTCCCACTCCCGGGTAACCAGCCTGCCAGCTTGTTTACCTTGAAGAAATGGCACCAAGCCTATCCTTGTACTTTTACCACATTCCGTATTGGGTGAGTTTTTTTGGTTGGCATTTTTTTGGTGTGTGTGTGGGTTTTTTTGGTGTTTTTTTTGTTGCTGTGTTTTGTTTTTTTGTAGATATTTCAATTTCTTAACAGGAAATTTTAGCTGCTGGTTTGAAACTAATTGAAGTATTTTGTATGCACACCCTGAGACCCTCAGGCTAGGGTATATTTTTAATAAATCAAACAAATAAATTCCAAGCTTTGTACTAACCGAAATGTCTTCATGCCTTTAATGGTGGCCCCCTAAATGAAAATACTGAAAAAGTGCAAGAATAATGCCTCCTTAGTGGAAAAAAAATAGGTTAAAAAATAGAATGAAATTCACAGCATAAATTTTCCTGGAAATTGGTCCCTAGCTCCTACTCCCAGAGATCACTCCGAAGCCAAGGCCATGGATGGGAAGGAAAAGGAAAATTGATGTGTAATAAACATTGTGCCAGGTGCTTTGTTTCTATTATGGGACAATTGGGTTAAGTGACTTCAACCAATCAGATATAGCCCCCTGAAGGGATGAGCCAAGGTTAAATCATAACTAGATTCATCCCCAAACTAACTCCTTGCCCTCAAACCTAAATGGAAACCAAACTAACCATCAGAAGAATAGAACTTAGGCCATTGTGTCAGTCAGGATATCGTTTCAAATTATAATATCAAGGAAGTTTGTCATCTCTTATAATCCAAATGTCCAGTGGGAAGATAAGTTTCAGGGTCTGTTTGATGGAGCAACCCAAAAATGTCATTAAGAAAGGATCCAGGTTCTTTCCATCTCTCCACTCTGCTTTTTACAAGTCAGTCAACACCGACCCAAGTCTTTTTTCAAGGTGGCAAAATGGCGGCAATCAGTCCGGGCTTCACGCTGACACACCACAGCGGCTAGAAGAGAGACAATCTTTTCTTCTGATACCTCTCTCAGAAAAGGGAAAAGATTATTTTCCCCAGAATGTTCCAGCAAAACTCTCTTTTTAAAAATCCATTCACTCATCTAATATTTATTAAGACTTACTATGAGGCAGGGACTTGGAATTCATTAGAAAACAAAATAAAATTTTCTGCCCACATGAAGCTTCTGCTAGAGTCTCGTTGGGTCTCTCGAGTCTCATTGGAGCTGTCCCTGGACCTCTTAGATTCTGGTAACCTCATCTCTCCCCTTTTATCCCCCCAGCCTTAGCTGTGAGTAGCTACCTTTCACAGTTAGTGATCTCTGGTTACCTGTGTCCCCTTTTTTCTCTTTTAACCTTTGCACATCTTTATAATCAATCTCCTGTATTAAACCCCCCTCTGTTTGAAATCCCAAGTATGTGCCTCCTTTCCTGAAGGGACCCTGACTGATATGTGATGAAAACCCAAACAAAGATCTACTTGCCATGAGAAGAAATTGAGAAGGTGAGAGTGAATCTTGGGTAGGCACCTGGTCTATAATCGCTGGGTTATTTATCACCAACTTGGACACCGCTGAGCAAAAGGCCATGAATCAGCAATACTAGGAGGAATTAAGAACTGATGTCTATAAAGGTGGCACATACCTGGGCGTAACTGGCAAATTTGTCTCCAGGCATCTATCTGTATGAATGGATTTTGGTTGAATGGAAGGAAACTCCACAGGAAAAGTTTTCTGAATGGGCATCTAGAGGCAGAGAAGGTACCAGAGGAGGGAAGGAAGGGAAGAAATTGTAGGAAGATAGCGTGGTGATGCTTCCTCTGTCCAGCCATGTGTTCTCAATCTGTGCCTCATGGAGAGACAGGGAACAGGCTGGCCAGAGGGGACAAGCAGTGCTACTTGAAGCCCAGGGGACAACTGGCTGGAGCATTCTCCGACTCCGTGTAGAATTCAGTGAGCTCTGGCGCATTCCCTCTTTGGGCCATTCTAATTGGGCTTTTGTCCCCATAATTTGACCAAAACTGCTCCTGTGAAGATCACAAATGACCTCCATGTTGCCAAATCCATTGCTCAAATGTCAGTTCTCATCTTACTTCAGTATCAGCATTGCTAATCTTTAGCGTTCTTCTGCAAAAGCGTGTGTTTTAGAGACATTCTGCTGCTCTGAATGGATGCCAAATAGCTAAAGGAAAACTAACGACGACAATAATAGCTGATATTGTTGAACACAACTCTTATCCCTGAAAAAGGAGTACGCAGAACAAAGCAAAACAGCAGACCTAGAGAGAAAGGTGTTTCAGCAGACTAAAAATTGAGAATCAGGAGCAATGAACAAAGCACAAAACTGCAGGCTCCAGAAGGGCAGGGAACTGTCTGTCCTGTGCCATCTACTCCCCTGTACAGCCTGGCTCATACCCCATGGTGTTCTATGAGTTCCAGTCATCCAGTCTCAAGCCAAAGGCCTGCCGCTAATAGTGTGGTCAAGTCCATATTCAGTGGATAATAAGCACACACACAGTGCGAGAGGCGCTGTGCCAGGTCTCACGTTGGGTCCAAGAGCACTGGGCTAGGACTTCTTGAACGTCTCCAGCTAAGGATATATGAGTCCTAAAGACCAGGTTAGGGCTGGATCTGCAGTTTGAGTGATCTTGCAGCCAAAGGAGAAGGAATATGAAGGATAAAAACTAGATATGCCAAGCAATTTCCTTTTATCTTTCTTTCCAGAAGTACCGCTCATATTTCTAAGTGTCTGTATAATTGTTCATTCAAGTCATACTGCTGACAGAGGCTGAATGTATCACCAAGTGCTCTCAAGGTCTGATAAAAAATGATGGGATAGTCCGATATTTTTTGAATAACCTTAGCAATGAAATCAATTAAGATCAGAAGCAGATTGTTCCCAAAAATTCATTTTTTCCTTTGTAAATACCCTTTATGTATTGATTTTGAGCTGGTTAAAATGTCACTTATACATTTTTTGACTCTCATTGGAATGCTCCAGAAAAATGATTAACTAGTAAAACTAAGTGGCATCAAGGTTCAAAACAAAATCAGTTAATTGAAAAAAGGGTTCATTCACATCTGTATAGAATCACCTTTTGTTTTTATTAATACATTGGCTTCCTATTATCCAAAAATGCAGAATTGAGCAAAACTATGAATTAGTTACAGCAAAACTTCCCAGTGCTCTTAAAATAAATTTCATTTCCTTGACAATGGCACATTTCCTTTTTTGTTGGTTTATCATCCCATGAACCATAAAGTCTCAGTCTCATAGGTTAAATCTTTAATTCCATGAAATCCCTGCATTATCAGAAAGTTCATGTCACCCAAACGATGACATCTAAAGTAAACTGTCCTTGTTCGTAGAATTCCACTTTAACCTTCTCCCTTTTAGTACTCTCCTATGAGCAAAGATACTTCTATCATAAAGAATGATGTAAGAAAAAAATACATATCAAAAACGTTAAGTTAAAAACCGTGTAGTCCCAAGTCTGAACTGAAAGTAACAGTATAAACTCAGTATAAACAAAAGACTGTAGAAGAAATTATAAGACAATTAGAAATGTAAACACTGCCTGGATATTTGATAATATTAAAAAATTATTGCTAAATTTCTTAGGTATGATAATGATATCATGGTTGTATTTTTAAAAAGTCTTTATCTTTCAGAAAGAGACACAAAAATACTTTCAAATAAAATGATATGATGTCTGAGATTTTCTTAAAAATACTGCAGGAATGGAAGAAGTGGGTGTTGAATTTGGATGATGAGCATGTAGATGTCAATTCTATTAATTGGTCTAGCTATGTGTATGTATACGTACATACATATGTATATGTATATTTGTATATGTACATATATATGTACATGTACATACTGAAGTAGTTTCAGTACAAGTTACTAGAGGGTCACACCTAACTTGCCAGCAGTTCAACAATGTTTTTCCCCAGTGACTCTCTCATCTATTTTTGCAAATTAATATACTTAATTCTCTTGCTTTCAAATGATCTTAATTCTCTTGCTTTCAAATATCATAGGGTTTCCCTCCACGGATTCACCTCATCCTCTTCTGCCATCCATAGACGTTAGAGTGAATCAGATGGAATATGAATTAAAAGAGCTCAATTGGACAGTAATTCAAAAGGAAGTCAATTAGACCTGTTTTTTGGATGGTGGATGGAGTGGTAAAATGCGGAATTATTTTTTATTTTCTAAGGAGCTCACTGTTCATTATTAGTCTCTAGTACTGGAGAAAAACCCTTGACCTTCACATAGCATAAGATATCCCTAATTCTTCTGTGCGTCTAGGAAAATGTTAGTTCTGCAATCTCTATGTGCAAAAAGCCTAGGAACATGACTGTGTCTGTCGGTGCACTTCCAGAACTTTCCCTCCAATCCCTTGAGGTACCAGCAGTTAGTGTTCATTAAGGAAAGTCAATGCCTGGAACAAGTTTCTGAGGACTAACTTCAGTCTATTGGATGGAAATAATAATAATAATAATAGTAGGAAATGCAAATCAAAACCACAATGAGATATCACATATCTCCAGTGAGACTGGCCTTTATCAAAAAGTCCCAAAACAATAAATGTTGGTGTGGATGCGGAGAGATAGGAATACTCATACACTGCTGGTGGACTGCAAACTAGTGCAACGTCTGTGGAAAGCAATATGGAGATACCTTAAAGAGATACAAGTAGAATTACCATTTGATCCAGCAATCCCATTACTGGGCATCTACCTAAAAGAACAAAAGACACTCTATGAAAAAGACACCTGTACCCCAATGTTTATAGCAGCACAATTCACAATTGCAAAGACATGGAAACAACCCAAGTGTCCATCAATACATGAGTGGATTAATAAAATGTGGTATATGTATACCATGGAGTACTACTCAGCTTTAAGAAACAATGGTAATATAGCACCTCTTGTATTCTCCTGGAAAGAGCTGGAACACATTCTACTAAGTGAAGTATCCCAAGAACGGAAAAACAAGCACCACATGTACTCACCATCAAATTGGTATTAACTGATCAACACATAAGTGCACATATAAGAATAACATTTATTGGATGTCGGGCATGGGGGAGGGGGAGGGGGAAAGGGGAGGAGGGGACGGGTATATGCATACACAAAGAGTGCGATGTGCACCATCCAGGGGATGGACACGCTTGAAGCTTGGACTTGGGGGGGAGGGGGGAAGGGCAACAAATGTAACCTAAACATCTGTACCCCCATAATATGCTGAAATAAAAAAATAATAATAATAGTAGAAATCATTTCCATTTTATGTGTAGGGAAACTAATGTTGCAGAAGGCTAAATAATTCTTCCAAAAAATCCATTAACTAGTGAGAAACTGAGCCAGGATTCAGATGTGGGTCTCACTCAATTCAATGCCAGTGCCCTCCGCCATGGTCCTTCAAACTTAGAGAGGCTCCTCCAGGGAAGAACACACCTCGTACGCCCTCTTCAAGTCCTCAGTGGGTACTCGACTCTGCTGGGAAATCCTGCTTCACTGCTCTATTTAGTTCACTCCCCGACTTTCTAAAAAGATGGTTTCACACCTTTTCCTTTCTGTTCAGATGCCCAGCAACCCCCTCCACTCCCTCTCTTGTAATTGCTGGCTTTGCCTCATGTTTCTTGGGAGAATAAAAGCCATCAGAGGGCCATTCCATTGTCGTCTCCAAACAAATCTGTCCACCCGCCCCCATCTCTGTCAACGCTCTCTGCTCTCTCCGTCCTGCTACCGAGGAGGACTCCTGTGGTGCCCGGCGCACTGTGCACAAACCCTCCTTCTCTTTCTCTGTCCATAGTAACCATTTCTCCCCGGCATCTGCAAGACTCTCCACTAAAGTAGCCCATCAGCACGTAAACACACTCTATAAAATAGCAACACTGCCCTTACCACACACCTCCCTCCTGCGACTGCTCAGTTTCTCTGCCCTCCTTCAGAGCAAAACTTCTTGAAAGAGTAGCCTCCAAGGGCCTCCTCCTCTTCCTCCCCTCCTTTTCTGTCCTTGGCCATTACAATGCGGCATCCACCCCACCAGAGAAACTGCCAGCGTCACAGGCTCTAAAGACCTCCATCTTCCCCAAGTTAGTGGGGGATTCTCTTAACCAGAATTCGCAAACTCTCAGTAACTCTCCGAACAGCTGATAGTGTCCTCTTTCTCGAAACTCTCATCTCTTGGCCACGGTGACACCGAGCCTTGCTGCACCGAGGCAGGAATGAGTGTGGATACCTTCAGGGAGCAGAAAGAAAACCAGTGCTGCTGGAGCGTACGGAGCGATGGGAGAGCAGATGACGTAAGTTCGAAATGCTGAGGAGACACAGCATCATGTAGCACCGCACAGGTGAAGGGAGGGAGGTGGAGAGGCTTTTGGGGGATTTTAACCAGGTGACCAATGTGCTCTGACCTTATGTTTTTAAAGATTTACTCCAGCTGTCTGTGTGGCAAGTGGACCGTGCAAATGCAAGAGTTGGAGCAGGGACCACAACTAGAAGGCTCATAACGAATCCTCAGTAAGTGTCTGTTGGATTGAATTAAATTGTGAAGAAGAAAGAAGAAAGCAGAAATGTCTGGAGGACAGAAATAGAGGTAAAGAGAGAAAATCCAGGCAACAGGTAAAGCGCCCTAAGAATTAGTGAGGGAACAATTTCACCCATGGGATTCGGCCCAGTTCCCAGCAAACCCCAGACTGCCAGATAAGGACCCCTGCCCAGATGTGGCCGTGGAGCCAGTTGCCCCTCTAAGTGGTGGGCAAGTGGCCTTCAGCCCCTGCAGTTCTGCGGAGCCACACTCAGCAGCAGGGAGAACGTGACTCATTATCTTCCAGTGTGTCTGTCATGTCACATTAGTCTTCGGGCCCTGACAGAGCACTCTGGAGGCTCGATGCATTATGACTGGACACAAGTTACCCGGTGTCGTGCCTCATTAGAGGGAGCAGAGGAGGCGTGAGCTGGGGTAACGCGCTTTGTACTATCCCGACTTGCTCCATGACTTTATTAGTCTCTTGATCTTTTTGTGGTTGTCATTAGGGGCTCAGAGTTTTGTGTCCCGGTCAATTTCCAAATGACAGCTTTTAGTGTCAACGTGACCAAGGAGAGCTGCTGTCCCCTCCCCCCCCCCCCCCCAGTGACAGCAGCAGACAATCACAGGAAATTGATCATGTTGGATAAACTCACCTGATCCTAAAAATGATATTGGCTTCATGCTCCAGGGCAGGGCAAAAACAACTGAAAAATAATTGCCAGTGGACCCCAGAGGGAAATTCTTTCCCTTCCCCAAATTTGACAATCAATCTAACCCAGTGCACGTGACTAAAAATCACTGCTGTAAAGAACGTAATTCCATTTACACACCATGGCAATTTGGTTTGAATCAGGGGTCATTTTGCCTAGGTTTTTATTTTTCTTCATGAAAGACTGTATCACAAGACCACCAAGGACTTACAACACAAAAACAACAACCACATCTATAACAAATAAGCATGTCCTGATGCATGTTCCTATCAATCCTACTCAGATTAACTAGTCTTTAATTAGCCATAGTTTGATCATTCCCTCTCAATTTTTAAAACATTGCAAAAGCAAAAACTATGTGGCTGGTTGTAATGTTCTTTTTCACCTAGTCTCAGAGTAAAATGTGCTAGCTATCTCCAGAAAACACACCACATTTTGTGTTACTTTAGTCTTTCACATATGGAAAGTCCCTAGAATGGGTTTATTCATTTCCCTAGAAGTGCAGAGTCCAACCTGGCCAATATGATTCAGAGAGAGAGAGAGAGAGAGATTTTCGGTAACCAGGAAAAAATAGTTTGCATTTCATTTCCAAATGCAAACAGGGCTTTTAATCTTTGCATCTCTTAAATTCTTAGGGAAGTACTAGAAAAGGCAGTTTCAGTAAAGTTGCTCTCTAACGAAAGAGGTTTCATGATGAGGTTGTGGCTTTATAGTGTGTGCTGCCCTTTTGCAGATCTTGAACTAATTATGGCACATCTGCCCGTCACATAGAGTACCCTGACCTTCGACAGTGAAATGACCTGGTGCTCATTCATACATTATATTGAAGATGTTTGATTTGTACTTTTCCCTCTGAAATCTCTGCTCTCTTCCCAAGTCCTTCAAAGGCCAGAGGTCCTCACACGCCATGCTTCCCCCAGAGAGCCACCCACCATGGCAGTTTGTCACCACGCATCCTTCCTGGGTTTTTCCAAACTAGGAAAACGGCCCTGGTGGATTAGTGTGCAAGGCACCAAATTTATTTAGAAAAGAAAGCCAGAGTCCTAGCAAATGAACCAGGATCAAATTTCAGAACTATGTTTCCTAGACTCTATATCATTTTAATAGTTGGAAGGAGATTCAATGGATGATAAACATACAGGAAACTCTGAAATTGTTCAGCAAGAAGGTGAATGGATGAAAGACAAGGTAGACATCAGAAGACAAATGACAAGCTTGCCCAATGTCATCCGACAATAGCGTCTAGCTGTAAGCGGTGTGGCAACAGTATTTCCCATGCACGAAATGCAGTCTATTTATATACCCATGTATCTATCTATTTACTTACAAGATGGATGTCTTTGTTTTGTTTTTTTTTTTTTTCCACATCTTTTCATGAATGTATCAAAGGCCATACAACTTCAAAAATCAAAACTATAAATAGTAATTATGTGGCGTGCATGGTTTCTTGATTTGTTTTAAAGGGCTTAATGGACAAGTATTTTTGTCAAATGAAGGTTAAATTTACTTGGGTAGTGATTTAAGATCTCAGGATGAATGAAGCCATGTCAACTAGTTAGGCAGCGTGGGATCCGGCTCCATTATTGATTTATTGCTGTATTTCTTTGGGTAGGCTTCCTACTCCCTCTGCATCTCAGTTTGGATTTTTGTTTTGTATGTTTGTTTTTTGAGACAGGGTCTTGCTCTGTTGCCCAGGCTAGAGTGCACTGATGTGTTCATAGTTCACTGCAACCTCAAACTCCTGGGCTCAAGCAATCTTCCTGTCTCAGTCTCCTGAGTAGCTGGGACTACAAGCACATGCCACGATGCCTGCCTAATTTTTCTGTTTTTTGTAGAGATGGGGTCTCATTATCACCCAGGCTGGTCTGAAACTCCTAGTCTGAAGCGATCCTTCCGCCTCTGGCGTGAGCCACCACGCCAGGCCTGCATCTCAGTTTTGTTAACTTTCAGCTGGGCCAATATTAATACTCATAAGGTTGTTATCAGGATTTAGTGAAATAATAAATGTAAAGCAACGAGCATAGTTCCTGGCACATTTTAGGTGATCAATAGATAACTAGTTCTTTTCCCTTTTACCTCCAGTTAGACTTTTAGAAGTAAACATCAATCTAGGTTTATAAGGTTTTTAGAAGTCCATATTTACATTTTAGTAAGATCTGTAATAAACTTGAACATAACCACAAGGTGTTTTTTCTTCATTCTAGATTCCAATTTACATCTTTCCCTTGCCTGTGAGGACTAAACCCAAAGTGTCTAACCATCCTGTACAGCAGCCATCAGCCACATGTGGCTCTTAAGCACTTGAAAAGTGACTAGTCCGACTTCAGTGTGCTGTAATTGTAAAACACACACTGGATTTCAAAGTACAAAAAAGAGAATGTAAAATACTTCATTAATAATTTTTACATTGATTACATTTGTAAATGATAATATTTTCTATATAGTGGGTTAAATAAAATATATTATTAAAATTAACTTCACCTGTTTCTTTTTCCTTTCCCCCACCCCCTTTTTAGTGTGACTACAGGAAAATCTAAAATTATATATGTGTTTCATGTTATGTTTCTATTGGACACTGTTAGTTTAGAGGGTAAAGACCCAGGGATATCCCGAAGGAATCACAAAATGGGAGGTGTTTGCCAGGTTCACCAACTGCTCGAGGGCCGAACTCAAAGAATTCGGACAGAGTCCACATACCTTTTTAGTTCAGTCTTCCTATTGCTTTATGTCCAGCCTGGCTGATCATTCCCCTTCAATTCCTGCTTTTTCCAACAATGATAAGTAAACCACCATTACAGAAAAAAGTCTAAAGCAGTGCTATCAATTTGGATGAGCCACACATCAAGAGCTCAGTAGTCACAAGTGGCTAATGACTACTGCACTGGGCAGTCAGCTCCAAGGGATAAACCCCCTACATCTTTCTGAGTATAAGAGGATAGTTCCCCCTGGTGAAACTGGGATGAGTTTTCAAAACTACAGAAATATGGCCTCCCCGCAAAAAACCAAGCTCAAGCCATTCCCCTAGTCTTAACCAAGCCCTACATTTTTATATACAAAGATTACAGTAATAACCTTGATGTAAATAATAGCCTTTATTTAATAGTTCAGGATTGGCCTGGCAATGAGAAGTGTTGTCGTATGGTAGGCTTACAAAACAGGAAGATTTACAGTCTTAGAGAAAGCAACGTAATTTCCCATTTGCTACAGGATGCCAGATGTTGCATTTTGACCCTCAGAGAACTGAGAAGGACACACTGGGACTACTGGCGAACTGGCTATGGGACACGGTGACACAGCAAAGAGTAGCCAGGTGAACGATCTGAATCAAAGGAGTACATTTAGGATTTAGCTGCTATTCCTGCCTTTCTATAAATGACAAAGACTGTTTTCTTTAATCATGAAACACTATGCAGTGTGCATCTCAGCTTTCTAAGGCTGCATTAATAGAGTAGTTGTGTGCATGAAATGGTGTGTAGTCTCCCAACCACAGTAGCTTATTTTGCACTGAAGATCATACACATAATTTTTAAAGTAACACCTTTAAAGTTCTAAGGAAATAAAGATAAAATCCTTTGGCATAGAATGCTGAGAACTAATTCTTGCAAGGGCAACTGCTTATTGTTTATTACTCTGGGACGAATGCACTTTGAGAATTTCCCCCAAAGAGAAACAGTTCCAGCAGAGCTCGTGGCCATGAAGAATGAGGGTACTGTGTGAACTAGCTGTTGTGTGATGCTCTGAGGACTAACTTTATTTCCCCTCAGCCTTTGATTTGACCAATTATCTTAATGAACGCTATTCAGGGGATGGGCACATTTATAGCCCTGACTCAAGCCATATACCAAAAATATCTGTACCCCCTTAATATTTTGAAATTTAAAAATTCCAAAAAATTGATTTATGCACTTCATAAAATGTGTTCCCTTTAGAAAGGCAAATATGTATTTTTTTAAAGAGCAGATGTCACTTAGCTGAGTTGTTGGACCACACAGGAAGCACAATGGTAAGAACAGTGGGACTCGCAGAGCCGTCCTCTTCTCCTCCCTCTCTCAATTCTACAACCACGCACTAATTACTTAGCCCCTCCGAGTCCTGTTTCCCATTAGTAAATTGAAAGCAATAACTCCAGCTCTCCATACCACACAAAGACTTTTGGATGGCCAGCAGAAATAACGGCTTGGCTCTTTCCTTGACCTTGGGCACACAGCAGATGTAGACTTGACTACTTACCCCGTCTCCTAACCCCCCTCCCCTACTGCCACCACATCCAGCTACAGGGGAGAGGCAGAGAGGTAGAAGAGAGGGCTGTACAGCAGGACTCAAAGAGAAAAAGTAGTTACCGGAAATCAATTAATCCTTAAAGGTTTCAGGAAAACTCAGAACTGCTAGTGAACTTGATTTAACTTTATAATTCACTAAAAGCCCAGTGCCTTTTCTGTCTCCAGCACTGTACTAGCCTCTGAAGGAAATGCAAGAGATGCTCCAGACATGATCACAGCAGCCTATAGATGAGATGATCTTGCCTTGGAGAAGACATCCGTTCGCGAAGCCAGCAGAGCAGGTGTGGGCAACTTTCAGGGAATGAGGTCGCGAGTTGTCAGTTCCTGTTCTGCTGTAGTGCTAAGGATGGAAGGAGAAAGAATAAGTAGAAATGATGCCTATGTCAGGTGGTTGACAGAAATGGAAGAAGCATAGTGGATTCTGCACGGGCCAACTCCTGAAATTCATCGCGTGATGGTGGAGAAACAAGCAGGGAATTGTGGTGCTTGCAACCTCTGAATTTGAAGACTATATGATTTCAAAATATAAAGTATACACAGTCAAATTCACAGATTTCATCATAGATTTTTAGTATAAAACATCAAATTTCAATAAAATGTTTGTAGCTGGCTGCTTCAGCTTGTCCTGCTCAAGGGAGCACATTTACTTTCCTTTGATATAAGTTCTTAAGAATTCCGATTCCTGGGCTTTTTTGATACCACTAATGGCACTTGCAGGTCAAGTGTTTCAACAGACTGATCCTCAGAGAGGATCCTCAGGGAGGCACAGGGAGAAAGTGATGATCTTCATTCTTCTGAAAAACAAATGCAGATTGGTCCAACCAAAGAACATGACCACCTCTGGGAGGTCATTGGAAGCACCAGGCTGTGCTATGGGATGTTCATGAAGGAAAGAGCACATATCCACGAGGAACTCAGTATGCAACAAACAGATCCAACCCATCTTTTTTTCATTTTCAATCTACTTGTCAATAGACCCAAGATCAAAAAGTCCTGGGGCAGGGTGTGGTGGCTCTTGCCTGTAATCCTAGCACTCCGGGTGGCCGAGGCGGGAGGATCACTCAAGGTCAGGAGTTCGAGACCAGCCTGAGCAAGAGCAAGACCCCCGTCTGCACTAAAAATAGAAAGAAATTAGCCGGACAACTAAAAATATACATAGAAAAAATTAGCCGGGCACGGTGGCACATGCCTGTAGCCCCACCTCCTCGGGAGGCTGAGGCAGGAGGATTTCTTTAGCCCAGGAATTCAAAGTTGCAGTGAACTATGAATGCACCACCGTACTGCAGCCTGGGTGACAGAGTGAGAACCCATCTCTAAAAGATATATATATAAATAAAAAAAGACAAACTGATTCAAAGTCACTTTGTAGTACACCAGAACAAAATCTAACCATATTTTAAAAAATACAACAAAATTTAACAAGCAATAATGTAAAATTCACAACATATAATATCTGATAAAAAAATTACTTGGCATAAAAAAAGCAAAGAAATGTGTCTTATAACAATAGAAAAATTAGTCAATGGAAACAGGCAAAACAGATGATGGGATTAACAGACAAGGATGTTGAAGCCAATAAATTATAAAAATAAAATGGAAAGGTAAAGCTAATAGGTAAAAAGTAAAGATAAAATGAAACCATGAAAAATAAATTAATCTGAAAGCAGCCACGGGCCAGGTACAGTGACAAATGCCTATAATCCCAGCACTTTGGGAGGCCAGGGCAGGAGGATGGCTTGAGGCCAGGAGTTCGAGTCTAGTCTGGGCAACATAGAGAGACTTCATCTCTACAAAAATAAGTAAATAAATAAACAAGCAAAACAATAAAATAAAATAAATAAAAGCAGACAGGGAAAGAAGATAAAAGGAACAAAGGACAAATGGAACAAATAGAAAACAAATGACAAGATGGAAGATTTAAACTCGAGTGGATAATTACTTGAAATATAAAAGGTCCAGACACTTTAGATAAAACACAGAGATTCTCAAATTGGATAGGAAAGCAAGATCCAACTATATACTTTCCACAAGAAACCTATTTAAATACAAAGACAGAAAAGTTAAAAGCAAAAGGATGAACAATTATACACATAAAAACACTAATCAAAAGAAAGTTGGAGTGGCTATATCAGACAAGGTAGATTTTAAAACACAGAATATTATGTGGGTTAGGGACATTTTATCGATTCATCGAGAGGGCAAAACAATCCTAAATGTGTGCACCTAAAGAGTTTTAAAATATATTAAGAAAAGGTCAGGAGTGGTGTCTCAAACCTGTAATCCCAGCACTTTGGGAGGCTGAGCCCAGGAATTTGAGCCTGAGCTATGATCATGCCACTGCATTCTACCCTGGGCAACAGAGCGAGATCCTGTCTCAAAAAACAAAAGACAACAACAACAAAAAAAAAATACATATATATGAGATGAAAAATTAACAAAAATTCATGAATCCACAATTATAGTTGACGAGTTCAACACTCTTCTCTCAATAATTGATAGATCAAGTAGACAGAAAATCAGTATAGCTATGGAAGATGTGAACAACACTACCAATGAACTTGACCTGACATCTATAAAACACTTCTCTCGACAACAGCAGAATATGCATTCTTTTTTGAGCGTGCCTGTAACAGTCACCAGGATAAATCATACTGTGGGCCATAAAACAAGTCTTTGTGTGTGTGTGTGTGTGTGTGTGTGTGTGTGCGCGCAGAAATTAGTGAAATTGAAAACAGAAAGACAATGAAAACAAAAGTTGGTTTTTGAAAAGGTAAACAATTAATAAACCTCTAGCCAGACTGATGAAAAATAAAGAAGAGAAGATACAAATCACCAACATCAGGAGTGAATGATATGACATCACTATAGATCCCACAGCTATCAAAAAGATAATAAGGGAATATTATGAATTTGATGCCAATATATTTGACAACTTAGGTGAAACAGAAAAATTCTTTGAGACACAAACTACCAAAGCTCATTCAAGAAGAAATCAATAACCCGAATAGCCCATTTATAATAAAGAAATTTAACCCATAGTTTAAAATCTTCATATGAAGAAAACTCCAGAAAATTTCACATAAAGAATTCATTTATGAATTCTTCTAAACATCTATGAAATTAAATAATACAGATTCTACACTAATTTTTTCAGAAAAAGAGAAGAGGGGTGAGTGCTTCCCATCGCATTTTAGGAGACCAATATTACCTTGATAAAAAACCACACAAGATATTATAATAAAAAAATTATAGAGTAATTTCCCCCATAAATATAAACATTAAAATTTTTAACAAAGTTTTAGAAAATCAAATCCATCAATATATTAAAATGATAATACCTTAAAACCAAGTAGATTTCATCCCAGGAATGCAAGATGTAACATTCAAAGCCAATTGATGTAATTCATCAACTTAACAAATGCAAAAAGAAAAACCACAAGTTCATCTTGATAGATTCAGAAAGAGAATTTGACATAAGTCAACATTCATTTATGATAAAAGCTCTCAGCAAACTAGGAATAGAAAGAAACTTCTTCAACTGGATAAAGAGCAGCTAGCTACAAAAACCCTACAGCGAACAGAATACTTAATGGTGAAAGACTAAATGCTTTCACCCGAAAATCAGAAACAAGGTGGATTTGTTTCTCTCACTGACTGGGAGAAAATATTTGTGAGATTTATATAGGATAGACGACTTGCATCCTTAAAACTAAATAATTAAAAGGTAAACCAATTAAAAAATAGGACAAAAAATAGGATAGATACTTCCCTAAAGAAGATATAAATAGGAAACAAACACAGGAAAAGATGCTTAACAACATTAGTCTTCAAGGAAATATGTACTAAAACTATAAGATATCATTACACACCCATATAATGGCTAAAATTTTAAAAACTATGGTCAGTAGGATGATAACAAGGACGTGGAGGAATTAGAACCGTCATACGTGGCTGGCAGGAATACGAAAGGGTAGAATCACATTGGAAAACAGCTAAGAATTTTTAAAACAGTTAAGAGTATACATACCATACAACTCAGCAATCTCTCAGGTATTTATCCAAGAGAAATGGAAATACACATTTATACAAAGTTTTGTAGTGTAACATTGATAGCAGTTTTATTCATAATAACCAAAAACTGAAACAATCCAAATGCCCATCACTGTTGAATGAATAAACAAATCTCAATATATTCATTTAATGGAAAATTACGCAGAAATAAAAAGAAACAAACTAATGATACATGCAACAACATGGATAAATCTAAAAAATGTATGCTAAACAAAAGAAACCAATCGCAAAAGACTATATTCTGCATACGCCATTTAAATAAAACTCTAGAAAAGACAAAACTATATTGACAAAAGGTAAATCAGTGATTGACATGGATAAGAGGTAGGAGGAGAGAAAGGCCTTCAAAGGTGCACAAGGCAACTTTTTGGGGAGATAAACAATGCCGCTATAGACACTTGTGTGTAAATTTTTGCATGAACATATGATTTTTTCTGGGGTGCACCCCTGGTAGTGGAATTACTGGATTGCATGATAACTCTATGTTTAACTTTTTGAGGAACTCTGTCTAAATCACAATTGCAGTGGTGGTTACACATTGTATACATTTGTCAGAATTGTAAACTTAATTACAATAAAGTTGCTGTTCACTTAAAAATGGTCAATTTTATTGCATGTAAATTATACCTTAATAAAGCTGATTTTTAAAAACAAAAAAACTTGAAATCAAACACAAAGAAAAAGAAACAATCATCATTAATCCTGAATTCTGTACTGTGCTCAAGTACAGTGCTCAAATAAACAAGATACAGCCAAATTTCTACTCACTTTGTGCTATGCAGACCCAGCCAGTCTCCTGTGCCTTTTCAGGAAGCTGTGGTGAAAATATAGGCGTTACAGAGAAAAGACCTGGGTTTCACTCCTGTGAACATCACCTACCACCAGATGGGTACGTGGCATGTTAGTTGCCTCCAAATCTCCTCTGCTTCAAGGGTCCTCCGCCTCCACCTCCAGCCCTTTGCAAGAGTGTTCTCTGTGGCATCTCCAGCTGGGATTTCCTCCTTCAATCTGAGTCTGTTTGTTTTCCCTCTTTCTAGGATTCCTCACAGTTTATGGTCCATGGGAAGATTCCTGCTCTTGTCTCTGTATAAATATATGTGTGTGTGCATGTGTGTGTGTGTGTGTGTGTGTGTTTCCATCATTTCTAAGGACCTGCAACAGGACAGCACTGTGTGTACTTAGTCCTCCTTCTTATATCTCTCGGAGCCCAGCTTCAAATAATGATGTAAAAGAACTGCAAATGGAAAGCAAATAAAAGTCAATGTGTTCTTTAGACTGAGATGGAAGCCAAACACGAGATTTCTCATTAAGAATTTAACTCTTTTCACTAATAAATTTTTCTTGTCTGCATAAAATGTTCTACTTGAGGTCTCCCATTCTTCCCAGGAAAACCTTGAAGTGTATTTACCCACAAAGACGAATTACATGAGGGCCGGATTTTTAGAATGATTTATAGGTGATAGAGACTGCTAGCTAGCTAGCTAAGTAGCTGGTTAGATAGATAGATATAAGTAAATAAAAGGTTTTCTTTCTTGTTTTCTGCTATTTTTAGGGAATATTAAATATACCTGTATGTGTCTTTATTTAAAAGCAATGAAACTGTGATCAAGTACAAAGAAACTCTTTCCCTGGAGTGACCTAAAATTCTGCCTTAAAACACAAATGGAAATACATCTGTCATCTTTGCTCAGATGTAAACCAGATTCGAAATCTCAGAAAATTTTTTTAGTTTCATTCAGCAAATAGATGTGGGTTCTCTGCTCCTAGTTATACAAAAGCGCACCACAAACACTCACCTGATGATGTCTGCCCAGTCAGGCCTGAAGTTGCCCGGCCAGAGGTCTTCTCAGGAAAGGAGAGAAGGGCCAGAGGAGAAAGAGTTGGCAAGGGGCCCCAGTCAGAACCAGGGAACACCTGAGACAACAATGGGTTGCATGGGCAGACCCAGATTACATTTGCACCGTGCTGGTGCCCGGGTTCCAGAATGACACTGTTCTGCAAGCGAACAAATAAAACTGGTCGTGCACAAAACCATATAAACACCAGGTCTAAATGCCAACTATAATTTAGCTAACAAAGGAAGGGTTGAACTTGGCCAGAATGATCAAACACAGAAAAGCAATACACAATCATTTTGCCATTCCAGCAAATGTTGGCCAGCACCCACAACCAGGAGTCCAAGCCGGAAGGTTAGTAACTCACACCACTGCCCCCCTGCAGTGGTTGAGCCCGGTCAACTAAAGGAGAAGGGCAGTTGCGACCATGACATTTGCTCACAGGACTTCCAATGCAATAGAGACGCATGTGAATATGGAGTAATAGACAGTGACATTCCTTATGTTGTGTCAGTTTTAAAATCCAGATAGACGGAGATATAGATGTCAGCTCGCAGGACAGGCAGGCTTCATTGCCCATGGACATCACACTGCCAGCACCTGTCCACTCAGCAGGTTGTGTGCCTTGAAGTGGAGGAGTGCACATGATCTCCTCCCCAGCCGCCCCTCCCCAGGCTGCGGCGGCCTTAAAGGGGGCGCCTCCTCTCAGTCTGTGTCAGCACATGGAGATCAGTCAGGGGAGACCACTTATAATTATTTGATGCAGATGGTCACTTCATTAGCATATATACCAAGCAGCCAGTTACAGGGGGGGTGCGCTGCCTGCCCACCCCTCTTCCTGAGCCAGCCTTCAGGCTATCAGGCAATATAGTTGAAGAAAAAAAAAAAACCCTCTCGTACCACTCTAGAGGCCTATTTTATGAGACAGGCAGACGTTTCTTTTAGGAAACCCTGAAAGAATGACAATTGCTTGCATTTATGTGACTTAACAGCCAGATGCAGAGACTCACCTGTTCCTAAATGAGGTCATCAGAGGGCGTGGAACTTGGGATTGGAGCTGGCAGGCTTCCTGGCTCTCCTTCTGTGGGTTTAGACCCCGTGAATTTGCAGCAGGTCCTGAATTAGAGAAACCGGCCCTCACAGTAACACAGAGCTAAGACTTGGTGGATTCACAACCTCATCCTGACGACTCACCGACCCCCAGCACAAAGAAAGGAAACCAGGGAATAAGGAACTGCTGGAGACTCAGGGCTTCGAATGTGAAAGTGAGAAGGGAACTTAAGAGACACAGAAGTCCAGTGGGTTTTCAAGTATTTTTTAGTAGGACATCTCATTTTGCAAAGAACATCTTTGAGTGAATTGCAATGTATAGAACAGAAAAAGCAAAACTCACTGAAAGAAGAGTTTGGGGCCCCAGAGCCCCATCCACCTGCTTCCCCAGCCCCCATCCCAGGAGCCACAGGAGAATCGTCTGACCTCACTTAGGTCTCCTTGCAGTGCAATTTGGAAAACACGGATTAGTCAGATGCTCTTACTGGGGAAAAGGAACAGAGCCCCAGAAAAACGAAGTGATTTGTCCAACGTCATGCAATGTGAGCTCTTCCAAAGTGGCATTAAAAAAAAAAAAAAACCTTGTGCCCTCTAATCTAGTCTCTTGACTCCTCCCACCAGGTGGATACTCCATATTGACCTGGGAACTGGAAGTGTCATTGGCAAAAGTGCAGTGACCTTCTTGGACAATGAGCCATTGGTTTCACCTTCAACCCCAAGTTCTCTCACACATGAGATAGATCACCATGGCGGGGTTACACATATAGACCATCCAATACAGCCCACAAAGCTCCTCAAAAAGCCCCCTTCCCCTCACCGTCAATCCTGCATTCCAGCCCTGTGCACACATCCAACCCGTGCTATGCTACATATTTTGCGGTGACTTGATAAGTGAGTCCCCTCTTCCCAGGGAAAACAAAATGGCAAGTCAAGTATTTGAACCTGATCAAGAAGGACAGACCATCTGTAAGAATCTCGGACCCTCCCCTCAACAGGATGTTTCTGCCTGAGTTATGTAAATAATTGGACTTCGCCTGACCTCTGTAGACACAGCATAGAAAATTATTCCCATTCATAAATGGAAATTTGCCCAGATTCTTATTGATATATCTTTTGTGCATTTTAAAGTCTTTTAACAAAAGACTTATGCTGTTCTTTAAAAGTGCCAGCTATCTGGAGAGCACATCTTAATTTGGAGTTCAAGGTTGATTTATACATTTCTAGGTGATCACAACTAAGATATGCTATAGCCACATTGATTTAATGGTTCCTACAAGGCTCCTTGCTGGGTGCAGTCTCCATGCATCTTTTCACTAGTCAAGTCAACATTTCGTGTCTTTTTAAAAACACAGTAAATCTCTTTGATTGGGACTTGAGGCTGGAATCATTCAATTTGTGTTAAACTAAACTGTCTTATCTCTTTGTGTGGCAGGCTGTCCCTGGCATGTCCGGAACTGCATCCTAGCTTGGCCAGGGATGCCAGGGCACAAAAGCAGCAAACGGGAGTATTCAGACAGGGCAAGCAGGCTTTCTCTGGCTCTCCCACTACTCAGCTTCCAATGATAAGAGACAGGAAAATGTCATGTGATTATTACTCTATAAAAAAAGAAGGCTGTTCCTCCTACATAGAGACAGACAGCAGCCTGCGCAAAGACCAATTAATTTCAAAAGGGAAAAGACAGCCGCACATATGTTGCCTATGAGTGATTTTAGGCATAGTCTCCCAAATGCCAAGAAAAATATTTCTGTTGGGAACTTTTTTTAAGAATAGCATTTTTCCTGCAGTTTTAATGCTCTTTTCTTTCTTATTCATTCATCCCATCACCCGACATTTATCAAGCACCTACTACATGCAGGCGTTTTCTTGCATATGGATGCTTTCACTCATCCCTGATCATATAGTCAGTCCTTGAAAAACCAAGTACGGAACAGCTCTTTCATGGCAGGACTCTCGCAGGTGCTGGGCATGCAGAGAGCAAAGACATGATCCCCTGCTTGGAGGAGGTCGGTGGGTATAGGATCGAGTCAACTCCTGCTCACTGTTGGGCCTTGCCAAGAGCTATAACACTGTTGTCTCGTTCACATATGAAGAAACTAAGGACCCCAAAATTTTAAGGCACTGTTCCAGGCCTTTCCAATTCCAACGTTGAAATTCTTTTCAGCTCACTATTGACTATAAGATAAGAGGATGAGGAATGTGCTACAAGAGAGATACATAAAAAATAACATTCCAACCTTTCCAGCCAAAGATGACAGCAATTTCTATTTTTCTTTGTGCACCTGCAGTTAAAAAAAGGTGAATGATGGGGAAAAGAGTTTGGCAATTCTTCAAAAAGGTTAACATAATTGCCACATGACCCAGCAAGCCCGCTCCTAGGACTATACCCAAAGAAATAAAAACATTTCTTTACACAAAAACAGGTACACAAATGTCCACAGCAGCATTATTTGCGATAGCCTCCAAAATGGACTCAGTTCAAATGTCCATCGAATGATATACAGATAAATAAAATGTGATATATCCATACAAAGGAATATTATTCAACCTTAAAAAGGAGTGAAGTACTGATGCATCCTACAACACAGATGAACATAAGCAAAGGAGGTCAGACACAAAAGACCACGAATTGTATGACTCCATTTATATGAAAGTCTGGAACAGGCAAATCCATAGAGACAAGAAGTAGATTGGTGGCTGCCAGGGGCAGGGAGGAGGAGTGACTGCTAATGGGCATGAGATTTCTTTAGGAGGTGATGGAAATGTTCTGGAATTAGACAGTGGTGATAATTGTGCAATCTTGTGAAAAAACTAAAATGAAGTGGTGACTTTTATGATTTGCAAATTATATCTCAATTGAAAAAGAGAGTGAGGTGAATGGGCTGCCATGAGTCAAGGTGCCGGTGAGGATTCTGTGTCCCTCCGACCTCCCCTTGAGTCATGGCCCAGGAACAGCCTCACGGAAAGGCCCCTTTGCCACCGCCTGCTGCTTCCACAGCTCACAGAGAGGAGCAGAGGTCACCCTGGGGGGACCCAGCATCCCTTACACAGAGGTGTAGGGAGGGCAGCCCTCGGCAGAGTTTGGAAGCAGGTGACACTTGTCTCTCCAGCTCCCAGCTGTCTGTCCTTTTCCTGAGCTGGCCCTGGGCTGAGTGTCAGAGGACCTTGGCTCAAGTCTCAGCCTAGCCAGTCACTTGCCTTTAGACTTCAGACAAGTCTCAGTGCTCTTTCAAACAGACTACTCTTCAGACTTCTTGTCTCAAATTAATGAATGGGGAAACGGGGTTCATTCACAGTAATTTTTTTTCTCCTCTCATAAAATGACAGCTGCCTACTTAATCTTTGGTAATACTAAAAATCAAGCACACAGCCACGGAATGTGGCTGTCAAGCCCATGGCCACTCAGTCTACCAGTTCTAAGGTGGACCACTGCACACCTGGAAACCTCCTGCCAAGGAGATGCACCTCCATGGGGGCGCCCCCCCGAGGATGAGAAACCTCTCACTGCCCTGCAAGGGCTGGCTGGGTGCTTCAATTCATTACGCCATACATCTTCTGAGCTGGAAGGATATTCCACACCATTTAGTTCAGGCCCCTAATTTTATAAATGAGAAAGCTGAGCCCTGGACACTTACATTTCTTATCCCCAAGTAACAAGCTAATAGAGGCACAACCCCATTCTCTCTGCCTCCTGCCTAGGGCTCGTTTCAACCCAGCACACTGCTTCTGTAGAGTCATCTCTCATTTGTAGAAATCCTACACCCAAGATGGCCAAAATACATTTCTCCTGACACCTGCGTCAAGCCCAACCCTCTCTGAACCTGCTGCAAACCAGACATGGAATTTCACTCATTTAGGGCTCATTTGTAGGTTCAAACAGAGTGGGACCCTAATTATATGAAAGCCAAGAAAAAGCAAGGGGTATCTGTAAATCAGGAAAAGTAAATGCTGCCCCTCAAATGCTTATCTTAGCCATCTTCGCCCATGAAACCAACCATTCCTCACCAACACGGCATCTGTTTCGGGAGGAAGGTGATTTGTATATGCCATGACTGTTAGAACTCTTGACTGACTTTCTCTTAAGAGCAAATCCAATTCAAAGTCACTTATGAAAAAGGGCACACAGAAGTAGACTTTAGGCAAGGTTTGATCAGGGCTTCAAAAATGTCACCAAAGATTCAGTGTCCCTTTCTTTGTTTCTTGACTCTGCTTCCCTCCAGATTAGCTCCATGCTCACAGAGACTCATCCCATTTCACAACTTACAACCTCTTACCTTTAATACCAGGGGAGAAGAGTAAGCATCCTCTTCCCTGAGAGCCTCAACAAAAGAGAATTGAGTCTCAGTGGCTCAGATTGGCATGATAGAGAATTTTTCCCCCTCCTTCCATAGAATTATAGTCACATTTTCATTCTCTCTGTGATACTGAGGAGTAATTAATAAAGGGCCATTAAACATGGAAGAGAATTCTGCCACCATTTGGCCTATCCTTATTAATAAAGAAATCTCAACATCAGATTCTACCTTCTAAAGAGTAGTTTTCTACTCAGGTTGGACACCAAAAACCCACTAAGGGGGAAAAAGACTGATGGGAATACTCTATTAGGTCCATACAATATTTTCTTTAGACTAAGAGATTACTCTCTGGAGGTTTGCATTGCTAATTATAACACACAGTTTGAGACTTTGAAATCGATCTAGTATGTAGGCAGACTACAGCCTCCTGCTATCTGGGGTGATTCATCAAAACCAGAAAGTGTGCCGTATCACCCCCCACAACAGGGAACTGCTGGAGAGCATGTTATCTCTACAGAGGCATTTCATGTCAGTCAGCATCAGTCACAGGCGAAAATATGAAATAGGAAAGGTTGGATCTTCACTATTAGCAACATTGCTCACCCCAACCTCTTTTTTGAGCAAAATTTCTCTCCCTTTCAGTATCCTCGACCATCCCCATGACCCTGTTAGTGTCCTCATGTTGCCCCCAGATGCCCAGAATTCCCTTCTTTGGAGACCTGGTCTTTCTTCTGGAAACACTCCAACATCATTCTCCATAGACATTAGGTGAATACCTATAATGTGAAGGCATTTATGGGTGAGTTGGACATCTGTTACTTTATTGGCTACCCTATTCCACATTCTTTGGGGGACTGCTGTTCCCCCCCATGCAGCTCTGATGGGGCTGTCAATCAAAGGGAAACTCTTCCCTTAACAAATGGTGGACCTGTGACTTGGGCTGGTCTATCAGAATAGATGACTATGTGATCCAAGTGAGGCCAACTAGAATCCTTTTTAGGGACTGCTATGAAGACAGAGAGAGAGAGAGAGAGAGAGTTTCTCTTCTGTTGCATGACCATATGTTGTAAGAACCACATAAGCCAGACACTGAAAGTGTCTTTCTTTGAATGAAACCAACCCGGAAGAGAGGAGAATTGACAATGGGAGACATGTAGTCCTGATGGCATCATTTGAGTATTGAATTGAGCTGCATCTAAATTTTTATCTCTAGAGTTTTCATTTACCAAAGCCATTAAATGTTCTCCTTAGTCAGGTTAGCCCAAGTCATTTGTGTTGCTTGCAACCAAAGGATCTTAATTGGCAGCAAAGAGTATCAAGAAGTATAAGGTATAAACACCCTGCTGTATAATCAATCAGCCGAAAAGGGTCATGGCCATATGATCCAAGTAAGAAAACCAAAAAGTAACCAACAACAACACAGGCTTCCTATCAGAGTCCATTGCATCCCAGAATTTTGTAACCAGCTGACCATGTGCCTTTCCTGCCACACAGTCCCTATACTTCACTTTAAAAAAAAAAAAAAAATGGGTCTTTGGCTGGTTGAGTAGCTGTACCTGCTGCCCAGAAGTTGGATCATTCTCCAATGACCTGATTCTGTCAGGGCCTCAATCTAGAGGCCAGAACCTGACATCTAGTGCTCTGCTAGAATGAGGACACCCCTTTTTATGTCCAAGGAGCCAGAGCTACAGTGATTTCCAGAGTGGTACTGGTACCTCCATCCATTGCACAGACCTGCTTACCAGGACAGAGGCAAAGCTACACCACCTGGCAGAATGGCCCTACCAGGATTTGATTGCTGGAGGCAACATGTGTGGCCTCTGGATCAAGAGGCTGAGGACGACCTGAACAATAAAACCAAAACCAAAGCCTGGGAGTCATCAACCCGAAGAGAAGAGGTGAAAAGAAGAATCTGGCAAAAGCATCATGAAAGAACCCAGGATGCTGCTCATACAGGCAAACGTCACTTCCCTTCACTCCCACCCAAGTTATCCTTCCTCTTGCAGGTCACTAACCTGTTTCCTGAGCGCTCTGGAAGTTGGCCTTAAAGTTGGCAATAACATGTATACAAATAAAGGAATATTTACAACAAGAACAAGATCTGACTAATGAAGGAAACAAATAATAAATGTTAGGAATTCAGAAAGGAGAGAGCTTATTTATTCCTAGATAGCTCAGAAAATACTCCAGGGAAAAGATAAGCATTGAAGTGCACGGTTGAGGTAGAGTTGAATTTCGATGGCAGCAAGGATGCATTTAAAACAATAGAAGATGTACACACAAAGACGCATAGTCAAGACAGCAAAGGGCTTATTGAAAATACTTTCCCCAACCCCTTTTCCAATCAAACTAGACCTCCTATCTCCCATTCCTGGGGGCCCTATTCTCTTTCCTCTGATCTGATAAACTAATCCTTGCTAAAGTGCAAATGAATTGATGAGTAGCCCCTTCTGAGTAACATATTTGCATTTTAATAGGGACCTTCTGGACATAGAGCCTTAAACCAAAGAAATGGCTGCAAATGCTGGTCATCTTTGCTACTATGATAAATCAGTAGGGGAGGAATTATAGGGCAGGTGAGTTTTCCCTCAAATAACTCTTCTTTTTCATGTAGAACTGATACCTGTCTTGGGGCTCAGAGTTTAATAAAACTCAATTTGCCTGGTAAGCCATATTTCTCATGGGATATTCGCATTCACGTACCAGCCATCCAAAGCATAGCCACCTCAGTAAAGCTTCCTCACAAACCCCTAGTATGTTTCTAAATGCTCTGAAGGTCAATTGATAAATTTATATGGGCCAGAGCTGTGCCATACGTGCCATGGACTTGTCATTCTTGCTGGACAGGATGAGAAAGTCCCTTAAATACTGTAAAACATTATAAACATAGCACACTACTTTGGATTTTCTTGATTCTAAATGCTCTCAAGTTTGGGAAATCTTGGGAAGCAATGATTAAGTAATAAAGATAAATCACAAAGGAAATCTTCCCAATTAAAAAAAAAGTTACAATAGCCACAAGTCTTTTGACTTTAGGTTTGTTTTGTTTTTGTTAGTAACAGTAGTAGCATTACTCTGGAAAGGATGTTCTATCCAGAAGCATAAAATAAGAAGTAACTGTGGATTTACAATTTTCTTAATCTAGCTCATATTCATTTCTTTTAAATACAGGTACTTGACATCAACCCAAAGTTAAATATGGTCACAGATACCTAATGGTCCACAAAATACACTGGAATATCAGAGTCTATGTCACCCACAAAGTAGTGTCATCCTAGCTTGTTGAATGGTCTTTTTAGAAGACCCAACTAAATACAAAGTTTAAAGTACCAATTATTTTGTATCGTTTCACTCGTTACAACTCAGCTTTAAAAATATTAGGGAATATATACAAGGTTACTTTTGTAGGAATTCTATAAAGACTTCAAAACCAAAAGATATAATTAACTTTCACCACATCCATGTGATAGAAAAATTAGCCTTCTCCAGTGGTCTTTGCTGGAACATTGATTAAAGTCAGACCCAAATCGGCTATTGCTGGCTCCAGCGTAGCACCTGGTACTATGTCAAGTATCCCCGGTTCTCTGTATGCCTTCAAAGAATTTTTTTTTTAATTCCCGGAAGAGCCAATGTAGACTTCTTACTTTCTCTGGAGTTTAACATATGTACAATTTCAGACCAAGCACATTTTTTTAAAAAAAAAACCCCACATATCAAAATTGCGTACTGCATCTTAATGCTGTCTGTTCCCCAGTATGTAATTTGTTTGGGGTTTTTCTGTTGCTTTTTTGTTGTTGTTGCCTTACTTTGAATAAGTAAATTAACCAATGAATGCCTGAGGACACGCAGCACATGTTCAGGGCTTGTGACACAGGAGGGCATAAAAGCAAGGATGGTAATATCTGCTAATAGAACTTCTCATCCCAGGAGGGGGTTTTCATTTCTTTTGTTTGCACAATTTAAATAGGCAAAGCTACCCCTTTAAATGACACGAACCTTTTGTCCCTATGAGATTTCTGTTATCAGGCCACAGTCTGTCAGTTTGAAACCATTTCCTTCCCAATTAGCTTGCAGTTGGGTGGTGTGTCGTGCTGTTTTGCGGTTTCTCCACCTTCATCTGACCTTCAGCATCATCTGCAGTGCTCTCTGTTTAGCACCAAAAATCGCAATCAATGCAGAGTGGCACCTGGTGTGTTTGCTCAAGAATTTTGTGCTTGAAACCTAATAGCTTGAGAGGATTTGGGGGCTGTGATTTGTCTACTGTTGAAGATTCCTTCTGTGACCAGGATACTTTCTCTTCCTGAGACCGCAACGAATAAAAAAAAAAAAAACCCAGGAAACGCTCCCAGACATTTAAGGCATTAGCAGCAGTGCAAGGGAACACACCTTTATTAGCAGATTCTATCTCTTCAACCCTTATCTTGTTTTCACTGAGATTTGAGCTATTTCCCCTTAAGCCAATCCTCTCCGGCTGTTCCTAGCCCCTTCCTTCCTGTTCCAAAATGATTGCCTAGAGACAGAGAACGCAGTCACCTAAAATTCTTTCTCACACTCTCCTTTCTCCTTACCACTATCGCCCAATTATAAAACACAACTGAATAGCACAGAATGACAATGTAAGTAGGAAAAACAATCACCGAGTCCAGTGCAAAACACCCAGTCTGTCCAAAAGAACCCCAGAGCGAATGCAAAATAAACCCCAGCTTCCCCAGCACCTCCACCGTTGGAGGTAGAATCCTGTCAGAGTTAAACAGCAGCACCCGATAACAGCCAAGGGCATAATTAAGCAAACCTTTAAGTCAAAATAGAAAAGAGAGACCTGTTTCCAGGAATATATCAGGGTATCATTAAGCTGCTGGCAGGAATGTAGGAAATATTAAAGGATCACATAATTAAAAAAAAAAAAAAAGTAAAATCTCTACCTTCTGGCTTTAAAAAAAAAAAAAAGTCTTCACTTCTAAACAAAACAGTTATTTTTGAAATTTCAAAAAGACATAAAATCTTAAATTGTATTTGTTCCATCCTCACTGTTCTACAAGTGAGGAAACTGAGGCCCTCCAAATTCAAGGCATTCACTCAAGATGAATGAAATGACCCAAGAGCATATCTGCATGCACCTAAGTACAGAGGCTGGTTCTTCCAATCCCTAGCACAATTTTTCCCCTGTACCATTCTCGGAAATCAAAAGAGGCTTGAGAAGTAACAATGACAGAAATGAAAGGTCTAAGTCCTCAAAATTGTTTATTCTGCATTTTATTTGGAGTCTTGCCTCTTTTGACATTTAAATCATCAACCTTGTGCTGGGTGAAAACTCTGAAAAAGAAGAGAAATTGCAATCTGATCTAAGAAATTCGTCTGACAAAGAAGTAAAGCTAAGAAATGTCAAAGGGTTAAAGCTAAGCAACCAAGCTACACAAAGAAGCCCTAAGTGAGCTTATTGTACTAGAAGCATTAGCCTGAAAATCAGTAGTGCCCTGGAGCACTTCCATCTGTCAATCAGAAAACATTAGGGCGGGTACTTAGAGAGCCAACACCTGACCCAACAGCCAAGATGATGAGTTTCCAAGTGAAATCTAAGGAATATAGACTGTAATTTGTCCTAGAGAGATATCTATCACTCCATCTTAACTATCGTCATCGTTATCAACAGCAATTTTTCACCTAGCCACCCACCACAATGGCTAAGTCTGAAGGCAGACAACGCCAAACACTGGCAAGAACATGGAGCTATCATACCATACATTATTGGTGGGACTGTAAAATGGTTTAACCACTTTGACAAGTTCTGACAGTTTCTTATAAAACTAAACATACATCCACCCTCTGACCCAGCAATTCTACTCCCTGGCATTTACCCAAGAGCAACAAAGACATATATTCACAAAAAGACTACAACAAGAATATTCATAACAGGTTTATTCAGGAAATCCAAAAACTGGGAAAAGACCATCAATAGGAAAATGAATAAACAAACTACAGCATATTCATACAATGAAATACCAATCAGCAATACAGAGGAACAAACTACTGATACATACAACAATATGGACGAATCTTAAGACATTATACTAAGTGGAATAAAACTCACACAAAAGAGTCATTGGCAGAAAAGACACAACAGTAGCTGTCTGTTGAGGGGGGGCCAGGGGAGGCAGAAATTGACTGCAAAGAGGAATGAGGGAACTTTCTGGAGTGATGATATTTTACAGGGGTTTGGTTTAAAAAGATATAAGTATTTTTGAAAATTCAGCAAATATGTATTCAAGACCTGTGCATTTCATTGCATGTAAATCTTACATCAAAAGAAAATAACTGTAAATATGTATTGAACTTTAGTTATATATGCGTTATGCAGTATTTAGGAGGGAGTGTATTGATGTCTGCGATTTACTTTGAAATGCATCCAAAAAAGATAGACTCATAGATGGATAGAGGGATGGATAGATAGATGATAGAGATGATAGACGATAAAAATAACAATAGAAAAGGTGCTTTCTTGGGGAATGATAATATTTTACAGGAGTTTGGGTATAGTACAATAGTAATATTGATGGCAGAATCTATGTATTAATTACACAAGTGCTCACTATAAAATTATTTCGACTTTGTTGTTCGTATGAAAAATTGTATAGTCAAATGTGGGGAATAAATCTATTAAGATTTAGGACTGTGCACAATATGTATTAACTTACATACATACATACAATATGTATTAGCAAATACCTCTCTTCCCCCTCCCCCGCCCACACACATTACCCTCTTCTCTAGGAGTTTCCAATCCCAGGTGTACAGTTCATTAATTTGAATTGTGAACGTATCAGTAAGAACTTTCTCCACAAGTCCTTTAAGCATGCATAGGTAGAAAAGGGTGGGCCCATGGCAAGTTTTTGCAGCTTGGGCTTGGATCCTGGATCTACTTCCTAGAAGTTGTCTACTCTCTCTGAGCCTTACTCTCCCCATCTGTAAAACGATCATCCTCACCCACCTCTGTGAGTTGGTATAACCCATGTAAGGCACCAGCCAATCTGTAACCCCTACGAAGTGCTTGGTATATACACCTCTTGCTGTGATGGGCACTCAACAAACAGGGCTCAATTTGTTTTGAGAGCAGGTTAGCTTCAACATACCAGACAGTTCTTCATTTAGCGAAGACTTTGCTTGAGAAACACCCTATTTGGAAACACACTGTTTTAACACCCTAACTGCCTTCCAAGTTTTTCAAATAAAACAATCCGGAGACCACGTGGGGCTCAGATGAGACAGGGTATGTTCGTGTGCTCTGTATATATCGCAGCACTATATAAATCAAAGCAGGCAAAACAGCACCATGAGCTGGGGGCAGTCAGGCACTAGTGTTCCTTGTTGATTTTTGTAATTTCTCTAATTTTAAACACACGGGCATGCACGTGACACCATCACCTTTACACTATTGGAAGCCCGTCTTGAAGGGCGGGCTAAACGCTGCTATCCCTTTGCTCCCTTCTTTTCTCATGAGGACCTCCCACCCCTCACCCCTGCACAGAGCGTAAGTACTTCATCAGCATTTCCTCGGCCAGCACAGGGACCCGACGTGCTGAACAATAAGCACTCTGTTTCTCACAGATGTGCTCGTGCCAATAAAAGAAAGAAAGAAAAAAAAAACTCTTGTGCCATGCCAAGATTAAAGCCTTCTCCTTGTTTTATTTGAAGGCATATGTTTCAACATCATGAATTCTTAGAAGAAACTGTAATAAAGTAGTCAAAATTGCACTTAGTCATTATACACATCATACTTCTTGAGGAAGTATACCAAAAAAATATTGTCCCTGGGGATTCTGCTCCTGTCTCTTTCTGCAAAGCCAGCGCACCACCAAACAAGACGCAGTAACAGCATGAGACATTGGCAACCACAGACAAAGCCACCAGCACGCTCTGATTAACCTTCCTTGCCTGTTGAGAACATTCCCTTGGCAGTTTCACAAATAGTGCACATTGCTTTGGGACCACTGCCTCTGATTGAAAGATTTTAATTACGGGTTCAAAGGACAACCCACAATAAGGAAGTCTGAGAATTGAGAGCTAAGGTAACTCAGCGGTGGCCATCCAAATAGGATAACTTGCGAGCTGAATATAAATCTGCATGTTGCATGATAATATAGCTGGTTCTTCCTATAGGAGACCCTATAGATTATCTTCCCAGTACAAGGGTGGGCCTGATTGGTATCCTCTGCTGAGGAACTGAACCATAGCAGGCATTCTGTCCCTTCGACTTGGCACCATCAGGGCCCAGCACAAGTCTAGGCATGTAGAAGGTCCTCCCTAAGTGTTGGTTGAACTAAGTTGTAAGGCTGCAGAGTGAAGGCACAATGGTGCAATGTTAACACATACAGGCTTTGGAGCCTCTTAGGTTGAAATCCTGGCTCTGCTGCTTATGAGCTCTGCAACCTTAGACGAGCAATGTAACCTCTGTGTTCCTGTTTCCTCATCTGTTAAATGGGAATAAAAATAGAACACTAGCCACATTGGGTTGTGAGGATTGAATAAGTTAGCAAGTGTACAACATGTAGAACAGTGTTTAACATATGGTAAGTGCTATATAGATGTTAGTTACCATTTTCGTATTATGGAAGCAGTTCAGCAAGAGTGCAATTTGCATGAGATCTTCCTAGGTCTTCTCGGGAGAAAATGAGAAGAAAACTGTCAGACTCATCACTGGACAATTGAACACTAACCCTGAAAAGATCCCTACTTTGCAGGAAGAACAGAAAGGCAAATCCCATTGTACCCCTGCTATGCTGATGTCATTATTCATACACTTCCATGCATTCTCCAAACTGTCTGGGCCACAAATTATATGATCACCCCACACATGACCCACCCTCAGACCCTGGTTCAGAGTGAGTGAAAAATTCAATTGATGTGCCATCAAAAATTGCCCTTTACAGACCTAGCAGCTCTGAATCCATCCAAAGTATCTCAGTTGAGGCCACTATAAAACAAAAAGAGCAAGACAAGACCCTTTGATCACCCAGGAGTCCGGGCCAAGAGGAAGGGTGACCACATGAGGTGGGCCACAGCTGTGACCACACAGTGTCAGCAGCCAAGCAACCATAGGGGCTGAGGAAGATTATCAAGTACCCCAATAATATTCTCTAGAAAGGGAGGGGTTTGGGGAATTTAGAGTATTGAAGACCAAGGAACAATATTGGGACTAGCACCTGAATCTAGAATGTTGTACGTAGGTAACAAATTATCTTTCAGAAACACAAATCTGATCGTTCGATCCTTGGCACTTTTAGCAAACCTCATGTGTCGACAAAACACCTACTGGCTCCTAGAGGTAAGCAGTGAGCATGTAGCCTGGGAGCAAGGTGACGGTCTGGAACACTTCCCCTGCTTGTTCCTCACCTATTTAGGGAGCTCATGGATCTGGAGGCTGATCCTGATGTTCACCCTGAGCCTGGTGTTTATCATGTGACCCCCAGTTATCAGCCTTGGATTTCTCCAGCCTGCACAGAGGTAGGCCCCTCTGCCCCACAGCTCCTCCAGTGCCCAGTGTACCCCCTGCTTGGGATTGATCCTTTCAGAAGCAGCAATTAGCACAGTGCCACAGAACAGGCACTTGGAAACCCTTGGATGTATGAAGAAATGTGTTTGGTGATGAGGCTTGTACCTAATTCCTGAGCCTCCTTCAACGCAGAGGGAGCTACACCAGCCTTAACTCACGTCCCCTCTATACACTCTCTCCCACTCCTTGCAGACAAAGAAAGGCTAAATTATCTCATTAGGAGATTCAGAGTAAATAATTTGGTGATGCTGACTGAGCTCCTCCCTCTCTGCCATTTGGAGAAAGGATCTACCCTAGGAGGAGACCAGTTTTTTTCCAGAGACACCTGTGCTGGGTGGGTAAGTCTGTCAGATTCCAGGTGTCAGGCTTTGCAAGCCCACATGCCCACAGAGTAAGGCCACAGGCTCTCAGATCCACTTTATCCTATCACCAGGCCTCCTCCTTCATAGGCAAGGTGGGCAGAAAAATCCTCTAGCTCCACCCTGGCCAGGATCATACATGTATCTTCAGAGTCCTTTTTCTTCATAACTGCATGGCAGCATGACCAACAAATATTCATTTTAAGGCATAAATTTATCTGATAATTATCTTAACTATATTCATTCTGAAGCCAACAGAAGAACCAAGACCCAAAACTTGAGTCCCTCCACTTTCATTTGACTAAACCTCTGGACTAAGAACATGCCTTCCCTGTTTACCTTGTACAAAGGAGTATGGAGTGCTGCATCTCGATGTCCACAGAAAGAAGGAAGACACGAGGTGGGTGGTGCCCTGACATTCGAGTCAGCAAGGAAGAATCTGCTGTGATCACACAGTGCTGTGAAACAGGAAGGAAGCCGCCCGGCATACCTGCAGCTGCACCCCACCCCGCACACTTGGCATTTGGGAGTAGAATCGTGCTGTGGGTTTAGAGAAGAAGGGTTGATCTTTTTAGAGTTAACATGTCCCTGACATGGATCCACCTTCTCTAAGGATCACTCCTTCTGGAATGGTTCTGGAATTCATAAGCTCTTCCCTAGGGCAGCGGATCTCAAAGTCTTTGGTCTCCTGGCTCCTTTACAGTCTTAATGATTGTTGAGAACCTGTTGCTAAAAAGGTTGGGACTGCTGCACGGGAGTCAGTGTCTATTTCTGTTGGAGGGTATCGCTGATTTCTGTAACCTGAGAATCCTTGGCTTTCCACTTTCATTGAATATTCAGCTAAATGAATAGAGGGTACTTGTTCAAAGCAAGACAATTAGCCCCTACCTCAATTTTTAAAATGATGGCACCCACTGCTTCCTGTTTAGAGTGTGATTGCTAAGTTATCAGAAATGCGTGTGCATCAACTCAAAGCAGTGGTTTTAATGTTTGCGTGAGCCATGCCCCATCATCTGACTTAGAAGTGTGTGCGCTCATACAGCTTTCCGTCCACTCATCCTCGACCTCTCTGGAAAAGAGGAACAAGTAGCTTTCCTCCTGCACTGGTTTATCCCCATCCTGCTGGTATGCCATTCATGAATTTCCCTTTTCTTAGAGCCCTGAAGCTTTAGTCTTGTAAAGAATCGCTTAGGGGCACTCTGCCCAGCCTCTGCCCTGGAAAGAGCTTTGAAACTCGCAGTAAGTTGCAAAGAGGCTAGGCACAGAGATTTAGGCTACCCTCAGTCACCATTTCATGCTGCCAAGTGCAAAGCGCTTTTTAATCTGCTCTCCCCACTCCAACTTTAGAGAATATTATCAACCCCCAAAAACCTCAGAGGCTCACTTTATCTCTCCACTGGGGTCAAACCTTCTTCATTCTTGTTTGTATGTGAGAGATGTGCGTTACGTGTACTTGGGTGTAGACGTCAGTGTACAAGTATTCCATGTCCTGTTTTGGTTTACATTCTACCCCTATGCACCAGCGCTGCACAGTCCCCGTGTCCCTAGGAAGTCCTCCATAGCCGAGCCCAAGCCTCCAAGAGAGGAACTGTGTTCCTGCAGCCCTGCACTATTCCCACGTGATATCTCATTAGAAGGGCATTCAAAGAAGAACATTAGCTGACAAAGCTCTTTGAAGAATTTTTTCCATTCCCGTAAGAGCATCTTCCCAAAGGGAGATTCAGATCACTGCCTTGGTTTGTTTAGTGCTTTAACTTTAGTTTGCAGCTACCCTTTTGCCGGAAATCAATCAACAAATATTTAATCAGCACCTACTATGTATCTATCACTTGGAGCCTCTCCAAGTGAGAAACAAGGGAGGCTACAGCATAATCTTTCCCCTCAAGGAGAACGTGACCTACTTAGGAAGACAAAGCTAACACAAAACAATTAAATACTACACTGTGTGGATCTAAATAAGGGGGAGAGTTGTAGAAAACTATATCCTAGGAGAGATAGAATTTGTCTCAGGACTTGAAAGATACATGGGATTTAAACAAGGAGAGGAGAGAGGTCACTAAAAGCAAAAGGAGATTGTATAATAAGAGGCACTCAGGAGACCACACCAATTAGAAAGAAGGTAACACCCCAGGAAGTCTTGGGAAAGAGGGTGATTAGAGACCAGAGTGTGGAAAGTCAAAGACTTCAGTAAATTGAATGCAATCTTGACGTTTTTCTGTACTTCGTCATTTTAGAGTGTTTTTCATATTCTTTCCTTGAAAAATCAGGCATATTATCACCAAGTTGTGATGGCTGAGATGCCTGGAATGACGTGAGGTATATACATTGCCTGAAACTCAGTTTATTGCTATGAACATTGCCCTTTTTTTCAAGTTTTTTAAAAAAGTATTATTAAAACAGTCAAACAGCAAACAGTAAAGACATTAATCTTAATGACTCTTTACAGCAACTGTTCTTACCCTGGCTCCTCTGAGCCCCAGAATTCCAAAGGGGGGGGCCCAGGGGCGCCACATGGGAGATGAGATGGAGATAAGCCCAGTGAGGGCCTGGATGCCTGAGGCAACCCTGCTTTTAGCCATTTGTTATTGGGTTTCCATTTAGGATTTCCAAATATAAATAAATCCCTGGTGCAAAGAAGTTTTTGGTGACTAGTCATTCAGTCATTTGTTATGTCAAAGCATTTATCAACTTCTTTGGATTGATTCCTCCTTTTAAGGAGGCACATACATAGACACACACACCACTGTCATTACAAGATGATTGATGGATTCATAAACTCATGCCCTTATTTCTCAAGAACTTGTCAAAGCCCTACTATGTACCTAACACCTATTGGTCAACATTCATATAAGGGATGAAGCCAGATTGATGGATTTTGGCCTTGAACTCCAAGATGAGGAAATGGATGTGAGGAAGCTGATTGACAATGACAATGACTGTGATGACACCAAGGCTGAGCACGTACTGTATACCAAGCATTGTACACCAAATATGTCATCTAATTTAACTTTTGCTACAATCTTATGAGATATTATTAAACTGAGACTGACTGAGGTTTAAGATGTTTGCCCACAGCCATGCAGCTAGAAAGAGGTGGAAACTAACTTGGAAGGTCATACTCTCAGCCACAAGGATGAATGGACATGGCTTTATAATGAAGACATGCTACCAGAAACATTCATTTGTTCTTTAAATATTATTTTACACAAGTGGATATTTTCTGACTATTTCCTTTACAAAACCTCTCAGATTTGTATAGGTTAAATAACCATCGTCTGGGCCCCTAAACAGGGAAGGACCCTCCTGCCATATTTTCCCTTGCTTTGCCAGCCAATCCTACCCTCCTACTCGGAGTCCACAGCCAGCCAAACCCAAGACAATAAATTAAAATAAGAAAATGGAAACAAGACCTGAAGACCACTTTTAGAGAAAATAGGAACGACCAGACTCTAGCCCTATATATTTGTCAAAACATACAACTATTAACTTCGTCTCATAACACACACCCTATCACACCATTAGTCTAGAATGCAAGCTCAGAAATCACATTATTTGCTAACAGGATTTGGGTACTTGCTGTTGTCACACTACAATAAAAAAAAATAAAGAGATGTCTAAATTATTCCCGGAAGATGGGATTTCTCACAAAATTGTCCAGTTGCGCCGTAAGTTACCATTACTCTCATGGTCACTAAGAGCAAACATGGGCATACTTTGCAGAAGTCAGCGCAATTACCTGGGCCCTAAGCGATGCCTTATTTGTTGGTTTCAGCAATGCATTATCAACAGAGGCAGGAGGAAGAAAGCGAAACTATAGGGTACCACCAAGATGTTCCCTTGCTAGCATTATTTCAGTACACTATCATTTCCACCAGAGAGCTTTAAAAACATTTACTTTTGTCCTATGAATCAGGTTGTAGGACATCAAAACAAAGTATGCTATTAGCATAAAACAATATTAGCATAAACAGAAAGGGAATCAGGATATTTGGGGGATGGGAGAAAATAGCTTACATAATATGTGGCCCACTGATTTCAGTTGACTTCACTGTAGCTGATAAACTGTGAAATTTCCATAATAACATAGAACACAGAAAGCAAACAACAATTTTATTTGATAGGGAAATTGCATCCTGATACTGGATATAAAATTCTACAGCATGTTCAATGATATTTTCAAAGCCCTCAAAATGTAAACATATGTTTTCATTTTTAAAATGCAGTCGTAATGTAAATAATAAATCCACCACAATTTGGCTGGTCCAGAGACTGCCGGCATCATTAACTCAGAAACACAGAGATACAAACGCTCTACTTATTCTGCTCTGCCCTCAGCCAGAAGTCTCCTGTAACTGTGGATGTTTATACATGCCCTCTGCTTCGTCTACATTTCTGTCTTGCTTAAGGGTCTTCTGGGGTTCCCTATTGGTATTAGTATCACATTTTAACCAGTCATAGCTCTTTGATGCCCTTCTTTCTCTATGCCTGTATCCTTTTTTATTTCTTCCTACTTCTCTGCCTACTTTTTTATTTCTTCCTACTTCTCTGCCTACTCTTTCAATTGCAAACCAAGTCCATCTTCCCTCAGCTTCCCAGTGCTGTCCATTATAGTAGATTGATTGAAAAATGGCCACACTTCTCCCTTTCCTGGATCTATGCCCTTTGAATTGTGACTTTGCAGCTCCTCTCATCAAGAGGGCTAGACTTGTAGTTTGTTTGGACCAGTATGCATGCAATGGAAGTAACAGAAGACTGGACCACAACTAATCCTTAGGATGCCTTGTTTATATCCACTTTCCCTTGAAACTATGCTGTTGCTATGGGAATCAGCTCTTGTTGGCCTTCTAGAGGATGAGAAACCACATGAGGGAAAGTCAAGGTGCTCTGACAATCATCAACCTCCAGAAGACCCACATAGTACCCCTGTGAGGCAAATGGAATTCAATCCATTGATACCAATCTAGTTTATTAATTTCAGTCCTCGCAACCTGTAGAATCTGAACCATAGCTATTGTGAGGCAGGAGCTCTCATATAGTGTTTATACCACTATAAATAACATTTATCCAAACTACAGTATGCATAGCACCTTGCTTCTTATTCTTCCCCTAAAATACCTCAAAATTTTGTCTTTGTACATGTGTTTTTATTGGTTTATGACCAAAAATTAAATTTGTGTATAACATTAGACATTTATCAAGATGAAAAAAACTGAGGGCATTAAACTTACTGATTTAAAAACATATTACAAAGCTACAGTAACCAAAACAGTATAGTACTGGCAGAAAAATAGACATATAGATTAATGGAACAGAATGGAAAGTGTAAAAATAAATCCATGCATTTTTGGTCAACTAATCCTTGACAAGGGTGCCACAAAAACACAATGGGGAAAGGACAGTCTCTTCAATAGTGTTGGCAAAACTGAATATCCACATGCAAAGAATGAAATTGGACAATTCGACCCGTAACTTAAAACATACACAAAAATCAACTTGAAAGGGATTAAAGACTTAAATGTAACACAGGACACTGTAAAAACTCCTAGAAGAAAACATAAAGGAATAACTTCTTGACACTGGCATTGGCAATTATTTCTTGGATATGAAACCAAAAACATAGGCAACAAAAGCAAAAATAGACAAATAAGATTACATCAAATTAAAAACCTTCTGCAGAGCAAAGGAAACAATCAACAAAATGAAAAGAAAAGGAAGCCTAAAGAAAGAGAGAAACTATTTTCAAACCATATATCCGATAAAGAGTTAATATCTAAAATATATGAAGAATTCCTACAATTCAACAGCAAAAAGAGCAAATAACATGATTAAAAAATGGGCAAAGGACTCAAATAGACATTTCTTCAAAGAAGACATACAAATGGCCAAGAAGTATATGAAAAGGAACTCAGCATCATTAATCATCAGAGAAATGGAAATCAAAACCACAATGAAATAGCACCTCACACCTGTTAGCATGGCTACTGTAAAACAGACAGACGAACAAAAAAAAGAGAGCAAGTGTTATCAAGGGAGAAAAGGCACCCTTGTGCACTCTTGGTGAGAATGTAAATTAGCAAGCCACTGTGGAAAACAGTATGGAATTTCTTCCAAAAGTAAAAACAGGGCTATCATACAATCTAGCAATTCTACTACTGGGTATATATACAAAAGAATGGATATCAGGATCTCAAAGGGATACCTTCACTCCCATGTTCACCGTAGCATTATTCACTATAGCCAAGTTATGGAAATAACCTAAATGTCCATCAACAGATGAATGGATAAGGAAAATGCATTGCATACGTACAATGGAATATTATTCAGACTTAAAAAAAAAAAGAAAAGAAAATCCTACCAATTATGACAACAGGGATGAACCCAAAGGACATTATGCTAAGTGAAATAAGCCAGACACACAAGGTAAAATGCTACATGATACCACTTATGTGAGGACTCTAAAATAGTCAAACTCCTAGAGGCAGAGAGTAGAATGGTGGTTGCCAGGAGATAGGTGGAAAATGGGGAGTCATTAGTCAAAAAGTAAAAAGTTTCACAAAAGAAATTTTTAAAGGAAAGAAAAAATAAATTCACACCTTTATCCTTGACAAATCCCATTGGCCTAGCATAGTACCTGGCACATAGGAAGAATTGAATCATTTTGCTTTGAACTGAATTTAACTTGAACATTGCTGCAATTATTTATATAATATATATTAAAAGAATATATCAATATTATATGGACTTTGCATATATTGACTGTACTCATTTTCACTTTTGTGGATAGTCAAAGAGAGATTGAGAAAATAATTTAATTTTTTATAAAACGTATTCTTAGAACTGCCATCAGGAGGTATTAATTAGGATTAGGCTTGATACTAATAACTCAAAATAACAATGATTTAAGATAGAGGTTTATTTCTTTCTCGAGTAAGAATTCAGGTATGGGCAAAGGGCTGTAAGGTGGCTTGCTCCCTGAAGTCCTAGGGACCCGGGATCCTTTTAGCTTATAGCTCTGCCATTTCTGATGTAGAGCCCTGGCCTCATGACACAAGATGATAAGTAGAATTCCAGCCAGCATATGCACATTTTAGGCAGCACAATGAAGAAAAGGACAAAGAAAAAAGGGCAGGCCCAGTGCAGTGGCCCACACCTGTAATCCTAGCACTCTGGGAGGCTGAGGCGGGAGGATTGCTTGAGCTCAGGAGTTCGAGACCAGCCTGAGCAAGAGCAAGATCCCATCTCTACTAAAAATAGAAAAATTAGCAGGGCATGGTGGCGCATGCCTGTAGTCCCAGCTACTCAGGAGCCTGAGGCAGAAGAATCACTTGAGCCTAGGAGTTTGAGGTTGCTGTGAGCTAGGCTGATGCCACAGCACTCTAGCCCAAGTGACAGAACCAGATTCTGTCTAAAAAAAAAAAAAAAAAAAACAGAGAAAGAAAAAAAGGGCACATGGTTTCTATATTTTAAGAGAATTACCTGGAGAAGATGCTTAAATCCCATTGGCCAGACTCTAGTCACATGGACATGCTGAGCCAAAAAGGAGCCTGACAAAGTCTTTTCTAAAAATTGATCACATGCACCGCTATAATCAGAATTTTAAGATGGAAAGAATAATTATCATAGTATATAACTAGCAATTCTGCAGAATGTGCTCTGTGTTGGAGAGATTGTCCTTACATTTTCTCAGTGCATAAAACTGCTCATATCTTGCCAGTTTTCCATTTTGTCCTCAGTTTACATAACAGAGACTCAATAGGCAAGCTCTATTTATAACCCCTGTGGCATAGAGTGGTAGCAAGTGATACTTCACCAGTTAGGTGAAGTATCTCTTCTGTTGAAAATGAAACCAAAACTAGTTTAAGCCATAAGGGAGTTTATTGACTCCCGTAAGTGAAAAGTCCAGGATGGGACGCTTTTCAGCAATGGTTTCATTTGGACTCCGCTGATGTCACCAAGATCCATGTTCTGTTCATTTCTCAGCTGGGCTCTGCATTCCTCTACTCACTGGCCTTATTCTTGGTCTACATGTGGTGGCAAAGTGGCAACAGCAGCACCAGCCCACACGCTTCCAATCCTTTGGGAAAGAACAGTCTCCTGTGCCTCTGTCTGATGGGGTCACGTGGCCAATGAATGAACCAATCACCGTAAGGGAGGCGAATGTAGTATACTCATTGGCTGAGGCCAGTCAGCACTCACCCCTCATGTTAGACATGGATTTGATGCTTTCTAATCTGTGTGGTCCGAGAGTGGGAGAGGGTGGTTTCCCAAAGGGAATTTGTGATATCATTTTACCTTAAAACTAGTAAATGGATACTGGGAAGACAAGCAGTGAACCCCCGCTATGAAGACATACTTCACATAATGAGGTATTCAATTGGTATTTTCCATGACTCAAGCTATAACCACTTCCCAAAATATTCCCAGGACCACGGGGCTAAGAAAAAAACCAACTTCACAGGCTCGATGTGATAATTAAATGATAATAATTAACATGCTTGAAATGTATAGTGTAACATCTCAAAGCAGGAATAAAACTTGTAAAGACACCATTCTGTGAGGGTTACCATTACCTGCTTTACCAAATTAAGCCACTAAAAAATTATTGTCATCATCAGTATTGTCACTGGCATTCAGTGGTGCCCAACTGGGGGACTGGTGAGTCCCCAGGCCAGGTCTTCTATGCCTTTTTCCTGTATTCTACTCTCATTTTGTCATCCTAACTCTGTTTGAGCTGAGACTTTTCTCTATCCTTCTCTGTTATATCTCTTTTATGAAAACTTTTATTACTACTGCAGAATTATTAGTTCTTCTGTCTTCAGTATCCCCAAGTTCCCACTTCATGTATGAAGTCTTCATCACATTAATTTCTAGGTAAATTTGCTATCTTCCGACACAGAGTCTCTGTAAAAATACCAGCTATAGAAGTGATCTGAAAGTGGCTTCCCTCTGTGATCCTACCTGTACCTCGTACTTTCTCTCTCTGTCTCCTCCCTCAGGGAACTATGAGAGAGGTGTACAGGCCCCAGGTTTGATCAGGACATGAATAGTTTCAGGTTGAGGCCAACTTACCTGTGTACATCAGGAACTCTCCAATATTTCCTCAGCAGCAGGTTAACCTTTTATGTTCACTCTCTGTGGTTTCAACAGCTACTTAAAAATGGTAAATAAAGATCAGCATCATCTAGTAAACAGTTGCCGTATCCCAAACACTCCTTGCATATTATTCATTATTCTCTCAACACTCAGCATATTTATAATTGATTATTCCATATCACAGACCAGGAAACTGAGGTCAGAGACATTCAATTTTTTGCCAAACATCACATGAGAGTGAACAATGAAATGATTTGAAACCAGGGTTGTCTGATTCCACAACCTCTGCTTTTCCCACTCTGAAATACTGCAGTTAAAAAGCTATTTCTTACAGATACTGATTGGGTGGAAAGCAATTTACTTTTACACTTGGTAAGTTATTTCAAATAGAACTGTAGTTATGTGTGGTGACTTTTCATCAGTGTACTGTCTCAATACAAATCACGATCTATCACATAGTCAATAAGGATGCTCCAAAGAGCACCCTTCCTTGACCAAACATAACAGGGGTGGGGTTTAGGAGGCTTTTTGGATGGGGTCCCATTTTACTTTGGGCTGGGCTCCAGGACACGATGAATAGAAGATGCTGCAAAGCACATGACAAGGAATACAGAGAGATAATATAGTTTGCTCCTATGTTAGACCCTGAAAGTAGTTCTCAAATGTTAGTTCACGCACATCCTAATCACGGGGTAGCCTGTTAACTGGGCAGATTCCTGGGCTCCGCTCCTGGGTGATTCTTGCAAGTGGTCCACTGACCACATTTGGAGAATCACTGTTCAAGATTTCAAAGCCCAATTTCGGATGCAGAGAGAAAGAATCAGGAGGGCTGATTGGGAAATTCAACTTCTTGAGCACATACTAGATTAGAATCATTTATTGGGAAGGATCATTTTGTACAAAAGTCTTCTGACCTACAGCCTTTCTACAAAGAAAACAAAAAACATATAATCTTGGAAAAGATAGAATTTAATTACAATTTTGCAAATTAATTTATTGATGTAGGAAAGGTCAGTGTTTAAAAGAAACCTATTGTGGATGATCTTATAAAAAGAATCTTTTGGAAATCCAGTAATTACCTCCCGATTTGTGTACTCTGAACCCTTGATGTTTCTTTAAATTGGATGTCCTCATAGCAGGATACACCTGATATCTGGTTTGTCTAAATACTTAGAAAGTCAGATTGTCTAGTTATCAAAGCCCATCCTTATTTCCTGAGCATTTGTGGATGCGCTTTTGAGAGTCATTCACGGTGATAGGCAGAGACTGAAAAAAAAAAGAAAAAGAAAAAATCTATTGTTCCTAAGTGCATTTTCCAGAGAGTCTATGTCTAACTTTCTAACAGATAAAGGCAATAAAAATGTTTGGGTCCAACATTGCAATATAGTTTGAAATTCCTTCCTTACTGAAATCCTAGCCAAAAGGCTTTCTTTAGTTTTGTATTAAATTATCCCATTTGGTTGGCTGCCTTAATCAACTTAACTGATTACTTACCAGATCACCATTTCCCTTTGTGCAGATACCATATCAGAGCTCAGGTGGACAATTTCCTGGACCCTAGCCCCTTTCTTTTTTCCAAACGATAAAACTGTCTCCCATCCCACTTTTAACTGTGCTCTTGTCCACAACCTCAGGTTCATAATGCTTTGCAGCTATGTTATTTGGTTTGTCTAAAAAAAAAAATTTAGTAGTTTCAGATTTTTCTTTCCTATTTGGGGGAGAGATGATTTCGGGGAGAGTTGGGGAGGTGACTGAACAAAGCCAGTTGAACAGTTAATGCTTTAACCTTGAGTATAATTTATACAATAAACAAAGTCACATGCTCCCCTAATAATTTAGATGTAAGCAAATGTTGATTTATTCAGGAAGGCTACTGCCAGAAGCAAAGCCTGCAGCACTAAAATTTGAATTAAACTAGGACAGAAGCAGGCTAGTCTATAATAACATTTGTATAATTTTATTTTTGCCCTTGGCTCAGTTCATTTCCTCATACAGTAGATGCATGAAATTGGTTCTTCAGCCACCTTTAGCTGATGTTCATTGATATCCGGGCAGGCAGAGAAGCAAGAGAGCGCACCTTTCTAAGCTTTGTGTTTTCAGTCACAAGGCCTTGAATTCCTAGGTCATTTCTGACAATGATTATCTTTCTCTGAATTGTGTTTTCAGCAAATATCTTAGAAAAGCTTCATTTAACCTAGAGATACAGTTCCCTCCCCCACCCCCAGCTCTGAGGGGACTCTTAGAACTGAGACAGTTAAATAGATGCAAATGTTGTGCTGTTTTTATTCCTTTATTCAAGCCCTGGGGCATGAAATCTGAGTTCTGTACTCTGCTTTCAGCAGTGAAATAAGGGCCTTAAAAAATTCTTTAAATGATGGTGAAAATAAACATTAACTTGAAACAGTGAAGGACCCAACCCTCCTCTTACTATTAACCTTTGACTTACATAAAAATTAAAAACTTACATTTTACAACTTACCACTTTTGTTAGAAACTGAGGATCCTTTTGTGGGAGCAGGTTTAAGCCAGTAAATAATTTGTGAGGGCTTCTGAAAAGTAGACGGACGAAGTTTTCACTCCAAACATACAGAAACTCTGCTTTTCATAGTAGTTCCCTGAAATTAATGGCATTGCCAACAAGCACAGCACACGAATACAAGCATTCTCAAAACCCATAATCACCTTAAAATGTCTTACAATTTTTATCCAGTTTCCTCCACACTTAACATTTCAGACAACATAACTGCTTTTCGGGGAGCTGAAAACTTCTGAAATAAAGAATTTATTCCCTTAGGTTAGGAAATCAAATATGCTAAAAATTTTTCCCTAACCTTTTATGTCGCTGGAGCTAAGAAAAAAACAAAATCCTGAAAAATCAGAAATGAAAGAATTGGTATTTACACTTTATGTGAAATATGCATTTATCGCTCACTTCTTCCAGCTGAGAAGGTAAACAGCAGCCCTAGTGTTTTGGAGGCAAATATTGTTCTGTCCTATTCTTGGTAACAGAATCTGCTCCCAGGCCTTCTCCATCCCTGTCTGATTGTGCCCTGGGGCTGTTGCAGGCAGCCAAAGGAGGCTTTCAGAAAATCCAGGCCGTGTTTTGACTTCATTACAAATTCCAAATAGAACAAGTTTTCGCCTGGCTCAGGCTTTGGTTATGAAAGTTTCCCACAGCTCTCAAAAATATACAGAATAATAAATGGCTGGGCAGAGAAACAGAAGGCAATAGTAATTCCATCAAAGGTTTCTAGTCACATCATAAACCACAATTGCAGGGCCTGAGGAGCTTATGTCACTAGGACCGAGAGATAAAATGTTTTGCCTTTGGCCCTGAGGTCACACGTTGGGGCAGGAGCTTTGAGGTTGGGCCCTTTGTCTGCAGGCTGGCGGGGAGAAGGACGTCTCTCTCCCCTGCCCTATGGCCCCCTGGCCTTCCCTGGGGACAGCCTATGAGGTTCAGCGGGCATTGTGAAAACTTCTCACCCCAAGGGGTGGCTGTGAAGCTTCAAATGTTTTCGGGCATTTCTAGCATAAAAGCAAAAATTGTTGAGTTTCAGTGGGATAAGCTCTGAGGCTCAAAGGAAAAACCCCTGAGGCGGTGGGCGTGAGGAGGAAATTTTTATTGTCTTGCTGTGGATTTCTTCTTTCATTTTTCTTTTCCTTTTATTAAGTCAAGATGTTACGTGAAAGCACCAGTTAAATATTACATGCAAACATAAGGGAACCTTGCCCTCCCCCCTTTACAGATGAGGCTCCGGACTGTCCACATTCCTGTTCGCCACCCTTCCTCCTCCTCTCCTGTTCCAGGGTCTCTCTTCTCTCATTCCTGCCATCTTTTACGGGGAAACTTAAAGCAACGCTTTAATGGCAAATTCCAGAGGGCCATACCTTATGAAAATTCTTGATATTGACTCTACCAACTTCCACAGAGCATCCTTCATTTTTCACACATTTTTATTTTAGAAAGGTGCATGAACTACTTAAAATAACTCTGACAACGGGGAATATACACTATTTTTTTTTTCCTGAAATAGTTTATTAACATACACGCCCCTCCCTAGCAACAGATTTTGTTGACTTCTTTTTTTTTTTAACAGCGAAGATGTGGATCCTGACAACGCCTAACCCATCCTATCACACTGGTGGGCTGTGACTTTGTGACATCAAAGCAATTGATTGTAGCTCTTTCATACATGTCTCACAATGCAGGCATTGCCACTATCCATACATTACACGCCAACCCCTCGGAATCACTTGAGTGATGAGAGAAACACACTGTAGTTAGTGATTAGACTGGACAAAAAATTGTCCCCAAACGCATTTTTAAAGTCTTTGAACATGACCAAAATTTTATCAATGAGCTTTGGCTGGGAAGAACACTATAGTGTGTCTCTATCTCTGTTTCTCACGTTTAAACTTGTTGTAAACCCTTCCTCCAGATAGACTTCCCTCGGTAACCATATTAAGCAGAAATGTTTGATAGAATCTGTAAGAAAATATGAATTCCATTTTTTTATTTATACACCGCATAGAAAATATACACCTTAAATATAAAAAGGGGGCTTAGTAAGCATTTTATATTTGACTCAACTGGAATTATAATATGAGAAATTGTTTTATTAGAAAATCTACGATTTGCAGGGAGGCGTACCTGTCTGCGTGCCTGAGTCTATATTAAGGCAATGGAAGAAAAACAGCCAGGAACAAGGTGAAAAGAAGTTCATTTGCTGTCTCAGAAAATAAAGACCTCAGACTTTTTAAATGAAAATATACCATTAGCATCAGATACTAATCACAAGGTAATTATTTTTAAAGAGGTTCCTAAGTAAGACACACACACCCATGACACCCTTAGGCTAATCTATGCACCTAGAGACTTATTCTGCCCTTCATTGTATGTGAGTTAGTTGTCCTTGGAGTGAATAAAAGCTGCTTTCCATGTTACTCTACCCTTCTGTAAAAAGAAAAAAAAGCCACTTCAGAAGATACGGATAAAAATGCATCCGATTAAAAAACATTCCTCAAGGGCAATTTGGATGAAAGTTAAGCTGGGCAACATCAAACTAGGCCCCTTCCTATAAAATATATCAAATTCAAAGAAGTTTTGTGTTCTTTTTTTTTTTTCCTAAGTTACTAATCTTTCTAATGAATCTCAAACTCTATCAGCCAAACTGGTTTTTTGGTAAGAACAGTTTTTACCTAAAGATGGGGCAAGGACTGGTTTAACAGAAAGCGCCCAAAATACGAATCGCATGGTAAAATGCTTTTCTGTGCTTTGTTCAAGGGATTTGGAGGTAACAGACTTGCCCCCACTGGAGAGGATGGTCGTGTCAGCCCAGGTAACTTACTGTGGGCCCTGTCCCTGAGGGCTCCCAGCCCCCAGCACGTCCCCTACATCCTCTCTGGCATGAATTACAGGACTAGGTCACCTCTTCAAGAACTCTCCATTAATAAACCTCCAGCAGTGTAAAATATCAGCTGTTGTGGAGATTTTTTTTCAAGTATAAAGATAATTCCTGCCCTCATCAGACCATGTTTCAGGCTCCACATATGACTGTATCTTACACAAAGCCTATAAATCACCCAGTGTTCTGCTAGATCATAGTCAGCGTTCTGCTTTCATTCATTCATTTAATCAATCATTCATTTGACCTTTACTTTTTTATTTTTTATTTTTTTTTTTTTTTTGAGTCAGAGTCTCACTCTGTCACCTGGGCTAGAGTGCCGTGGTGCCATCATAGCTCACTGCAGCCTCCAACTCCTGGGTTTAAGCGATTCTCCAGCCTCAGCCTCCTGAGTAGCTAGGACTATAGGCATGCACCACCACGCCTGGCTATTTTTTCTATTTTTTTTTAGAGACAGAGTCTTGCTCTTACTTAGGCCGGTCTCAAACTCCCGACCTCAAGCAATCATCCCACCTCAACCTCCCAAAGTGTTAGGATGACAGGCATGAGCCACCATGCCCAGCCCAGCCTTTAGTTTTTGAGGAGCCAACGAGGTGCTGGTGCTGCATCTAGGAGCTGGGAAATCAGACGTGAAGGAGACAGGTGATATCCCGCCCTCCAGGAGTTTATTTTCTACCAGGCAGAGGCATTTGATAAACCAGCAAACAGGTGAAGACCATCATTTCGGATGGTAATTGGTGAAATAAAAATAAAGGAACGTGGTAAGATAGAGTGGGTTAACGTGGATGGAAAACTCATTGGGAAGGTGAAGATGTTGAGCTGAAAGAAAGAGCCGGTTGCTGGGAATCTGGGAAGATGAACTGTGCTTGTTTCTTAGTCGGGACTAATTTATTTGCATCATTGCATAGATTGTCCAACCTCACACCCAGTGTCACACTCAGTTCACATGGTTCCAAGGAGAAATCTTACAGCCCAGGCACAGTAAAAACATTTAGCTTTTATTTGCCGGGAGAACAACCATGGGCATTATCGCACAGCTGAGGCATATTTAATTACCAAATGTTCTACAAATGCTTTTCAAATTATATAAATAAAGCCATCGAAATTGCTGACTTTCAAAAGCATATATTTCTTCCATTATCATAAAGATGCCCATATTCCCTGACGAATCCGCATCATCAATGATTCGCCATTCATTGTCATTTACAATTGCTTTCTTAAATTCTTCTCAACAGCCAGGTTACCTGCAAAGCATGTTTGCTTTATTTCATTAGATAACTAACTCCACTGCTACCCGAGCCATTCTGTGCTTGAGAAAACAGGCAGCAGCGCTGTTATTCCACGGCACAGTCAGCATCTTCACCGTGCCAGCCAGATTTAGAAATGATCGCTTTGCTCGTGGCTTACAAGAAAAGACTTCATATCACATACTAATTTTTAAAATGTTTTCTTAAGTCCCTTTTAGCCTCTATGGCAAACCCAGAGGCCTGATAAGAATGAATGGTTATAATCTGGTTTTGTTTGAAGGCATGAAAGTTTGCCATCGCCTTTTCCCACGTCACATCTGGACACCTCCATTCTGGTCACTTAGGTGTCTGATGGTTTGTCAGGAAGCTAGCCATAACTTAGGCGGAAAACTGGACTCCATTAAAAAAACATTAAAAGCTGAGAGGGAGGCAAGTTGGTGTGGCGTGGCTCCCAGCAATAAGAAAGCAAGAGCGCATGTTGAAGCTTAGAAATAGAAAGTGATGTCCTCATAAAAACATGGCTCCAGGCTGGTGTGCCACTAGAAATTCTTCTGTCAGTTTAGAATATTTAGCTCTAAGGGATTTCGACTTTCAAATGTATCTTTGGATGCAAAATAGACTGCACAGGAGGAGATAGCATAGAAGCAGGGAAAGAAGCATTTGCTCCCAATTATGATCAGTTTATGTTAAGCTGGAGATTTTTTTTTTTTTTTTGCCCAGATAGAATATTTGATCAGGAAGTGTGCGAGTGGGTTAGATGAGCTACCTGGCTGATATCAAGTGATCAGCTGGCCTTCCTAACCAGAAAATGTTGCTGATAACTGATAGAGCTAAACAATATTAAAAGCTTCAGCACTACTCGTTATCAGGGGAACCTTTCAGCCTAATTGGAAAGCTCAAAGCTTCAGGCATTTGAAATTTTTTGGTTTGGGGCTCTTCTACGGCATTCCAGTGCAGTATATCCAATCAATAATGTGATGCTATGCACAATACCATCACGAGGCTTATTAACTCCCCTGAGTTTTGTATTTGACTTGTTAAACTGTAAAAAGAGTTGGAGAAACAAACAGAAAAGAAATATCTTGGTCCCTAGCTGCCAAAATATAAAACAAATAAACAAACTCCAGTTTTCAAAGAAAACTGAAAAGGGCAAAAATGGAAAATATATATGGATATATTTTCATGCACAAAACATGAGCATCTGGGGTGACCTCCCTTGCTGTGATCCGTCCTGTGTATCAGACAGAAGGGGCATCTATGCAGGCAGATGGGATTATGTGCTAAGATTGAGTTAGGATGATGTAGATTCCCCTCTACAGACATGAGACTTTTTCCCGCAACTGATTGTGGTACTTTCCTGCTCAACCTAGCTACAAGCAGTGGTTTATGGGTGCAGCAATTAGAGACCAGCATCCCAAGGAAGTTCAGTATAGTCACCTCCTCAACGCGACTGCTGCCTGCGTCTGGAATACTTCACAATTTTCTTAACCAATCTCCTCGCCCAGGATCAAACAGCAGAATCTTCACACTCTGGTGACTCCAACAGAACATGCTTGATTCAGATGTTTGTGAAATTCTGTGCTCCGGAGAATTTATCAGGGAGGTTTCGACAGCAATGACCAGAAAAAATTCTTCATTTGGTTTTGAATTTTCCTTTTCCCACGAAGTTTCACCAAGCCGCCTTCATCGGAGGTTTGAAAGGGAACATAGACGATACCAGCAGTTGAGTGAGAGGTAAGGAGCAGAAGAGGTTGGAGTATAGATCAAATCCAGCACCTGCTCCTGCCCTCTGGTGAAAAACATCTACCTCTGGAACCAGATGACAAAAGCCTTTTTTGTGCCTGGGTTAAGAGAGAGACAGACCTGAATTTGAACCTAAAGACATGTATTTACTCACATTTTAATGTCTCTGAAATCAGAATACCTCTTACAATTGCTGTGAGCCAGCAGCAGTCGGCCATAGCCATGGTTGTCATTGCCTGTACACACGTATGACACCGTGAACGGCTCAGCAGGGGATCCTGGTACAAGGTAGGAGTGGAGAAATCTCTCAGGAAATGCTGCCTCACCAGTGCTCTCCATGACAAAGAGAATGACCTTGTGCAGCTGAACACAAACTCGTTGACTCCAAGTTAGAAAATAATTCTGAAGAGTCAGGCTCAGAATGTGCAGTTTGGTAAATACTTTAACCAATGTATTTCATTTACACTTTGCTTCTTACGTATGCATGAGAGATGTATATGAGAGAACCCCATGCCAAAATCGCCAAAATAAGTTCAAGAAACTTTTCCAAGAAGTATATAATAAAAATTCTAAGGAGTAAAAGAAATCACTGTGTTATAGCTATGGGGGTATTTCTTTCCTTCTTAGTGGTACATAAAATCATGTTGGGACTTGCAACCGATTGCATCTAGAATTCAATGAAATACAAAATTTTCGTGACCTGGAAGAGTTTACATAACTGCTCTGAGATTCAGATTTCTCTTCTGAAAAAAGAATAATAACTCCCACCTCCCAGAGAGGTAAAGGCTGTCAGAGACAGTCCCAATAGAGTTCATGGAAGTCTGTGTAGAACATCATCCATTGCCAATCACTAGCAGTAGCTACTATTCTCTCATTTCTCTGTTTCGACCTGGCTACAATACCTATACCACAAACATACTTGTTTACCTATCTCAGTGTACTTTCCTTTGTTTGTTCAACTTGCCAACTACACATCAGGTGAACAAAAACCAAACACCAAGAACCTTGATAATTGGTGTATTTTTTGGTGATCATCTATGAAGCAGAGGAAATGAAATGATTATTTGGATTCAGGTTTCTAATGGTAAAATAATTGTGGCATAAAATCAGATTTTTTTAAATGCCACTCCAGGAGAATAGAAATGAATACATTAATCTCAATGTGGGTAGAGAGAATTGTTTAAAAAAAAGAGAGAGAATGAGCCAACTAAAATGCCAAAATGTGTTTACGTTAAAACGTTATATTTCTGATTCTAAGAAAAAAGAAAAGAATGCACAAATGAGCAAACTCATCCCAAACAAAAATTTCTAACAAAAAGGGGTGGATCACTTTATAGGTATGATTAAGTCAAGAATCTTGAGATGGGGAAATTATCCTGGACTATCCAGGTGGGCTTAATGTAATCATAAATGTCCCTATAAAAGGCAGGAGAACCAGAATGAATAATAGGAGCTATGACAATGGAAGCAAGAAGTTGGAAGGATTTGAAGGGGCCGCAAGCCAAGGAATGCAGGCAGCCTCTAGAAGCTATAAAACAAGGCAAGGAAACAGACTCTCTGCTACAGCCTCCAGAAAGAACACACCCCTGCCTCCAAAACAGTAAGATAATAAATTTACATTGGTTAAGCCATTAAGTTTATGGTAATTTGTTACAGCAGCCATGGAAAACTAATACAATGACATTCACCACCACCCTTTTTTTTTTTTTTTTTTTTTTGAAGTCTCTCAATGCTTTTTTCTTTTAGAGACAGGGATTTTGCTATGTTGCCCAGGCTGGACTCAAAGTCCTGGGCTCAAGCAATCCTCCCACCTGAGCCTCCCGAGTAGCTGGGATTACAAGCGCCAGGCCCGGCTTTCAACACTTTTCTCATATAGTCCATTTCCAATTTCACTGCATTATCTCCTGATCCATTCCCTGAAGCCAGGGCCTTCTGCTCCCTGCAGATGTGAACACGTGCTGTTCCCTCAGCCTAGACAGGCTTCCACCATCATTTGCATTCTGCCAAACTCTCTCTCTCCACGCCCATCTGAAAGGTGATGTTTTTGGCAGGCTCTGGCAGGGTTACCCGCCTCCTCTCTCTGCCCTCTGAGCACCCTGTAAACACTCCACTGTAGATCATGGGATTTGGGAAGGAGCCTGTGTAGATGAGGGGTCCCAAAGCCTAAGCTTCATTAGCTTTATGGTAAGTCTGCTTCTGATTAAGAGGAAAAGAGGGAAAAAATATGTTAAAAGTAAACTGTTAGGCAAAAAGAGAGAGAGAGAGCGGTGTGCCGAGTTTAACATGCAGCTACTCTATAACCTTCCTCTGCCTCAGCTTTTCATCTGGAAAGTGGGAATAATCATAGCATCTTCCTCCTTGGGTTACTTGATTATAGGTCAAGGTTATCAATGTAACTAACCCATATCCTGTTCCTGGCACTACATCAGGCACACAGTAATTGCTCGATGATGTTAGAGGTTAACTACTATTCTTTATTAGCATCCAACTAACAATTTTTGACATTTATTGAGCCTTTATTATACTCTAGGTACCACGTTAAATGTTTTACATGTAGGCACTTATTTAATACTCACAACTACCCTCTCAAGTCGGTACCATTATTATTACCATCCTAACAGATGAGGAAACTGAGGCCCAGAGAGGTTCCATGGCTTGCCCAAAGTCCAAACAGTAAATAAAAGAGCTGAGACTCAAACCCAAGCAGCCCGACTCCAAGTCCCGTATATACAACTACTGTGCTACTTATTTCATTGATTCTAAGATACACAATTTTTTTATAATCAATGGCTGTCATAGTTAATTGGCTGCACTCTTTTCTTGTGGGACACAAAATAATGCTATGTCTTATGATTGATGGCATCTTGGATTCTATGATGCAGAATGTACTGCTTCATTGCAGAGTCACTATGGAGAAGCTCTGGTTCCTACCAACATTCTCAAATGCTCATTTTCCTTTGCAATCTATTATATAAGAGTGATTCCAATGATAGGGACCTGGGTTAGGAGACAGACCCTCCTGTCTCCCCGGGTAGCAGGGCAGGGCCCTTGAAGGGCAGGGCTAGCTCAGATGCTCCTCAAAGGGGGAGGGCAGCCCCCAGGACAGCCTGTCTCCCTCCCCACCCCAAAAGCATGGGTGTATGGGATCCCAAAGCATATTCTCACAGATGGGAGCAAAAGTCTGGCCAAAGGTCATAGCAATAAAGACCCAGAAGCAAATTAATAGAGTAAGATTCCATGTATATCACTTAGGGGAAAACTCTTCCTTAATTAGAAACCAATACACACAAAATGACCAGGGCTTATCGAGGCCTAGATATTATACTATTAATAATAATCTCTGATCAAGCTTGCACTTAAAGCTAATACAGGATTAAATGTAGCAAGAGATACGTAAACAGAACCATTGTTATTTTATAATAGAGAAATTATATTCATCCTAAATCCACGATTTTTCCTTTCCCAGGGGTCCTGAGGCCCCTACCCTAAGAGTGAGACTTAAAACAGACAACATCCCAAGACTATAATTCAGATCTTATATTTATACATTTCAGAGCCTCTCACAGGCCTTTCTTCAGGCATTTGTGGACCAACTGTAAAGATGAATGAATGAATGAATGAATGAATGAACAGCAATGTTCTCAGGCCCCGGAATCCCAGATGGGAGCTGGTTTGGAGGAAGCTATTTGGCTTCAGGTGTTCTGGGAACAAGAGTAGGGACAGGAGCAGGGTCACACCCACAACTACGTTAACTCTTGTACTGGCCCAAGTGGTAAGTTCAAAATCTCCAGAATGTTCTCAGGCTCTAAGAACTCCAGGGAAGTCCTGAGTATTTTTAATATATTTCAAACAAGAAGAGGGAAAGAAACCTTCTGGCTGGTTTGGGGTTGAGCTGTTCTGCTGGACTAAAGAGTAGTGATGGGCATTCCTGGAAAGAGAAGTGACATTTGTAAAGGCTCAGAGTCGCATGCAGAGGTTGGCTTTTAAGGCTACCTTGATGACTTAAAGAATGAGTATAGTCTGGGTGCAGTGGATGGGGAGAGACAGGAAGATGACGGGAAAAAAGGCTAAGAGTGATAAACACACCTTCATTGCCAGTTGAAAGGAAAGTAGGAGCAACTGTCATGCTTCTAACAAGGGAAATGAAAGGATAAAAAGGAAGGAAGGAGGGAAGGAAGGAAAGAAGAAACAAGAGAGGGAGAGAGGGAGGGGAGGTCCCCACAGACGAAGACCCTTCAAGAAGCCCGAGGTGGCAACCTACTGTGACTTCTGCTACCCACAAATAAGTACCCTAAAATCCCTCCAACCCTTCCCCAAACCTCAATAGCCCAAGTCGTATGTGTCTCATTGGAGAAATGACTTGCAAAAATGAAAAGCCATTAGGTTTCAAGTCCCAATTATCCAAAAGACTGATTTTTAAAAAGTAATATGCATACCTCTATTCACTGAGGAATAACTTGAGTTGTTAAAACAATAACAGTAATTAGAACAACAAAGATTCTATGTGGCTTTGCCGATGAAACGTATCAAGTGCTATCAGGGGAGGTGATCTATTGATACCTTATGAGCAACTCGGTCTTAGAGCAGCTTGGGTGAGTGTCTACTAGTGAGGAGGGGAGAATTTATTTCGTCTTACATAACAGGGGGAGGTCTGGGTGGGAGAACTGCAGCGGGCAGCTGGATCACCCCACGAGCTCGGTTTGATATTATAATTGAGGCGACTCCCAAGAGAAACTCTGCAGCACTGAACTTGAGGGAAAACAGCAAACTCTAGAAATAAGAAGAAAATGGTTAATAGCAAGCTGAAGGGCAAAGAGAAGCTCAACCCTCAGAATGAGCTTGAGGCTAGTTAAGACACCATGTGGAGGTGCACGAGGTCTGAACGCCTCTGAGCACAAAACCAAAGTCTGAAAGGAGGAGGTAAATTAAAGACTGTTCAACAGAAAGTGTGTGGATTTATGAAAGCAGCCTTTAAAAACTGCACACTGTATCAGAAACTAATGAAACAGAAGAGTCCTCTCCCCTCTTCTCCCCTGCTCCCTTTACCATCACTAATCAGAAGAACTGAAAAATAAAATAAAGGATCGTGAAAATTTGAAGGGGAAAAAAAGACAGAGAAGGAGGGGTTGGTGAGGAGAAGAGAATTCCACATTTGAAGATAGAATCCTACAGGTGAGACTAGGGGCAAGAGTTTCCAATTACAGGGAAGGGTGAAAATGGCAGAGAAGATATGAAATATCGTATTTGTGTTTGTTCTGCACAGAAAATGAGGATCTTCCTACCCCAAGGACAATTTTCACAGAAAGCAAAATGTACTGTGAGAGACGATGGAATCTCTTCACATGTTCACAGAGCAGCCCAAGAGAGGCTGTGCCAACCACCATTGGCAGCTGGTCGATGCCCTGGGCCCCACGCTGCCCCTCGGAGGAGCCCGGCAATGACCCTTGTCATTCACTCCCAACTGAAGCACTCACTGTGAACCCAACCAAAGACCCAGAGAGGTGTCTCCGATTTTAATCAGAAGCTACTACAGTTCTCCTGCCTCTGACTTTTCTTGCCCCACTCCTGGGTCCACGCTGTATTCTGCTCCCTGTTGAATCCAGAAAATGCAAATTCCTCTGCCCTTTCTACTACCCCAGCAGCCTTGGGGCTGCCTCCAAGGTTAACTGGGCACCGCTGCACTCGGTCTGCAATGGCCCAACTTAGCGCCTCCTCCACCCCACAACTCTTCAGTGTGAAGATTCTCTCCCATTTCCTCAAATCACCATCACAGACTGTGGTTACATGGTCCATTTGTCCTCTGCTGTGCCCTCCTCCTCCTCACTACCTGCCCAAATGCCACATCTTTTAAGATTCACCTCTTTTTTTATAGTTTTATTGAACTATATTTCATATACCATACAGCTTACTCATTTTAAGGGTACATTCGGCGGCATTTGGTACATCCACAACACTGTGCCACCATCATCACCATCCAACCCTAGAACATTCTCAACACCCCCAAAGGAAACCTGAGATCCATTAGTAGTGGCTCCATTTCCCCCCCATCTCTCCTTACCCACCCATTCCCTGGCAACCACTAATATTCTTTCAGTCTCTATGAATGATTTGTCTATTCAGGACATTTAACATAAATGGAATCATGTACTATGTCGTCTTTTGTGACTGGCTTTTTTCACTTAGCTGTCAAAGCTCACCACGTTTTAGCATGTATCGGCAGTTCACTCTTTTCTGTTGCTGCATAATATTCCACTTAACAGATATGCCACTTTGTGTTTATCCATTCACCAGTTGATGGACATTTGGGTTATTTCCAGTTTTGGGCTATATGAATAATGTTGCTATACCATTCATGACAGGCAGGATACTCACCACTATACTGATGAGGATGGCAGCTATACCATTCATGTACAGGTTTATTTCTGTGTATGTTTTCCTTTCTCTTGGAGTGGAATTACTGGGTCGTACGGCAATTCCACGTTTAACATTTTGAGGAACCGCGAATCATTTTCCAAAGCGGTGACACCATTTTACAATTCCACAAGCGGGTATGAGGGTTCCAATTTCTCCACATTTTAGCCAACATTTGTTATTATTTAAGATTCACTTTTAACAAGAAACACACACATATCTTCAATTCATTGATCTTGTATTCTTTGCCAACAACTGTGCTCAGTGCTCTCTATGTATGGTATCTTGTTTAATCTTTACAACACCTGGAGATGCAAATATCATTTTCCTCATTTTGCAAATGAGATAACCAAAGGTTAGGATTTAGTGGCTAGGCAAGAATACTGGTGGTGGTGCAGGGACTCATCCCTGTCTGTCTGCCTTCAAAGCCCACTTTCAAATACCACCCTATGTACCACTCTCAATGTCATTCCAAGCTAGCCCCATCCCAAGAGATCATTCCTTCTTTGGAAATGTGAGCTAGTCATGGTTCACATACCACCTTGTATTGTTCTCTGCTTATTTCCTACCTAAAGCATTATTTTCCCAACTAGACAGTAAACACTTTTTTGGCTGGAACTATTCTTCCTCTATTTTGTACTTGGGAAGTAAAATGCTTACTTGATGGGTTTTCATTTATTTAATTCATGTTGAAACCATCTATCCAGCTTCTTTACCTTGCCAATTTGTTTCAAATGGTCCCATATTGTTGGAATAGTAATGTCAAACCTTGCCGCTAATTCACACATAGGTTGAGATGGATTTGCTTCCACTACAGCTTTCAGCTCATCGTTATCCACCTTGGTCTCAGGTCGCCCATGTGGCTCATTTTCAAGATTAAAATCACCAGATCAGAACTTCTCAAACCATTGATGTACTGTGCATTCATTAGCCACATACTTCCCAACACTTTGTTGATATTTTGACCTGTCTGTGCTGTATTGGTCTTATCCAATGTACTTAAGGAAATCAGACATTTCATACTTAACAACCTAATACATGTGCTTTTTTTTTTTTTTTGAGACAGAGTCTGGCTCTGTTACCCTGGCTAGAGTGCCGTGGCGTCAGCCTAGCTCACAGCAACCTCAAACTCCCGGGCTCGAGCGATCCTCCTGCCTCAGCCTCCCGAGTAGCAGGGACTACAGGCATGCGCCACCATGCCCGGCTATTTTTTCTATATATATATTTTTAGTTGTCCAGATAATTTCTTTCTATTTTTAGTAGAGACGGGGTCTCGCTCTTGCTCAGGCTGGTCTCGAACTCCTGACCTTGAGCGATCCCACCGCCTCGGCCTCCCAGAGTGCTAGGATTACAGCATGTGCATTCTTAACATGCATATTTTATGCTAGGGAATTTATGTATCTATCTCTGATCCTCCTAACACTCCACAAAGTAAGCATTAACTGACTCCATGGTATACATAAGCAAACTGATGCTCAAAAGGTCCATTCGAGCAAGGTTGCACAGCTAGTCAATGGCAGGGCCAGCTCTGGCCCGATGTTCTTTTCACTACCTCTCGCAGATGTCCAGGAAGGTGCCATGTATCTTGGCCATAAGATTCCATTAGTTTGTCCTCTTATCTTCTTCCAGCACCTACTCTGCGGCCATGTAGAATGTGTTCATGGTTTCCTTGCATTCTCAATAGAATCAGTACCCCAGTACTCCCCCACCCCCAAATCTACTGTCTCTTGGCTCTAGCTTAGAACTGAAAGGTGGTTGTGGAGGATCGTTTCCCACAGAGGACTGAGGTCATATTGAGGGCAATCTCAAGGCCTCCCCTTACCTCTGACAAATAGTACAATACAAAAAATGTTTAGACAAAGAATATGGACATAGCTGTGCTCTCTAAAGATTCCCCCTCTAAGGTAGCTAGGAATGTGGCCCAGTGTTTCTGATGTGTGATGAAGATCACCCGCATCAGGAAGTCCTCAGGTGATGGCTCAGGATGCAGATTTTCACTGTCACACACCAAACTTGCTGAGTGAGCCTTTCTAGAGCCAGGGGCCTGGAAATCTACAAGGGATTTTTACTCACATTCCCAAAAGCACAGAAAATACATAGTAGTATAATCTTACAGGACCACCATTGTATATGCGGGCTGTCATTGACCGAAACATTGTACGTAGTGCATGACTGTAGTTCCTATGTTGTGGAAGCTGATGGTAATCAAATAATCCCACAAATGCATGACTGCAAACTGATTCGCGCTCTAAAGGAAAAATCCAGTGAACTATGAGTGCTTATAACAGGGAGTGCTGATCTGCTCCCTAGGGGAAGGAAGTCTTCCCTGAGGAAGTGATATCTGAGCTGAAGGATGAGTAGGAATTACTGGGCTAGAGGAGGGAAACAGCATTCTATGTATAGGAGATGCTGCCTGTGCAAAGGCCCTGGGGAACCTAGTTGGAAGAGCTGAAGGAGGCCCAGAGTAGCAGAAGCAACTCAGAGTGGGCAGGGAGAAGTCTCATGAGAGTGCAGAGGGAGATGGACCAGATCGAGCAGGACCTTGGGAGATTTTGGTCTTTACTCCAAGAGCTTGCAGAAAGCGCTAAAGAGACTTGTTGTTTACTGATAACCTACTGAGGCCCAGGGCCCTTCCATCAATAAGGGAAGTCTATGTCCTCAGAAAGCACAGGAAGAGGAGAGTGTTTGTCTCCCTGTACCTCGGTTCGCATCTTTCCTTAGTGTGAAGGGGAAAAGCAACCCCTCTGCATAATAAAGATTGTGGCATAACTGTTGACTGGCTTGTTTTCAATATTAGAAGTTGGTGGCTTGGATTCATACTCTTTTCAAACCTCTCATTGTCCAGACAGCTACTACTACAGCACTTAACTATGGACATGAAGTTTAGAATTCCACATCAGCCAGGTCTTTTGTTGACTATCTCGGATATTTGGAATTAAGCAAGCCAAGGGTAATCAATTCTGATGCCTTAGGCTATTAGACCACCCATGGGGCTTGGGAGAGATATTTCCTGTTGTATATAAAATGGTACAATTGGCTTTATGTGTGACAGGCTGTCCTCCCTCTCACCCTAATGTACACAGTGGCCTCTGCCAGAGGCAAGGTACCTGACTACCCAGAGCAGGGTCCACCCCAGTTTGGGAAATCTTAGGATCATTAAGAAATCATGGAACTTGTTTTCATTTGCTGGAACAACTTCCTTTTTCTTCTTCAAAAGGAAATGTGTGTGTCTATACCTATAATTCATGTGAAACTGCGTATAGAGACACAGCACAGGCAAAGAAAACTGGGAGAATCTTACAACTTTAAAGTGTTAAACTTAGACCTCAAGATTTTTCTGTGCTTTGACACATACGAAGTACAGCTGCGCAGGGGGTGCAAGGTCTTTATCTTGTAAAAGGTTCAAGTTTCACTGAAGCTGAAGGAAAAGCAATTACAAAGAGAGAGTGCATACAGTTTCCTTTGGATGGTAGCTGTCTTGTGTATACAGCTTGCCTGGGGGAGGCAGTATCAGCTCTTCCCATTAGGTCTTCCTAGTCTAATTAGGAAACATACACAGTCAAGGTTCTCTAAAATTAAGAACCAGCTAATTAGGCTGTGAAAACGTTCCTCTAGAACTTTTTTTGGTTGGGAAACACGTTTCCCTTTATTTGTCACTAACAGAGGATGAGCAGAAGTGCAGAGAAGGCGAACAAAGATGTTACGCAAGTTAAAAAACATGGGGATGGAACATGAATGGTATGTCTAAAGAATGGAGACCTTATGTTCTGCCCTCTCAAGGCCTATCTGTGTCTGCTGGGCCTCCAGGCATCCTGCATTGGACCCTGTGAACTGAGCCAAGTTACAGGGATTATGACCCAGCGCAGTGTTGCAGGCGTATTGATCAGTTCAGGAGCATGGGGAAAGGTATTTCCTGCTACTTTCCTACCCACCTGCTTCCCTGTCTCCCTCCTTCCTTGTATCGAAAAATAGGTGTGGGCATGGGCAGTAGAAGAGCTAAGCCTCACTATTAATAATTACTCCATTTTTGGGGCAAAGCCACCCCTTTCCTTCTCACTCTAAGAACAAAGGTTTTACTGCAGTTTCCAAAGACAAATGCACCTTGTTTGATGTATCTGAGTTACCGGTTTCACTAATCCACCAATGAATGAGCACGGTAACTCCTCCCAGGAACCACGCTCTGACTATAGAGAGACCTTCATAGAATCTCAGAAGACCTTACAAGGTATATGATATCAAAGCGACTACAAGAGTCAAAGTCTTCATAGAAAAGAGAAAGAGAAAGAAGGGGAGGAGGAGAGGAAAGAAGAAGAGTCACTAGTTTCATCATTCAGACTAGGAGCTTGATATCCCATGGATGAATAAATTGGTTGATTTGATTTTTCCCATCTTATTTACGGAATACTGTAGCATAGAACAAGTTATTTGAAAAGTTAATTCACTGTTTCAGTTTGTATAGGCTTCCTACAAGAGCCTGGTTTTTGTCTAGGAAGCCAAAGAAGGATACAGAAGAGAAAGAATTGAGATCAAAATAACTGGTTATGCATAACACAAACGCAAGATCTCATCTGGTAGAAAGAGCATTGGTCTTCGAGTCAGATGAGAGCTCTTTCTCTACTACACAACTTTAGGGGAGACACTCTTTCTCTTTCCTCATCTTAAATACAATTGGGGGAACTAGGGCTGGGTCTTCAGCGTGATGACATGGCCAACACAGAGTGTTGGGTTTTCTGCCCCACTTCCTCAGAAACAGCTATGACCAGGTACAACGTGGATATATTAATGATACTAATTAAGAAGCGAATCAGAGAACTGGGTGCCTTGTTGTATTTTTTACCATAGTATACTTTTCCCCTCTCACCTATTTTTTGAGTTCAATATTTGTGTAATTTATTCATTTTCTCCATTTTAACCATTTTTAAGTGTGCATTAACTGACATGAAGTCCATGCATGTTGCTGTACAGCCATCACCACCATCCATTTCCAGATCTTCTTCCTCTTCCCAAATTGAAACTCTGCCCATTAAACAACAACTCCCTATGTCTTCCTCCCTCCAGCCCCAAGTAACCACTGTTCTACCTTCTATCTTTGTGAATTTGACTATTCTAAGTACCCTATATAAGTGGAATCACACAATATTTGTCCTTTTCTCCCCATTCAATTTTGATAATGCCAGAAAATCTAAAAATTAGAAATAGTTAAACCCTAGGCATAATAAATAAAACTAAAACAACAGCGATCTATGAATACTGACCATTTACCAAGTTCTGAGTTAAATGCCTTCTCTTTGATATTTCTTTTTACTGCATAAAGATAAGTTTTAAATTATGTATTTGTTGAAGACCAAAGGTTTAAAACTTCTTTAAATAGGCTTTACTGTAGGTGGAAAACCTGGGGAAATTCCTACCACTGCCTTAAGGACATAAGGAGTACTAGGATTATACTAATGTTTTACCTTTCAAAGTCTTCTGAATCAAAAAAATAAAATAAGGCTGATGAGTTACTGTCATTATCTTAGCTCTTTTGCAGAGCCATTGTTTTGTTTAGGGACACCAACAATTAGAAAAGAAAACAGACATGCAAGCTTTGTTTTCTCAGCAGGAGCTGCTATACGTTTGGTACAATGGATATGGTTTTTTTCTCTTTAAAAATTAAGATATCCGTTATCTACAAAGCAACCTTGGAGGGACAGATTGAGGATTTAATTTTAGAATTTCATGTCTGACTGTCATAACCAGATGGTCTTTACACAATGGAAGTTCCTCACCATCAATCATAATTATTTCTTATCACTATTATTAATGCTATTATTAAGAATAATGTTGAAATCATTGAAATGCCCAAGTTGAATAGTCCTGGCGATCTGCTTTCCCACCTCCAAGTGCCTATTTTAACTGATCAGGCTTATACTCATTAAGACCCCAAAACGGCTTTCTCTCCTGATAACTTAAAAGAAAGTACATAGATTCTTGCTTCCTGTAGCAATTTGTTTATAGTGGTTCTTACCCAAATTTGAAGAGTAATACGTTTGTTTCTTGTTTAATTACTATTTTTTGTTCTTAGGCTTCGTTTTGGTTTTTTTGAACTAGAACATCTTGGATTCTTTTTCTTTTAAATAAATTTTGTGTGTTTAACCATAGCATGATTCCATTGGATAAGTTTTATTGAGTTTTTTCAGGGGTGGAGCAGGGAAAGGTTTTTTAAAAATTGAAATATGACATCCATATCATTAGAGTTTTAAAGTTAGTAATATGCTTAAGGCAGATTTTTTTATGGCTAGCAAAGCTGAGAGGTTCTGACACCCAAAGGATGCAAGAAGAGATAACTTACATAAATGTATATGGTGCCCCGGAGGTGCCGCAATTGTATTATGGGGTTTCTCGTGAACGGCCTTGGTTCAGACAGTAGAACAGTGAAGCAAAGCTAAGTGGTTCTGTACCAGGTGGGCTGCGCATGAGACGAATTACACTGCAAATAGCGGTAACTTTCAACGCCAGAGAGTTTACTATGCAGCACTGAAATATGAAATAATACACAATATCTAATGAAATGTTTATCTTATTAAAAATGTTTCCTTAAAATAGCCACTGCACAGCTTTAAAATGGATAGTCTAACAGATTACATGGAATAATCTGAAAACAATAAGGTCTAAAGCTTAGGAAAAATATATATAAACTGGAGAACGTAGAAAACAGGGTGATGTGATATGATTGATTGGACTATTTCTTAGAGAATTGAATCAGCCCTGAAGTTCATTTCTTCTTACTTTCAAAACTGCACTTTCTTTTTTAAAATTTTGTTTGTAAAGTGCTTGCTTGTACTGATTTTGCAATTCCTGAAAGGTAAAAAGCAAATCATGAAGAAAGAGGTTCATGGCAGAATTCTAGTCAAGTCTCACTTCTTACCCAGGCAACTATACGTAATGCTTAATTAATTGTTTTATATGTGTGAGGTAGTCTTGTCAAAATCAAGGATCCTCAAAGGACCAGAAAGAAAGTGTGTTGCCTAGTAAACAGCATCACAAACATATGATTTTTCATTGCTAGAATTTACTGTGGAGAAAAATCTCGTTTCGTTCCATTATTTTATTTGTGAAAAAGTCAAGTGTCCATGGCAATTTCTAGGTGAAATAATAAAATGAGATTTAGTTATTATCTTTAAAAGAGACCAACCACAGAGACTTTGATAAATTAGCTACCCCCACTGCATAAATATCCTTCTTCTGTGTAACTAACTTCAATAGTAAGACCATGTGATTCAACAACTACTATAAATCATAATGATAATAACTGCTATCATTTATCGATGCTGTGTGTGCTGGGCATAGTTCTAAATATTTTCCACATATCATCCTATTTAACCTCAAAATAACCATTCAAGATAAGAGTTTTCATTCATATTTTATGGCTAAGGAAATTCAGGATTAGGTCACACCACGAGTTAAGGAGTCAGAGTCATAAAACCTAGTTGCAATTATTTATTCAAAATACAGAAGGTGAGTACACAGCAAAGAATTTTAAATGCCAGGAATGAATATAGATGCTTCACAACTTTGTTCACACATCTACTTCTTTGTCGACAAATGTGTTTCTCTATTGAATAAGACTGTCAAAGTTGGCGGTCAGGGTATCTGACTGTGGCGAGATTGTGTTTCTTCACGCATCTTCTGTGTTGCTTTATATTAATGATGTGAGATTATAACTAATGTTCACTTTGGACAACCAGAGAAGAAACTTTGATAAAAGACCATATTGATTTAAGGGTTTCAATACAAGGACTTGGTATGTGTTTCTATTTCAGAATTTTGTGTATTAGCCTATCTTCAACTGTTAGAAGCTTTACCTTCTCAGAAAGTGAGATGTTACAAACTCAACATTGACAGTGATACAGAAAACTAATGTTTTCCAGAGCTAATTACAAACAGGTGGTGGCTGGGGCCAAACTCCAGGAATCACAAACCCATTCTGTTTGAGCTCATTAATGCTTCTATTCAACTCCAGGAAAATGTGCACATTCCACAGCATTATAGGGAGTTTCAGGTTGACTGATAAAAAAAACAGGTGATTTCTGCACCCGCCCCCCCCCAAAAAACCTGACTCAAGAATAAAATAAAACAATATAATTTGTCTTTCTCTGTTGCAGGGCCTCTCGTGGTAGTCAAAGGTGAACCCTGCTGGAGCAATGAGGGAAACACTGTCATTTAGTGACTACATAGGAGAAAAGCGTGGCAGCCTTGTGATATCTATGCGAGCCCAGGTTGAGCCCAAGCACTGAGGCTTCTCTCTTCTTCCTAATGGAAAGTGCAATGGAATTTTTAAATTTGATCTGGGTGTCCAGCTGCTTCAGTGGAGGGCTTTGCAATTTCACATTTCATCTAAGCAACTAATGTCCACATCTTGTCAAATCATCACCAAGACCACCGCAGGGCTACCGCGGACAACGCTGTGCTGTTTTGTGGGAACTTGTGATTTGAGGGTTCAGTGAATACAATGCAACCAAATGAGCTGTCCCATGTCGATGTTAGAGGGGGGACTGCTGCTCCCTTAAAAAATATCCCATTTTCTCTTGCACAATAGTCATAGTGCTAAACTTTTTCAGACTAGCTCCTGGTTTCAATTCAAAATATTCTATCTTTGTTTTTCTGCCTTAAACTTACTTTGCATTTTCATAGTGAGACCCTGGAAGATGAAAACAGAGGACTGTGTTTTCTTCCTGATTGTTTTCTTGCTGACGATTTTATTGTCATTGTCCTCTGTGTGGCTAATGGTTGTTAGGCTGCTAGACTCACTTCAATTATTTATTTTTTAAAAAAAAAGTTAGAAGGATTTTTAATATACTCTTTTTCCTGACTTATTAATGATTGGCAAAATAGTGCTATTGACACCACAAAATGCAGAAGTTCACTTGCACAAGTATTCATTAGACAAAAAGTAATTTCAGGTAATTCTGTGATTACAGGGGCTGATTGAAGTAAAATCAGCTAAGTTCTTATCTCACACATGCCAAGATATGAACCTGACTTTTCACAGGCTATTTCATTGACAATCTATTTTAAAATTGAAAATAAATTGTTATCACCGTTGAGTCGAAGGTTGTGAAGTTTACTCATCTCTTTGTATTACATAGAACAAAATAAATTTTCAAAATAATATTTTGTAGTTTTCATCAACTACATTCCAGACTATTTACTTTGACTCTGAATCCCTATCCAATAGCCTCAACTTTGAAATCCCTTCAAAATACAAGAAAACTAAGAGCTCTCCCACAATTAGAGAACTTACCTGCAGTTGATTTGCCACTGAGATTACCACAAGCTGAGTGAACAACCAAATAGATTGGATCACTTTGAAATGTCAATGACCTAATGTTTAAAAAGAGCATCTTTTATGTCATTCTGAAATATTAAAACATCTTTAAAAATGAACCTTTCAGAACTTAATTCATTCAAAGGAATATTATTCCCTTCAGAGCAATTAATCTTGGAAAGTAAAGTCCTTGTTCCAGTTAACGGTTCCATTGCTTAAAATATTTTGAGAAAAATCTTTACTCTCTTTAGGAACTAATAACAGGAAAACTGGTCTTACTGTTTTTAGTCATATTTTCTTTTTGGATTCTAAATAGCATAAGCCATCTTCCTCATCCACTTATGCCCCAGACCTGGTACTAGTTTGTTACTGTTAACTCCAAAGTTAAACTATCAAAGAACAAAGATCTGTTGCCATCATAGCTATTTAAAAGATTGTGCTACAGGCTTTGAGGACAATTTTAGAAAGGGAATTCGAAAAGTATGGTTTAAGCCACGTTAGCAAAATTGAGAATACTGCGCATAACTTCTCAAGGCAAGTGCTTTCGTGGGACACCACTCACCTTTCTCTAGTCCTGTCTCTTGTGGCTTATCCCTGTCAGTGGCTGGCTCCTGACACTGCGCAAGCTGCTTTAGTTTCCTCATCTGTAAATGACCGTGAAGGACTAGATGCCTGCACGGGATCTTTCCAGCTCTAACATTCCAGGACAATGACAAAATGTTCTGTATGTAACACACTGTTTTTGATTAAAAGTCACTTTAGGCCACGCCTAAAATAAATTAAAATGTATCAAGTCATCATATCAATGATTGGAGATGTTTCTTCCGTGTCTCTTTTCTTCTCATGTTCTCCTATATTAACATTTAGCGACATTTAAGGGTGAGACCAAAGTTTTTATTACATTGAATTTAGGGTTCTGTGGACATTTAAAAAATTTTTATTGCAGATCAGAGAATGTATCTACCCTGTATGTGGAGAGAGAGAGAGAAAGGATGTACAAAGAATAAAATGATTTTTTTTTTCTTTTGTGTTGTTTTGCAAGCCATTCTTTTTCTTCTTACAGGGCACTGATATTGTCAAACCAGAGACCCATGTCATATGAACTTGTTACATTAAAATAGAAAATCTACCAGCATCCCCGATTCTCATTATGATATTAATCTCTGAGGTCATCTATAGCACTGATCTGATTGAACATATTTTTTAGAAGCTTGGCCCTTCCCTTTTCTGCTGGTATTGTAGCAGTTGCTTACCTTAAAGGTAAAATGATGGTTAAAAAAATACTTCCTGTGAACTGCTGCCAGTTGCAGGTATTTACAGGACATATCTGGTTCTATTTAGGTTTTTTCTTTCTTTTTTTAGTATCCTTGTCCATACAACCTGGTCTTTTTCATAAGAAATGTCAGCAAAGTCTTTGAATTAATGAACTGTGAAGTGCTCAAAAACATACCATTTCAAAAAGTATCCTGCAAGGTTATAACACTAATGGGAGGTGATCCTTGAGTTTACAACTGATATCCCACCCTAACTAAAAAGAATTAAGGTAAAGACTGGCTCAGGCACAATCTCTTTGAACAAAGACCTAGAGAGGAAGAAGTGATGAGTCGAGGAGGTCAGAACCAGAGTAGCAATGTGGGGAAATGTGTTTACGTGAGTGTCTCTAGCTGTGTTGAGCACTTCCGTCAAATTATGGAATTATACAACCCCCACTGTAAGATACCAGGTGGAGGCAAGCAAGGAGAAGGGAGGAGGTGAGGTGTGTTCAGAAGCTTGATCAAATAAGCCTAAATGGTAGGTCCTTGGCTACCTCTAATGTAGGTTTTGTTTTCTTTTAATTTTGCCATTTAAAAAAAATGCGGTGTAAGTCCTTCAATCTTTTTACAATTCTGCATGGTTGAACATTTGAAATGAGTTTGTGTATCACCCCCAGGCACTGATTCAGACTTGATTGGGGCAAAGCAGACTGCATGTGCTTATTTTTATCCACGTCATTTGGGACGTTATGTCGCCAAATGAACCAAAAATGTGCTTCTCTATTGCCAAATTATCACCTATCCTTTGATAAGCCAGGGCAGTGATCCTCATCAACAAGTTGTGCGACCTTAGTATACCAGCAATGTCAGGTCAACTTGAGAAAGTGAAGCGAGAGCTCTAAACACAAATAAAAAGAAACAACCAACAATCCTTATAATTATCATCATCTGCTGCTTTTCCCTCTTTTGGCAAAGAAACACTCCATCCATTTGCAGAAATCGCCCGCGGAAACGTTACATCAAAACTAATCACAACGATTAAAATCAGCTTTTCTGTGCAAGAGGAGGGTAAAAAGCAAGTTGGAGGCTGGAATGAGACTGTTTTTCCACCAAAAAAAAAAAAATCTGGAAAAAAATTTCGTATATGTATATTTCTCTATACCTAAATGTAGAGCTTTATTTTTGAAGGAGATCAATTGCCTGCCCTGTGATCAGTTAATTTGATTTAAGTTTTATTTTGGAGATTGATTTAGACTGGAGGTAGAGGCATGAGCTAATTGTATCCTGATCCTTGCCTTGAGGGGTTTCAAAGCCCTGGAGCAACTCTTCTCAGTATTTTGTTCTGTCTACCTTAGCCAAGCTATTGCATTTCTCTCTGGTGTGGCGAGCCGAGCAGATCGCTGGGAGAGAAATCGGAAAAGGGGGGAGAGGAAAAGGAAAAGGGGACTTGGAGAGAGACTTTGTGCTTCAATGTTTCAGGTAAGATCTGACGGTTTGGGTTTGTTATTATTTGCTAAGGAGGGTATGGCTGGGACTTTAGGCGCAACTCGCTTTTACGCATGTGCCAGGCATGGGGCGAGAGCGCGGCACACTCGCACACACGCCGCCCGCCGCGGCGGGCTGCTCGGAACCGCTCGGACCGGCGGCGCGGCAGGGGCCGCCGCCTCCTCCGGGGCTGCTACCGCGGTTCTCGGCTTTCTTGCTCCAGTGGGAGCGGGTGCGATCGGGGCGGAGCGGGCAGAGGAGCGGGCGCGGCCGGCCGGGGGGCCGCGGCTGGGGACCGGGAGCCGGTGCGCCCGGGCCGGGCTTCCGGATCTCGGGGCCGGGTTCCGGGTCTCGGGCGGCTCTCCGAGCCTGTGCCAGCGCCGCCCGCCCGCCCGCCGCTCCGCCGCGGCTCTCCCCCGCCCTGCCTCCCCCTCCCTCCTCCCCCGAACCTCGCGCGTCCCTTTCTTCCCGGGCGCAGAGCTCCGCGCCTGCAAGCCGGCCCCGCCGAGCGCACAGCCCTGCGGGGATGAGGGGTGGGTAGGCCGCCCCCTCCTCGCAGGCAGCCGCGGCGGCGCCCCCGGACGCCCCGTGAAAGACGCCATTGTGGCTGCAGAGTGGACTGGGCCCCGGGGCGGTTTTTTCCTTCCCCTTTTGCCGCGGCCGGAGCGCGCCGTTCCCCTTTGTGAGCCGCGGCCGGTGCCCGGCGCTGTTTGTCTCCGGCCCCGCAGATCCAGATTCGCCGCCTCCGCCCACCCGGGCGCCTTTAAAGCCCCCTCCCACTCCCTCCCATTCCCAGCCCCCCCCCCTTTGGATGCAAACGTTTCATTTATTTTTAAAAAGCTCCCATTCCGCTTCCTCCCCACCTCCTCCCCGGATAAAGGGCACGGCACATGCTCCGGATTAGAAGTCTCCTTGGGAGGCGGGGACGGGAGCGGGGTGCGCTGGGGGGGGGGGAGGATGTGAGCGCTGCAGGTAATGGCTGTGGCTTTGCTGCGCTCACCTCTCTCCGCGGAGCCCGCAGCGCCGAGTCCGGAGCCCGCATCCTTCCCGCCCCTTCTGGCGGCCTAGGTTCCCTTAAAGGGATAGAGTTTCCTGGCCGCCTCCCGTCTCCGCCGTCTGAAGCAGCGCTCGGGGCGCAGAGGTGGCGGGTGGGATGCAGTTTGGCTCCTTTCTGACCTCTTTCCTCCCCCGTCCCCCGCTCCCGCCGCCCCTCTGTATTGAAATGAGAAGTGTGCTTCCTCTCTTGCCCCCAAGAGGGACCTGGCTGGAAAATCGAGTCCGCGCCTCCTGGAAAAAGAACGGCGTGGGGGGCGCGTTATGGTGAATTCGCGTTAAAAGTGAGGTCGAGCCCCCGAAATATCCAGGAAGAGGAAACCAGACCTGTGGTGCAGGAATCCCTTACCTGGACGCGCGCTCCGCACAGCCGCCCCGCGTACCGCAACTTCCTAGCTAGCTTGGGTCCACAGTGTCTGCCTTTGTGCTTTCGAACACTTGCACTGTCGTGGAAATGATTTTCTGGTATCAGAACGTTTTCACCGTGACTGTGCTTCGGGGGCCGACTGGGCGGGAGCCAACTAAGTTAGCAAAGTTGCAAAGGAAGCCGTCGGCTTTGTACGTGGAGAACCGCACGCAGGAACTGTCCAGGATCCCGGTGGCACTGGCTTCTTCGCTAAGAGAGAGGTGCACCGCAGTAGGCAGAAGTAATTTGGTACAAATGCTGTATTACCTTTGAGATCATGGAATTGGCTGCTTTCAAGCAAATCCTTCCAATGGGTGTGTGTGTGTGTGTGTGTGTGTATGTGTGTGCATCCTTGGTACTAGGAGAAACATAACAGTTTAACATACTCATTCTTTAAGAAACGTTTGCCTTCTGTTTTCAATCAACTAAGCTGGCAGCTAGAGATACAAGTTTATTTGAGAATACCCTCTGGGTACCAAGCATGCTTGGATTGTTTTAGCAAATTAAAAATGAGCAAAATGCTTTTACCTTCTCAGCAGTAGACTCCTTAAGAGACCTCCTGTTTTGTGTGTATGTGTGCGTTTTTTAGAGGAACGTTTTCTATGTGTTTCTCAAATGTGTTTTTAATGTGGAAAAGGAGAAAATAAAAGATTTTTAAAGGCTGAGGCTGATGCCATAGACTGATTCATTAAATCTGATTCTGCATCAAGGAATTCACCTGCATGTATGGGGATCTGTGGAAACTAATAGCTAGCCTGCTTGGTGAATTTAAAATAGCAGTGAATCCATTTGTCTCCTGGATAATGGGCAGTGTGCCGATTTAGTCTTTTAGTGTTTATATTTGTGTGGCATTTGGCTTACTATCAGGGGCTGGTATTTAGGAAGCTGCACAGTGACTGCAACAATTTGACTCAGGAGTCCTGCTGCTGCCTGAATGAAAAGAATTGTTAGCATTTGTTCTGATGACAGTAGGTTAAGTGTTTACCAATTAGGTTGCAAAGGTGACTATGGAACTTTAAAACTTTGCGTCACTGAGATAACTTCATTGGGTTAGGCTTATGTTTATAAGAACAAAGTAACTAATTTAGGCAAAAATGCTATACATTTGCTGGGAAGAAATTTTGAAACGAATTGAGCGTGAATGATAGTTGGCAAAAATCTCCCACCACAGTATGCAAAATGACTGCAGAGATTTTGCTGTATTAATTATGCCTGAAGCACAATATAAAGTTCTCTCACACACACTAGGGGTCTCTCTTCTAGCTGTAAGATTTTCGTGTTTGTAATTTTTTGCTGGGGCTTGCATAGTAGGAGTGCACATAACAGATTGGTTCATATTTATTTAAGTAACAGGGATTTACTGACCACTCAACTTACTCTGATGTAAGATATTTATTTATTTGGGGGAGAGTATTCAGTAATTATTGTACAAATTATACTGCCTAAGTACTAGGAGAGTAACTGCAATGAGACTTCTACTAGATGATGATGAAAGCATATTATTAAATTTGCATCACACAATGCATTATGGACCTTTTGACATCAAAGTATTTATCCAAAGCAATTTGTTTTTAAATTGTATTTGTTTTTAAATTGTAATTGTATATTGTATCAGAGAACTTTCTGAAATTAAACTTCCATTTAACTTCACATTTAGCAATAACAGTTACTTGCACAAATGCTTTCTTGTCTTGACGTTTGTAAATCAGAACGATTGTTTTCTAATTGCAAAATGTAATGTTTTCTGCTAAGATCTTTTCCCGTTTGCATTGCTTCTGAGTCATTCAAAGGATGTTTGTGAACCATCAGTTCACCAAGGCTTTTATTTAGTTTATTAAATTGCATTTCTGAACCTTCTTTTGTACTGCAATTTATAATTTCCCAAGCAAATGGAGCATTTATTTTCCCCATCTTTAGGATGAACCGTCTTGGGAATAAAAATGAAATTTTTGGATGCAAGCATGTATGCTTATTTTAATAGCTTACTCATGCAGAAGTGAGAAACAACTCGCTCTGACTTTTCATTCATAAAAACGTGCTAGATGTAAATAGTGTTTTGCTTGTTTATGAGTTTGGTTTGAGATAACTGTGCAGAAAGCAAAGCAGAGGGATTATCCCTTAAGAATAACAAGGCTATATTCATTAAATGTGTTCATTCATTGAACAAATATTTATTTGTGCCTGCTGTATATGAAACACTGTGTTAGATGCTGGAGACACAATGTTGAGAAAAAACATTCAGAGTCCCCAGTCTCCCAGAGCTTATGATCCAGACAGAGAGACAGACGTTTATCAAATAACTGGACAACTGAGAGAGAATGAATGCTTTGAAGGAAAAGGAAAAGCGGCTCTGGTAGTGTTAACTAAAGAGGGCTTAGACTGGGGTCAGGATTCCAAAGGAAGTCTACATGCTAAGATCCAAATGACAAAGAGAGAAAGACAGAGAGAAGAGAGACTAAGTTCCAGGCAGGGAAAGGGGGAACAGCATTTGCCAAGCTGGAAGAGGCTTGGCAAAGGGGGAGGAACTCCAGGGTTGATTGGCTGAGTTGAGAGAGGGAGGAGGCCACGGGGGGAGAGCAGGGTGCAGGAACAGGCACCTGGTCTTAACCCTAAGAGTAATGTGAAGGGGTGGGTGGGTAAGGTTGGGAGAGGGGCGGCAGGGACATAATCACATTGGTGTTTTGAAAGGATAACTCCAGTGGCCCTCTGGGAAATGGTTAGAGAGACCCAGAGAGGCAAAGCATAGCCCTCAGAAAGCTATTACAGGTGTCCAGGCGAGAGAGATACAGCTGGGGTTGGGGTAGTAGCAGGGGAAACAGTGACGGACGGGTTTGACATCTATTTACAAGGTCAAGTCTACAGAACCTAGTAAAGGGTTCACCTAGTAAAGGGTGAACAAGAAGAGAGAAATGTCAAGTGGACGCCTAGGTTTCTGGCATGTTAATTGAATAGACACTGGATTCTGAAGCCTGGGTGGATTTTGTACCTTTTGCTTCATTTCTGGTAGCCAAACTGAGTAGCAAAAAGCTTCATTCACATGTAGAGTAGCTGCATTCACAAAGTAAACACAAGGTCATCCATTCGTTTAACTATCCATCGTGTCTAGAGTACCCACAGTGTGGAAGGGACTCATCTACCTGCTTTTGTCCTCTTATCCAGGGCACCTTTTCCTTTCTGAAGTGCTCCATGTGGTTCCATTTATCCAAGTCTGGCTAAGTCGGGATCCGTCACTGAAGTAGGCCTATGTTTAAACCTTCTGAAACAAAATCAAGTCTGTGCCTTATAGTGCAAATTAGTTGTGTTAAAAATATTAAAAACATGTTAAATGATCATAAAAATTAATGGTTCCACTCTGCTTTTTAAAAGCCTGCTTACATACAAATAACTCACGTAATTAGGCAAATTACTCACTGAAAAACTTTTAGGGACTTAAACAGTCCTTAGACTAATGGTCTCCCAGTTGGACTCTAGTGTGTTTGTCCCTCACACGTTTCTAACTTTCTGTACTGATTCTTGGCTACCCTTGTCTAGATGCAACATTTTCATACTGTTCTCAAGTGAACATTCTTTTTGGTATTTCCAACATCTTGCCCTTTTTTTCTGTTTGTTCTTATTTCTGTAAAACTTGTTCTCTCATGTCTGGCTTCACAAACTTGTATAACAATCAGGAAATAGCTTTGCCCCATATTTTATTCACTACAAAAATAACTAGCTAATGAGCAGGTGATTAATTTTAAAATAATCTAAAATTAGGCATTCAGTTTTTATTTCAACATCAAAACGTATTAGGAAAAGAATTTCAGTAAAAGAAATCTGCCTTGAGTGCTTTATGGTAGCTTTTCCCCTTTCTGGCTGTATTCCTTCCAGAGAATTCCAGCTTGTAGCTTCTTCCAGGAAATTTGGGTTTCAGTTATTTTCAGGAAACAATTTGAATATTACACTCTCCACAGGAGTTTGATACACAAATGCAATTCCATAGGATAACTTTTCTTGGTGGTTCTGATGTGGGTGGCCCTGAGGGCAGGGTCTGGTTGGAAAAACAGCTGTCATTTTAGCCACATCACCTGGGCATCCATTTCTTCTGTACAAGTGGAAATGATAATGTCTCTCCAACCTGCCTTATAGGATTGTTGAAAGGAAAAATAAGAGTATGTGTGTCAAACTGAAGTGCAAATAAGTGGTACCAAAAAACCCCAAAGGGCAGTTTCTCTGAAGGAGCCACCCCAATCCTGGCCCCTGAGTTCCTCTGCCCACATCAGTCCCATCTTGTCTGGAGGCCCCTGAATCCCTGGGTGCTGGTACTATCCATGACTATGATTTAGGAAGCAAGTACTAGAGGTCAATATGGCGTACCTCACTGGCTACCAGATAACACTGCCAGGCAAGTATTATCAAATGCCCATTTTACAGGTGAAAGAACTGAGGATTAGAAAGGTTATGTGACTTGCCTGAGGTCAAAGACCTCTGCTCTAGTGGCAAAGCAGGGATTCTAACCCAACAGGTAGACTATAAGACCCTGCTGTTAGCCACTCTGCTGTCCTACCCACAGTCCTCATCCTTTGTCCAGTACATACCATTTGAGCCCTTTTCTTTTCTTTTCTTTTTTTTGAGACAGAGTCTCACTGTGTCGCCTGGGCTGGAGTGCCGCGGCGTCAGCCTAGATCACAGCAACCGCAAACTCCTGAGCTCAAGCAATTCTCCTGCCTCAGCCTCCCAAGCAGCTGGGACTACAGGCGCTCGCCACCACGCCTGGCTAATTTTTTGTTTCTGTTTTTTAGTTGCCTAGCAATTTTTTCTATTTTTAGTAGAGAAGGGGTCTTGCTCTTGCTCAGGCTGGTCTCAAACTCCTGACCTCAAGCAATCTCCTCCCACCGCAGCCTCCCAGAGTGCTAGGATTACAGACTGGGCTAGTGGCAGAGCAGGGATTCTAACCCAACAGGTTGACTGTAAAGCCCTACTGTTAGCCACTCTGCCGTCCTACCCACCCTTGTCCTTTCTGTTCAGAACATACTATTTGAGCCGTGTTCATGGGCACTTGGCAGAGTACTTGCCTTCTCTGCCACCACCTCACATTCATCCTCTCCTCTCTTCTCCCCCTCCACCCCCTTCCGCTGGTGTTTCCCCACCGGCACCAGCACCTAATTCTTCTACCAAGAGAGAAAGAAAAAAATCGAAAACGATTTGCGATTGTTGTGATCAGAACATCTGAATTGTTCTCTGGCTCTTGCTGAGCAAATCATTTACTCAACAAATACTCTGTCACGCTGACCAAAATAGGGATTTGTTTTCTGTCCAATGAGAACTGACAACAATTCAGGCCTGGCTGCCGACACCAGTGCTGCTATTAAGAGGAAGAGTTATGAACTGAAGAGAATGTTAACTAGATAGATTTCAAATGCTCGCTAGAGGAAGGGATAGTCTTCCTGATAAATCTTTCCAAAGCATCTACTGCTATCATCACTTACTGTTTTTGTAGCACTTTCACTTTGCTGGAAATTTGTAGCTAATGGAACAGAAAATGTTCCAGACTCAGACTCTGTTTGGAAAGAAAAAAAAAGAAGGTACGTCGGCCCATGGGGCTAACACTTCTCCCCCCGACCTACGCACTTCCACTAACCCACATTCAAATTTCACTCCATCTTTTTCTAACTGTATTATCTTGGTTAGATTACTTAATCTCACTAAGCTTCAGGTTTCTGAACTGTAAATGAGATAGTAATACTTTTTTGAGCTGTAAATGAGATAATAATAGTCCTAGGGTTGCTCTGAGAATTGAGATGTAGTGGAATATTTATGCCCAGCACATAGTAAGCACTCAGAAAATATCCATATAATATTATTAAGATTAGGGACTGTGTTTATTCATCTTTACTTCCTCAGTTCTTTAATGCAGTGCCTGGCACAAAAGATAACTGCTTGATAAATAATTGCTGGATACGTGAACACAGAATTTCAGAGAGCACAAGAATAAAGCCAGATGTTGATTTTACTTTTTGCCATTGACAAGAGTATCTAGGTTCTGCCAGATGCCCTCACCTGACACTTACGGGCTTTTTCTAAGCAATTAGATCAATCATTTGGGAACAGACCAAATTTGATCTGGGAAACTACTGATGCTAGGACAGTTGCTTTAAAGATTGTTCCTGTTTTACTTGTTGATTGCTCACATGAAGGTTGTTATGAGACACAGTTGTCGTGAGATTTCCAAAGTCTGCAGACACTCAGAACTAATGCTATGAAATGATGCGACTGCACCACTAGGTTCTGAACCCCAGTGGGAATCACTGAATTTGCTTATTAACATGGCAGAGAGACATCGGCCCAGGTCTGATACCCATTCCATCCAGCAGATGGCAGTGACACACATTCACAAGAAAGCTCGGCATAGCCTCTGGTCTTTCTCTTAGTTTCTCACCATTGCCCCACGCTCTTGGTGGAAAAGGGAGGCTGAGTCGCCTTTAAAAACCTGCCTTGGCTCCTTTACAGGAACAACTGAGGCTCAGTGGGACAGGTGGAAGGATCAATGCCTCAGAGTCGCCTGTGTCCTCCGGGACGGTGGGGCAGGAGGAGAGAGAAAGCAGGCACTGTTATCTGTCACAGTTCACTTACTGCCAGTTTCCCAGAGACATGAAGGAGAAGAGGTCTGTTTTTCTGTGTGTTTAATCAAATCAACAGAAGAAAGTGCTATCAACCTCCAGCCTCTACCATGCTACCGCATGCTTTGGGTTGAGAGCACTCGATGGCAAGTGGTAATTAGGAATACTAGTAAAGATAATAGCCTGGTTTCAGGCAGACATGTACCACCAGGGAATGGAACCGTGTCAGGTGCTACTAAATGCTGAAGACTCATTTGAAGCCCTCTCATGTGGGGTAGTGAAATGACTTGGTTTTCCAGTTGCTTGGAAATGTAAATCCACTCTTAACTGTGTGACATTAAACCTTGATCTCATTTATCTATGCAATGGGGGTGATGAAAACCGCCTCAGATGGTTGTTGCATGTAACACCAATACAATGCTTCTTTGTGCCAGGCTGTTTTTCAAGGGCTTTGCAATATATTAATATTATCTCTTCAAATCCTCATCCATCCACCCAGGAGGGTGGTATCACTGGGATCCCCGTCTTTTAGATGAGGAGATCAAGACACAGAGAAATGAAGTAACTTGCCCAGGGTCACATACAGGTGAGCGGTAGAGCCAAGATTTAGACGATGCCTTCAAGCTCAGAGTTTCAAGCTGTTAACCTCTAGATATTATTGCCTCTTACTAATAATGATTGCTACTAATAGCTAATAATTAGGAAGCTCTTTTCATATACTAAGAACTTTACACATTTTAACCCTCTAATCCTTTCAGAATCTATAAAAAGGTGGGTACTGTTACTTTCCCCATCTTGTCAAATGAGGAAAAAATACTCTGTGCCCACTCAGTAAGAAACACGATAAGGTAATTCCAAAGAAGTGTAAAGACTTTTGTTCTAATACACACTTGGACAGAGGAAAACAAATTAATGGCAAGACTGCAGTATATTCAAATGCTAAACTGTGGGTCCCTCTGGAACTGCCAGAGCGATTTAGAGATAAGAGAAATCAACAATGAGAGTATATGGTGCGTATGCTCAGTTGTGCATGACGAAGTACGTGAACTTTTTTTTAACATCCTACTTTTTAAAAGTTTTATCAGGGGCCATACAATATTTATAGCCTCACAGCCATTTGCAGAAATGGTGAATGGCCCACAAAGATTCAGGTAGGTCCCACTCCTGTTTAGCTGCTTTCCTCTCCTGAGAGTCGCCGCTCATCATTTTATGAGGCAGTAGGAAGATCTAGGTGATTCGGTAAGTGGCCATCTCCTTCCCTCACATGTAAGAGCCAGCCCTTAGAACAGCTCTTCTGCCTGTGAGTTCTAGAAACTCACAATGGGCAAGGAAATTTCACCTGCAGTATAAACTAACTCAGCCTCTCCCTGATCAGAAATACCATTCCAAGTCTAGGATGGAAGGCAGGTTTTAGAATCTGGTATCTAATCACTTTGGGACCTACTTCTTGCAATATGCCTAAATGAGGTTCGGTAGAAGGCACAGCTCTCAAAATGAGGGCTAAAATTTCAGAATTAAGCTGCCTTTAGTGGCTGAGAATATTGTATTTCAAAGATCCAAAGTACGTGAGAAACATTCATTCAAAGTTTGCGCAAATCACGCTAGCTATGTAAGAAGCGCAGGTGGTTTTCTATAGGAAAAACAGATCTCGATCTAGACCTGCTTAAATCTAGCTCATCCCCACTGAGTGGAAAGAAACAGCCACAGGAGTTCATGACCAGTGGAGTCACAGGGACCTTGCCAATCACGTGTATTGCTGGAAGGTGAGCTAGAGCTTAGTAAGTGAAAGACAGAAATGGAAGTTCTACAAACTTCCAACTTAAGAAATCAGGGCATTTCTTATCATTTTTTTCTTCCAATTAAACTTTTGTGTTCATGCAAATCTTTGCACAATGCTATTCTTTCACTTCTGATATGTCTTTATGGCTAATGCTCTTAGAAACTAAGACTATTTCTAGCTCAAGCTCAATCCATTTAAAAAGCTCAATCATTTAGCTATGCATAATTGTTCAAGGGGTCTTCTTTGTTTCTTTTTCCCTCTTAAAGAAAATTCTGAGTCAAAATATACTTTAGATTTTAGGCTTACGTTCAGATTTTACTTTTGAAAACATGCACCCAAATTCCTTTTAGAGTCACGCTTTTTTTTTCATTGTGCAGTTGAAGTGTTCATATAGCTGAGTTATTTTTGACAGCTCTTCTGCAAACTATAAATGTCTGGTAAGAATGTTTCCAAATTATTCTGTTAAGGAGTATGACGGATACATTTTTAACACCTGAATATTATACCTTCCGATAAGTTTGGTTATTTAAGGGCTGATGATACAGTTTCCATATGATCTATCTTCTCTTCCTCATTTTCACTGCTGTCTAACTTGTGGCCTTACAATTACTTTTTGGTACTTCTGTCAAAGAATGGAGAAAATTTCATTTCAAATCCATTTCTCTTTCTTTTTCCCTCCCTGCAAAACAACTTGACAAAGTGTGTTGGAAAGGAGTCAGCTCTCGATTCATGCTAGCAGAGGGATATAACAGTATGAATAAGCCAAAGGCATAGTCAATCCAGTATCATTTTTGTTCATATTCTTATGTGACATATTAGTCTAGTATTAAATATTGCACTCTTAATTGGTATATTACTATTGGACACATTTTTCTTCTCCATTTCAACTTCTCCAGTCATACTGTATGACTTAAGCATTAACATGAAAGACTTATCCAACCCCTTAACAAATAGTCTTTCCCAAATATGAATATGAATCAGCCTTCCCAAAGTATTTTCTAGCTCAGTGGATCTCAAACTTTAGTATTCCTCAGAATGACCTCGAGAGCTTGTGAAACATTCCTGGCTCCACCTCCAGAGTTTCCAATTAGGTAGGTCCTGGGTGAGGCCTGAGAATTAGCATTTGTAGCAGGTTCCCAACGGATGCTGATGCTGCTGTTCCAAAGGCCTCACTTTGAGAACCTCTGTTCTTTTTTTTTTTTTTTGAGAGAGAGTCTCACTCTCTTGCCCGGTCTAGAGTGCTGTGGTGTCAGCCTAGCTCATGGCAACCTCAAACTCCTGGGCTCAAGCAATCCTTCTGCCTCAGCCTCCTGAGTAGCTGGGACCATAGGCATGCGCCACCATGCCCGGCTAATTTTTCTTTTCTATATATTTTTAGTTGTCCACCTAATTTCTTTCTATTTTTAACAGAGATGGGGTCTCGCTCTTGCTCAGGCTGGTCTTGAACTCCTGAGCTCAAATGATCCTCCCACCTCTGCCTCCCACAGTGCTAGGATTACAGTAGTGAGCCACCACACCCAGCCGAGAACCTCTGTTCTAAGGGAACAGGAGACCCTAGAGTTGCTCCAGAAAGGAAGTATAAAAGGATTCGTCAGTCAAATACATTTGGGAAACACTATACCCTCTTTTGAAGTCTTTTTAAGGAATTTAAAGATCTGTAGAAGTCTTACAATATGGGGGATCAGTTTTCTAACTTACATTTTCTAAATTTATTTGCTCACAGAGCCCTTTATTCTGTCAGTGCCAATTAACTCTCGGAATTACTATTCCTGGAACACACGTTAGGAAAGGCTGCTCTACTTAGCGGTGCCTTGATGGGCTAAACTTCAGTACCTCTCACCTTCTGCTTCATGTTGGCAGCCCACTGCCGTGGACACAAGTTGGCCGTTTCCATCACTCGGCACCTCTCCATCTCAGCAATCTCCACTCCAGCCTTCTGTTGACCACAGTACATTATTCTGCTACTCTTCCCACTAAGCCTGCCTTTTTGTGACCTCAGGGCAATCTGCAGTCCCTTCCCTGCCTCTTTACGCACCTCCCCTGCCTGTCTTCCTTGTCGTCTCTCCCTCCTTATTCAGCCTGGCTGCAGTGGACCCCCCGTTACCACTAGCACCCTTAATTCTTTCATTGCCTCGACTTCTCTGTCCTTTCTGTCTTGCCAGTGCTCAGTCCTGGATAATCTTCCTTTTCCCTCACTTTTGATCCTGAGACCCTGAGTGACACTGGTAGAGTGTCACATAATTCTAACTGATGCTATCACAAAATCATTCATCCATTCAGCCAGTATTTGTATGGTTTTTACTGTGTCTGGAGCTACCCTAAGCCTTAGAACTACAGTGATGAACAAGGCAAAAAAATCCAGGGTCTCATGGAGTTGGCATTCCAGGGGCAGTGGGGATGAGAACGCAATCAGATACGATTAAGTGCTGTGCAGAAAACTGAAGCAGGGTGGTCAGGTAAGACCTCCAGAAAGAGGTGACATTTGAGCCGATCTGTGGGTGGCAATCATGTCAGTTCACCTTAGCTGGCCCCTTGCTGCTGTTTGGCAGTTCCACGGTTAACTTCCTATCTTGCTCCCCATGGAGGCTGTTCTGGATCGCTTTACTCTTCTCAAATTCCAAACTCATTCCCACTTAACAGATAAACTTGACTCCTGGTTTACTGAGATGTCCACTCCCTCTAATCCCAACACCAAAAATCCCCTCCATGGCTCCAGTAGTCCTCTCTTCCCTTCTTTTTGTCCCTCCTAGTGCTTCGTCTTTCCTCTCTCTGTTGGCCCCTTCCATTAGCCTCCAACTATTTGCAAAACAACCTATCTGTTTGCATGCCCCCCAACTCATATGTTGAAGGTGTACCCCTCAATGTGGCTATATTTGGAGATAGGGCTTTGGGGGATGTAATTAAGAGTAACTGAGTTCATAAGGGTAGGCCTTGATCCAATGGTATTAGTGTCCTTATAAGAACAGACACCAGCAAGCCCAGTCTCTCTCTGCTGTCACACAAAGAAGAGGCCACGTGAGCATACAGCAAGAAGGCAGCTGTCTGCAAGCTAGGAAGAGAGCCCTCACCAAAATCTTAATTGGCCGGCACCTTGATCTTGGACATCCCGGCCTCCAGAAACGTGAGAAATAAATTTCTGTTGTTTAAGCCACCCGGTCTGTGTTATTTTGTTATGGCAGCCTGAGCTGACTAATACATCATCCTTCAACACAAATCAGAAAACCTCTCTGCCTTGTGTTCCCACTTCCCTGGCCTCCCCTCACGCCAACGCACACCCGCTCGTGCTCACCGCCATCTGTCTTCTCACACCTTCCGCCTTCCTCCCCTCCCCGCAGGTTGTACTTTTCAAATCACATTTCATTTTAGTGTGTGTTCTTGTGCCTTTTCAAAATGGGACAGTGTTACAAAACATAGGATGGAACATGTTCTAAAAGGTTTTATTTTTAACTTCTCTTGGGATCAGAACTTCTGCCGTCTTTCGATGTTTCAAGTTACTTAACTGACCTTACCCACTAAATATCATCACTGCTTGTCACTGAATCCAATCATATTTTCTCAATGAAGTTCCTTTTTTGATTTCCTTAACTGTTTTTCATCTTTTCAACAATTTAGAGGAATGGGGAGTAGTTATTATTTGTATTTTTCGACATCAACACTGTTGCTTTTCTCCCACTTTCCAACTGAAATGGTAATAGCCCTAAGCAGGACTAGAAGTTTAAAAATTAAAATTGAGAAGACGGTTTATTCTTTTTAAGGAAACCTTCCCTCCTAAACGCTCTCTTCTTTTTTTAATGAATCAGAATCCCATCAACCATTGCTTATTTAGTGGAATATTATCACAGCACATGCCTGAGAGGTGCCGGGTCTTGGGGAGAAGGACAAGTGTCACTGCTTCCCCAGATTGTCCTGTCACATCCACACCTGTGGTCACTGTCTCTGCGGGAGAGGTGATAAGAGGTAGAGGTGGGACAGGATTGGGACATTCACTTGCACTGCTGCCATGGATTTTCTCCAAAGCTTCTGCACCAATCATGAAGAGTTCCTGAGTCTACACTCATCACATCCCTACCAGGAAAGCCAAAAAAACCCATCCTGCCTTGGGATGATTTAAGAACAAGCCAAGATTCCACAGGGCATGGAAGAGTGGCAGGCAGGGAAGGGAGGATGAAGTGGAGCAATGTCTGCAAAGCACGTTGTGTGCCTGGCATCGCGTTCATAGTAAGTGCTCAGAAAATGGTAGTCATGGTCAGCAGCAACATTGTCATATAGTCGTTACTGGTACTCATCAGACACGTGTACATACACACATATATGCACACTTACATGTGTGTATGAGTGAGGATTCTTTCTGGCTCTAAGTGGAACCTACGAGTCTTGAGGGAACTCAAGAAGAGCTTGTAAAGTTTGTGTTGAGATCTGTCACCTGCCATTTATAGTTGCCTAGAAGGCTGGTGAAAAGTCACTGTGTTTTTGCCTAAAGAAGGGGCATGGAGCAGACTGCCCATCCCCTCTCCCCCGCCCCGGCCATCCCATCAGATTAATGAACACTTGCAAATGGTTCAATGGCTAGGCAAACGTGGCATGCCCGAAGAACTGCTCCAGGGGTTCTCGGATGGGGGCTGTCACAACGTGGGGGCAAGGAAAGTGGGGGGATTGCTGCAATAGAGACCAGTGGGGAAATGAAAAAGGAAAGCGAACAGAAGGTGAGACTTCACTCTTGGGCTGCCTGTGAAGCACTCAAGTAGCAAAATGCTAGCCCAACAGGGAAGAATATGCCATGGGAAGAATTCACAAAGCTGTGACTGAGCTAAAAAGGGCAGAGGATCTTCTGGTGTATAGAGAAAATATATTTTAAGAAATCCAAGCTATACAAGCAAAATGTAACAGTCTATGCTGTGGGTTACAAGCAACCAGTTAATCGGCAGCTTGTTCTCGGGCAAGAAGGGAGCTAGAAGGAAAGCAAAGCCTCTGCCCCTACGCTTGAAATCTTGGGGAAACAAGGTAAATTACAATGGGGGGTGGCAAAAGTGCCCAGTGGCTGGTGGATTGGGGAAGGTAGCCAGGAGGAGGTAAGAGTATAACGAGGCCTTAGGGACCACATGGCATACCAAGCTGGGACGATGAACTGACATTTTGGAAAGGTGAGAGACAAGCCCAGCTGAAACAGAGTTTGGGGAGGAGAACCGTGACTCCAGTTAGTTGCCTCTTCCTCTTCCCATCCCACCCTGCTTCTGGGATCTTGGCTACTCTCTCAGATCTAGATCCCACAGTACCATCCAACTCTGCTGTTCTTGTCCTCTCTAACCATGTCCCTAAGCTTCTTCCACAGACACCCCCTCTTTTTATTTTGACCACTCTTCCCAGGAACCCTCATGTCCCTTGGCTTCAGTACGAACCAGTGCAATTGACGCCACTCTGTTTCCCACCTGCAGATCTCTACCTGCCCAGGCCACACCTCCCCCTGCCAGACGGCGCATTCATGAGGTCCCACACCGCCCTCATCACCTGCCTGCTCTCCCGAACATTTTTCCCTCCTTAAGTGCTCAGGTTCTCAGCACAGAATCCCCAGGGTTTCCCTTGGCCCCTCCTTTCCCCCAGTCCCTCCCGGACACACACGTGCTCACGTGCTCTCACACACACGTGCAGGGCCGGCAAGGTCTGGAGTTCCTACCTCCTGAAGGTCTCCTGTATCTGTTCCCACGACCCCTAGTCGCTCACCCACCCTCTCTCCTCTGGGCCATCGCACTGTCCCTCCTACCTCCTCTCTGTGAGCCATTCCCCCCAACACAAGCTCCTTCACGTTGTCACCAAAATTCTCTTTTTACAAACCAGTTCACAACATGAGGACACCAAACTTTATCTGAGACAAAAATTTCCATCTACTGATATATGTGTGTATTGATTATATGTTGATTGTATCTGGTGTAACCACCCAGCAGCAGTGTGGCCCAGGCCTTCACAGCACAGGTGCTGGAGCCTCCAGAGCCCAACACTGTCACTTACCACTGCGTGACCCAGAAAAGCTCCTGAACATTTCCTCATCCGCAAAATGGAATCAGCATTTTGCATACAGCACAATGTCATTATGAGGATTCAATGAGGGAAGCTCTTATAACAGTCCCTCGCACGTAATTAGCACTCGTTACACACTAGCTGTGATGGGGGGGGTGTGGAAAGAGATAATAAGAATACAATAATGTTATCAGAAATGTTTATCATTATTGTATGGTTATACAATAATGTTTATCTCTGGGCCATAGGATTTTTTCTAATTTTTACTTTTTTATATTTTTCCAATTCTGTATAATAACCATGAAATTATTTTACAACCATTAAACTGACGTTTTCTTTGGAAATTTCATGATGTTACATCCCTGCTTAAGAATGTTCAGTAACTTCCTGCTGCCTACAGAATATGAACCAAAACTCAGCACCCCCAGCTTGGCCAAATTTATTGGTGATATTTCCCACCATTCCACTTGCATCCCAGGCTCCAGCGTCTCCAGACTTCTTTGCTTCCAAGTGCTGTGTCTTCCAAGTGCTGTGTCTTGCATCTTCTCTTTTTATTTGTGTTTCTCCCAGGGTCTCTCATCTCCCCTGACTTCAGTACTGCCACACTAGACCCCTATTCACACTCAGAGGCACAGTCCAGATCCCAGCTTCTCGAGGGGGGTTGTTTCTCACGCTAGGCCCCCCTGTTACTCTGGGGTGACACATGTGGCTGACCGAGAGCTCCCTGAGTCTTTGGGCTGGGTCACAGTCCTGTTGGCATCTCCAGACATCTGTGAAATCCTCAGATTTCTGAAGCCAGGTGGGAGGACAGAGACGTAGAGAGGTGGGGGAAAAGGGGAGAGAGAGAGATTGCATGCAGGGCTCTGAACACAAGACTTACCAAGAGGCAATTTTGGAAGTTTTTTTGAGAAGGACAACATGATAAAGGCAACATTTTAGGAATGGACATTGGCAATAATAACATGCAAAAGAATAACGTAGAGAGGTCAGAAAGTCGGGTAAGGGGTGGTTGGTAGTAGTTGAGCCGCCATGCCAAGCACTTCCCCTCATGGACCCAAAGACTGCCCCCTACCCGGCCTCTGCAAATGGTATTGTCACAGCCACCTAGCACGTGAGACGTAGGCACACAGCTAACTGCTAAGGCGTCATTCAAATCTGATACAACTGACCCCACAATGAGGGCTGCTAACTAACCTTCCCACACCGTGACTGCTGCGACAGTCTGAACAGCCAACAGATCACTGGGCCTTCAGGACAGAAATGCTGAGGTTGGAAAAGATAATAGCATGTTGTGCTCAACCCTGGAGTGTTCTTGCAGGTGTACATCAGTAAAGAGTTAAAGTGACTGGAAAAACCTTGGTGAGAGATAAATAAAATGTTAAAGGGGAAAAGAAGATATTCAAGCATCTAGGAAGTTATGAAGGTTATGAATAGAATGAACTTGGACTGATTTGACATTGAACTGTGGAGAGTGGGAGTTTTTGGATAAATGAAAGAAGCTTCTGTTACATAACAGGCTGCAGAGGTTTTGAGCTTTATTACCTGCAGGTATGATACAGGCTGAAAATATAAAAATGGTTGCAAAAGGTTTGGGTATATTGATGGATGATTGATTTGCAACCCATTTTTAAAAACAAATTACATATATGTTGGAGAGATTTCCCTAACTTTGAAGTGATACCAGGGAGAGCCAGCCCAAGATCTCAGACTGTCCTCAATGTAACAAGAATGACAACAATACCCGCAGTAGGTGAGGCACTGTACTGACATCATCTTGTTCCAACCTCACAAGTGTTTTGTGGTAGGAATTATTATCCCCACTCTTCAGATGAGGAAACTGAGGCACAGCGGGCTTATGTAACTGTCGCAGGGTTGCACAGCTAATAAACAGCAGAGCTGAAGTTCCAGTCCAGGCCAGTGGACTTCAAAGCCAATGCTTTTTCCATTATAAACACTGCCTCTAGGGTGGGCTGACCACTGGACTTACACAGAGAAGCCTTCCTAATACTTCAGTGTTCTAGAATCTTTTCCCACAGCAGAAAATAGGCCTCATCCCACTGAAGCAACAGGGTTATCTTTCTCCATTGAAAGGACACCAAGCTTCTTAGTCATGGCCAAACTTCCCTCTGTTTCTAGTTCTTGAAATCCGTGGAGGGGAGGGTGACCACACTAGGTGGGCTGACCCCATAATAGAAGACTTAACACATTTTGCATTCCTGCCCACTCACCCAGCGCCTCCTCCTAGCAGCTAACCTCAGCACCACCCCCAGCAATCTGGATAGTCCTCCTGCCATTTGAGAGAACATTCCTCGTTGTTCACAGTCCCTGGTGTTCACACAAAGCCAAAGTTAACGCTTTGGAATGTTCCCATTATCCTGTGACAAATCTGGACTGGGGCTGTGAAGGAGCATGGGAGGCCCCTAATCAGAAACAGTCCAGGAGATCGAGTCGGGAGGAGGAAGGAGGGGAAGAGCAAAATATGGAGGATGCGTGAATATTTCCAAGTACCATGCAGGAAAAAATCATTTAAAAACCATTTAAGCCATCTGAAAACTAGGAGCAGCCTTGGAAGCATCTGCAGTGTATGGACAGCAAATGACGGGTCAAGAGGTGCCTCGGAGTCAGAAGACTCAGGGGCATGTTCACTGCAGCTTCAATCCCAGCTTTACCACCTACCTGCTGTGGAAGCTCCAGAAGAGCTGCTGAACCTCTATGAACCTCCATTTCCTCTTCTTTATAATGGGGGTGATCATATTCAAGAAAGTGAAAATAGTCCTGGCACCTACTGGCTAGGCTGTGATGGGGTCTGACCCATGGATGTATGGGCCACAGACAGATATTTTTTGTTGGGTTCCATCTATATAAACAACTTGAGTCCCTCTGGCAGCTCAATCTTGCACAGTCCTGTAAAAGAAATACTGTTCCAGTGGCCTATGGAAACAAGCTGCTCCCTGGGCTGCCCTCCTGGAACAGGTGTCCCGTCACAGGACGCGTGGACATGAGGTCCTCAGGCTCCTCAGGGCATTGGGCGATCCCTCAGGGTGGAGATTCAAAATGCTCTGAAGGGGAGAAGCTGTGCCTGGGGCCAGCCCTGGCCAGGCTCAAGCACCAAGGAGGGAATTAGAAAATTCCAAGGAAGTTGTTCCAATGCGAGTGGCCCTCTGAGGCATAGGAGCCTGGCTGGTCCATATCAAAGGACAATATTGATTGTGATGTTCCCAAAGGAACATAAATAGCACTCACAGAATATAAGCAATAATCAGATAAGGTCACTCCATGACCATGTAGGAACAAGCCAGCAACAAGACCACCATAGATAACACAAAACAAAGGGAAGGACGCTCTGCAACCACAGACATAAACTTCCCCCTCTCTAACTAACTTGGCTACTGCTTCTCTATCAATGGCAGTTCTAGCCCACTGTAATCTTCCATCCTTCCAGATAAACCAATGATCAAGATATCCCAGTGATCAAATTGCCCTTGCTCCTCTATGGCACTGGCCCCTCATTTCCTTAAACTCTCCTCAGACTGTCCCAGCACAAGCCCAAATCCCATAATAAGCCCCTCTAACTCCCTAATATTGTTAGGTTCATCTGTGTGCATGTTCCCTGGTCCCCCAGTTCCCAGTGTCAGGAATGAGTACTGGTACCGAGTCAAGCCCATGATGGAGTGATCACAAACACAGAGCAACTTAATACAAACAGTTTATCACGTAAAAGAATGAAAGTAAAGGAAGCTACTCAAAAAGGCAATACATTCCAGAGAGAGTGGAATGGGTTATTCTCCAGGAGTGGAGAAAGACCTGAGAGGCTGAGCACATGCTGCCTTTTATAAGCCCCCTAGTTTGTCCCGCCTTTCCCCTGGCAGGATTGGTTGCCATTTCCCGCCATTGAGGGTGATTGACAGGTTGTGGTTATATAACAGATCACATGGCAAGTTACATAACAGGGTAGGTTATATAACAGTTTTCCTTCCTGCTCATGTGTCTTTTCTAGAATTTCCCATGAAGCTCCACCTGTGTTATGCTAATTAGATGGTAATGAGCTCTAAGTCAGTTAAAGGTTGCTAGGAACTTTTTACCATGTATGTTCCCACCAGGGAACAGTTCCTAGCTGCAATTTGGTTCCTAGCTATGATTCGGTTCCTGCTATCCACCCCTAGCCACCTCCTTGCCACCTGTTTACCCTGCACCAGCCCTAAGTATATGGTTCCTTGGTATGCATTCTCACTTGCTGCAGCAAGCTGGATAAATCTTCCTTTGTGTGAACAGAAGTGTGTTCTTGGTGGTCCTTGGCTGGGGGACGTCAATATAAAAGAACCTGTCTCACAGGGCTATCGTAAGCATTGCTCACAACAGCGCCTGGTGTCTATGTGCTATTATTATTTGCAAGCATTTCGTGGTCTTTCAGACCCATTCACCCAGTGTCCCACCTGGTAGTTCCTCACTCCACAATGTGACTGTGCTCTGTGGACCAGTAACCTCAGCATCAACTGGGGCTTGTTAGAAATGCAGACTCTCAGGCCCCACCCCAAACTGACTGATGTGGTTTTTATCAGGATCCCCGGGAGATTTGTATCATATCTTGTTAAAGAATAGCTGCTGTAGCTTAAGATGTCCATTCTCATGCCATATGCTCAGAAGTGGGTAGAGAGAGAAGATGATGGATGAAGGCTCCTGCAGCTGCCAAGTAGCCATCTAAGCAAAGGTTAGGTTCCAGGGGGTTTTCCAGCAAGGGGTATGGGCAGCCCAAGTGCATGGGAGCATGTCCATATCTGGGGGATTCAACTGACTTATCCCTTCATGAGCAACTCCAGTAGCAAGAATATGTATGTTCTGCAAGCAATTCAATATTCATATCTTCTTATTTTCTCACCCTAGCCCTGTGGGCAGGGGGCAGGGAAACTTATCATTCCCACTTTATAGACAAGAAGACTGAGCCTCAGAGATACACAGGGTTTTGCTTAGTTTCACTCGGTGGCCAGATGGTGGAGACAAGCAGGTCAGGGACCAGTGTAAGGCACTTACATTGGGTACGACATTTAAATGGCACCAAAAAATTCAGAAACTGAGATAAAAAAAGTTTTAATGTAATATTTTCTGGAAATCAAAATTAATGCAAAAAAGCCATGATGGGCAAAATATCAAAGTAATCAATAAAGACAAGGCTCGAGGAAGCTGGGATTAGAATGAGGCAAGTGAGGCCAAACGGTGCAAGGGCAGACTAGAATCCTATCGAAAATGTTGATGTTTTCGTTCCATGTGGATTTTCTTTAATTTTATTTTATTTTTTCAAATATTGTGTCTTTTGCTTTCTGAGTTTCTTGGCACCCCCTTAAATTTTGCCTCACTCATCTCTGCTAGAGTCTCAGAAGGTGTTTAGCAAGTGCCCAGAGTAGAGTGTGTCATTTGTGGAGTTAGACCGCCTGGATTCAGATCCATGGTTGGCCGCATTCTAGCTGTGTTCATTTGAGAAAGTCAGTTTTAAGCTTTACAGCTTTAGTTCCTTCTCTATAAAAGAGAGAGGGCCAAAGTTCGATTCAGTAAAAATAAAAAAGGACCAAAATTGATGTAGTCCAAATACAGAGCTCCCAAGTTCTAGTTTAATCCACATTTAAAATATCTGCAAGATTGACGGCCTTTTCTTTGAGTAGTCCTCTATAAATATACATTTTAGTTATATAAATGCATAAATGCTATTGGAACGTACATACTGCTGTTTTTCACTCAGTCTTTTCTTCTAGCTCAATGCTCCTCTTTTCCTTCCACCTCCTCCCTTTGCGACCCCTGTGGACACACCTGATATGTATCTTTCCTTCCATGTGTTCCTCCACATTCCTGTAGTGAGACACAGACACAACATACACATGCATGTACGCATGTACAGGTTGGGATCATTGTTTCCCCAAATGGGATTATATCGTAAATGCTTTTCTGCACCTTGTTTACGAACAATACCTTATAGAAATCCGTCCGAGCCAACCGGTGTAGCTTTGTTCTTTTCTTTCTCATTGGCAGTGTGCTAGTCCTTGATGTGGACTCTCAACGGTTCTATTTCCCTTTCTGTATTAACGAGGGTTCAATTTGCTCCCACTTTTTTGCCACTCTGAATACTGCTATAATTACACATTCTGATACATACATTCCAGTACTCTGGATTAGTTTCCCCCCTTCTAGAACTTGATGTAAATGGAATCATACAGTCTGGACTCTTTTGTGTCTGGATGATTTTGTCAACAATGTTTCTGAGATTGAACCAGGCTTTGCATGAAGGAGAGTTCTTTCCTTTTCATTGCTGAGTAGTATTCCATTATGTGCATATACCACAGTTTGTTCATTCTTCTGAGTATATATATTTGAAATTTTAATAGATATTGCCACATTTTTTCCCCAAAATTCTGTGAAATTGACATTTTCCCTTATAATATGTGTTGTAGTTGTCCTTAATTTTGGCAAGCCCAATGGGCGCGATGCGATGTCTTGTTATTACTTTAATTTGCATTTCTTCAACTATGGTAAATTCTAGAATCTTTTTGTACATTTGTTGACTCTCTGGATTTATGCTTCTGTAAATTGATTTTTCTTATTCTTTCATCATTTTTCTGTTGAGTTGTCAAATTATAAAATCTCTTTCTATATTGTATAAATTAATTCTTTGTCATTTGGGTTACAGGTATTTTTTTGCAAATCTGTCATTTGCGTTTTGAATTGGTTTATAATATCTATTCCCATATACATGTAGGGGGTAATTTTTTAAATTTTATTTTTAATTGACAAACAATAATTGTATAAATTTATGAGATCATACACACTTCCAATGTGGTCAACTATATTTTTCTTTTATGCCCCCTGTGTTTTCCAATCTTGCTAAGGTTTCTTTGTCCCTAGATTGTATGTGAAGTCTTCTTCTGCAATATGTGTTTTGTTTTTATTGTTTATGGTAATGACTTTATACTCTGGGGAATATATTTTTGTGTATGGTATAAAATAGGGATTTAATTTTATTTTATTTCAGATGGATAGCCAGTTGTACTGGCATTGTTTTTAACATAATGTATTGTTTTCCCACTAAAGCAAACTACCACGTTTGATATACAATGTGTATTAAATTCTCACATACGAGACTATTTCTGCATCCTTTTTTCTCTCTCGCTGAGCTATTTCTCATTCTCATACCAGTACCACATTTGCTTTGTAACAGCCTTATCATATACTCTGAGTCTGCTAAGGCAATTCCCCCTTCGCTGTTCTTTTTCTTTCTTTTCCTGCTATTCTTGAGCATTTATTCTCCAATAAATAAATTTATTTCTTATGAGGTTTAAAATCATTTTATCTAGTCCCCTCCTTCCTTACTCCCCCCAAACTGTTGCAATTCTAATTGTAATTGCATAAAATTTATGTTTCTTTGAGAGAATTGAAAATTTTATGACATTTTATGTTTGCATCCAAGAATGTGGTATATCTTTCCACTTGTTCAGACCTTGTTTTGTGACTCTTACTGAGATTGAGTTTTCTTCATATAGATGTACCTTTATTATTAACTATTCCTAGATATTTTTCTCACTATTTTATGAATAGAATATTTGTCCCTTTTTCATTTCGATATGCTTATGAGAATAGATGAAAGCTAATAATATATGTGCAGTTATCTTATATCCTCATGTTCTTGCAATCTCTTATTAATTCTAATGTTTTTTTAAAAAAAACTCAGGGTTTCTTAGATTTTCATATCATCAGCAAAAAATATTTCTTTTTTTTCAAGGTTTATTCTAGTTATTTATTTCTTTTTTGTTGCATTCACTAGAACTTCCAAGACAAAGTCAATTTGTAATAGTCATAGCAGGCTTTCCTGTCTAGATCTTGATTTTAAATGAAATAGTTTTAATGTTGCCATTAGTAAGTACATTTGGTGGAGGGCTTTTTTGGAAATATTTTTATTATATTTAAGTGATTTCCTTATAGTCATACTTTAGAGCTTTATTAGAAATGGCTGCTATATTCACTTTAATGCCTCTTAAGCTTCTATCGATAAGATCATATTAATCTTCTCCTTTAATTTGTTGAAGTACAGTCATGTACCATATAATGACTCTTCAGTCAACAATGGACTGCATGTACAACAGTGGTCCCATAATATTATTATACCTTATTTTTAACTCTACCTTTTCTATGTTTGGTTATGTTTAGATACACAAATACTTACCATTGTATTACAATTGCCTGCAGTATTCAGTAGAGTAACGTGCTGTACAGATTCGTAACCTAGGAGCAATAGGCTATAACATACAACCTAGGTGTGTAGTAGGCTATACCATGTAGGTTTGTGTAAGTACACTCTGCGATGTTTGCACAGTGATGAAATTGCCTAACAACACATTTCTCAGAACATATCCCTGTCATTAAATGGTACATGACTGTAATGACATGTTAATTTATTGATACTAAAATACTTTTGCATTCCTGGAATAAGCCCTACCTGGTTTATTGATAGGATGTTTGATTCTATTCTATTTAGAATTTCTATATCTTTATTTATATTAGATAAATAAAATACAGGTTTTCACAAAGGAGATTTTGACACGTTTCAATAAAATTAAAGATTATATTGTCTGACAGGTAACTGGAACATTATCACCATCAATGTTATCAGAAAAGCACATGTAAGTGTTAGAAGACATCAAGGGCATAGCAGCAGATAACAAGTTTTCCAAAATTCTAAAATTTTCACTCAAAAGCTTAAAGTTCATCATTGGCGTAGTGTTTTTTTTTTTTTTTTTTTTTGGATTGATAAGCATCCTTCATTCATTTTCAAGAAAATGTCTGCCAGTTATTCAAGTCTCAATAACCACAGTGTGTCCGCCAGCAGTTCTTGCGAGTAAAAATGGTGTTCCCTGACAAAGTAGCTAGTGCAGCTTGCAACTCAACCACACAAGTGCGTTTTCTGGAGACCACTTTGTACTTCAGTATGCAGGAGAAACACTTTATGCATACTTTCCAGTTAGCAACACAGAATTTTAAGAAGACATGTACTCAAGGGTCGAGAATTAATAAAATTAATAATCTTTACTGCTTCATCAAGAATGTTCTTAAGTGAAACTGGCATTTTTTTAAAACCGTGAGGGTGCAGGAGTGAAAATACAGTGACCACTCATACATCTTGGTGCCATCGGTTGTATTAGTGGAAAGCACCAGAGGTTTTATCCGCCGTTGCTTTGGCACCATTCATGTAAATATCAACACAGTGCAAAAAGCAATAACATCTTAGTCTTATTATGAATACAGTTTTGACCTTGCTGATCTCCTGAATGGGTCTCAAGGGATCCCTAGTGTTCTGTAGACTACACTTTGGGAACCACTGCTCTGGATAAATCGGGCTCCTTTTTTGCCCCTTGGAAGAGCCAAGCTCTTTCCCACCTCAGGAACTTTGCATGTGCTGGTCCCTCTGACTGGGACGCTGATCCCACAACATGTTGCCTGGTCAATTTTCCTCCACATCTTTGAGGTTGTAGTTTAAATGTCTCTTTCACAAGGCCCACTACCCAAACTAGGCTCAGTTCTTCGTGAATCCTTCATGAATTGCTTGTGGTGACATTGATGGCACAAGATTGAGATACAAATGACACCAGGCTGTGTTCCGTGCTCTCTAAACCTTGACATTTCTACCATAGCTCTTGTTACAATTTTAATTAACATATTACCTGTATGTTTATCCACTGATGTCTGCTCCCCCAAGAATGTAAGCTTCTGGCCCTGTCTACCTCTTCTGCCTCAGTATCCCCTGTACATTACTCACATATTGGAATCAATATTATTGAACAAATTAATGAGTGAGTGATGTGTTTTGCCTATGACGGGTTAGCTCACTTGGTCAACTTGCAGGGCTGAGACCAACATCATGGGCTGGATTTACTTTTCCCTGTTTCCTTTTAAGGCTCCTGTCACCAACTTTTACTCCTCAAGCCTGCACTGCAGGTCAGCTGGGATAAAAGGTGCAGGTGAATCAAGGCAAATCCATTGTCATTAGTAAGGAAAGCATTCCAGACTTCCCCCTTAGTAATTTGTTGTGGATTTGTGATCATCTGCAAAGCCAGAAAGACAACTCCAGCACTTCCTGATCATCTGAGACCTGCTTAAACTTCCTGAGACTGTGAAATCTTTCCTATTTATTCATTTCCTGAAAAGTCTCCTGGTCCCCCAGCAAATACACACGCCTTCAAGAACCTTGAAAAGTCATCGGAAACTCTCCAGCAGTTATGAGCCATAGTTTAAAAACCTCTGAACTAACAAAATTATCATTCCGTCCCAGATTTAAACCGAATTGTGGTGATTATAGCGTATACTCTGCAGTTCTGGTTGAGAGGGCAATTTAATTAGAAGCCTCTATCTTCAGGCTCTTATAACTCCACCCCATAACCCACCCCCACAAAAAAATAATTCTTTAGGATGAAATTTCTAACGCTGTCTCTCAGCCTAAAGGTATATTTTCTTGTAGAAAGTTGAGTAAGATTCCATTTAGACTATTTTTAAAACTCAAGAAAAAGGGCAAAAAAGGGGCTATCACCACTTAAGAAATCACTCAGACACTTATTTTACTATTTTTTTCCCCTTAAATGCAAACCGCTTCCTTTAGAACTTTCAAGTTGTCCTTCTTAGTGCCTTTGGCATGTTGGAAGAAATTTGGTTGAGCTGTAATGAAGTTGTTCACAAGATGTGAATTGCTCCTAAGAAGATTTATTTTCCACTCTTTAAAAGAAACTTGCATGGAAATGGCACATGGGGAATTACGATGAAAATCAGATCTCTGGAAAAAGGTGCGTGTGTATTATAGGTGCATTAGCATCTTACCAATGAAAAGTCATTGATCAACCACATGGCTTCTCACTGACAATGACATTAGAAATCACTTAGACCAGGTCTTTGTTTTATAGGTAAGAAAACTGAGGTCCAAAGAATCACGTAAGCGTTTTGTTCTGGATGAAAAATAAAATGATTAACTAAAACGTGTCTGATATAGAGAATATTGAATCACAAAGCAAAAGGAAATTCTGTGGCCACTTTACCACTGAAAGGGAAAGGAGGGCCCCTAGCGCAGGGAAGGTTCTAATTCTCACCCCCTCCTCTGGCGGGTCACATGACATGACGGGAATGGGGTGGGGCCGAGGCACCCTCCTGGCAGCTCCAGATCCCTGCGGGCACTGGTTTGTCTTCTTCCAGTCAGGCACGGATGGGCAAGCAATTCCGCCAACAAGTTTCTGGGCCCGGAGTGAGAACCAAGTGGCCCCTTCCTTTATGGATAACAAGGTACAGTCATGGCTTCTACCAAAGCCACCAGGAGTTTTTGGACTAGGTCGCACATGCACTAATAACCCTTCGCTCTTTTCAAATTATATCACTAAAAGCTAGCCACATGCGTAAAATTCAAATGCAGCTTCCAAGCCTAAATTGTATACTGTTGTTGTTGTTTTAATAATTGGCTGCCCACAACTAATTTGGATGACAGTCAAGTGACCAAAGATATATAGGTTCATTATTAGGGGGCATTTCCTTAGAGGGCTGAGCTTCCAAAAAGAGGATTTTTCTAGAACAATAACCAGTCCATTGAGAGAGATAGTGGCAGAGTTGAACTACAGTGTAATTTAAAATGATGTTATCATGCGTTGAACGATATGACATTGCTGATGTTTGATATTTTGGACCCCACAACAAATTACAGTTCCACATGGTTTCAATCTAGTATTTTAAATACACCTCGGTAGGGAGATAGTGAATCTAGAAGCACAGTGTGTTTTCATAGCAATTAAGCTTACCAGCATTAAGCTTTTGCGATGGACACACCAAAAACAAAAGATGCTCTCAGGCCAGGCGCGGTGGCTCACACCTGTAATCCTAGCACTCTGAGAGGCCGAGGCGAGTGGATCGCTCAAGGTCAGGAGTTCGAGACCAGCCTGAGCAAGAGTGAGACCCCCGTGTCTACTAAAATAGAAAGAAATTATCTGGACAACTAAAAATATATAAATAGAAAAAATTAGCTGGGCATGGTGACGCATGCCTGTAGTCCCAACTACTTGGGAGGCTGAGGCAGGAGGATCACTTGAGCCCAGGAGTTTGAGGTTGCCGTGAGCTAGGCTGACGCCACGACACTCTAGCCAGGGCAACAGAGCCAGACTCTGTCTCAAAAAAAAAAAAAAAAATGCTCTCAAAGAGCATCCAATTGAAGAGAATCAATAAAATCATAAGAAAAAATTAGAAGGCCATAGAAGACCTATGGGAGCTATTTTGCAAGTTCAAGTTTCCAAGTGTAGAGGAAGGTATAACCTTGGCATACTGTATCCACGGGAAAAGGATCCTTAGCTCCGTCAGGGAAAGTTCAAGAAGGAAGTGAGACATAAATTAGACCTTGAATTCTTCAAAAGATGTATAGAAAGAGGGGAACATAATTAAGGAAAGAGGAATAGGCATCATTATTTCAACCGCTCTCCCCTTTGCTCAGCCGGAGTGCCTCCTTGCTGTTCCTGGAGTCCACCAAGCATTTTCCTGCTGCAGGGCCTTTGCACTGACTGTCCCCCCTTTGCCTGAAGTGTTCTTCCCTCTCATCTGCCCACGGGTAACTCCTGTTTCTCATTAAATATCACCTCCTCAAAGAAGCCTTCCCTGACTATCCAATCTAAAGTAGCCTTCCCTCTGCCCAAGCCTTCTCTATCATTTTGTTTTGTATTCTTCATTGAATTTACCAATATGTAAAGCTATCTTGTTTGTGTATTTATTTCTTGTTTTTTGGTATGCCTCCTCCAAGCCTTATAGTAGGAGGTTAGCTTCAGGAGAGCAAGGGCTTTGCTGGAACAGTGCCTGCTATGTGCTTAAGCAGTCAGGATGTGCTCGATTGCAAGCAACAGAGACCCCCTAGTGAGCTAGCTCCAATAATAAAAGGGTTTTCTTGGCTCATGAAACTGCACAGTCCCGTGTCCCATGTCATTAAGGGAGGACTCAGTGTCTTTCCATGTCTTCACTCTGCTTTCCACAGTGTCCGCTTCAGCCTAAACCTCACGCTGGCAAAATGACCACAGTAGTTGCAGGTTTGACACTCACATATACATCATCCAGGAGAGATAGTGTCTCTGCCCTAGGATTCAAGAGTCCAAAATGTACTCTGATTGGCCCGGTCTGGGTCCCTCTGCATGCTCTCCTCAACGCAGCAACGGGTGTCAGGGAAAGGGAGCATGTGGGTCGGCTAAGCCAGTGTGGACTGTGAAAGAGCAATTTCATCGTTGTTGGTAGGCAATAGGGAGCCATGGCAGATTCTGAGTGGTGGCATACTAGAATGAAAGAAGCATGGAGGAAGATCAGCTGGCAGCAGTTTGCAGACTTATCGAGAAGGAATGTCGGGGGTGCGGAGCGGGGGCAGGGAAAATTGGGGATGGGGCAGAGATCTGGAGCCAGGGGGGTCAATGAAGCAATTGTCAAAGCATGAAGCAAAAGGCCCAGACCAGACATTAAAAATGAAAGGATGTAAGGGATAGCAAAGATGTCCTGAACACATATTAACCAGAGTTGACGGCCAATTGGATATAGATGATGAATAAGAGGACTAAATGAAAGATGACCTGCCATCTCCCCTAGAATAAAGCCATTCCCTGGTGGGCCTGCAGGACCCCGCATGCCTCTACCTGTGTCTTGCCCTCTTATCACTCGTTCGCTGCCCCCACGTGACCCTGGCCTTCTCTCAACTCCCCAGGGCCGGGCAAGCATTTCCCCCGCTGCTCCATAACCGCCCCCTGCCCTGCCCACCAGGTAGGCTCCTGCACCTGCTTCAGGTCTCAGCTTCAATGTCACCTTCTCCAAGAAACCTTATCCGGCCACCCAAATCAGGTTCCTCACTCTCTCACACAGGCACGTGCACATGATTTGCAATTAAGATCCTTTCTGTCTTTATGGAACTCATCACCGTTTATAATGGCGTATGTGTTTGTTAACCCCTCACCAGAGTTTAGCTCTATGGTAGGAAACAGACAGTGGCTGGCAAGGACTCCAGGGTGCGGTGTAGGTGATGAGGAGGACATTTAGTGTGCTATGTGCCGGCAGGCATGGGTGCCGGGAAGAAGATGAAGACGTTGAGAGGGGGCACGTTGAGTCTGTGGCAAATACCCAAGTGAAGCCGGGCGCAGTGGCTCGCGCCTGTAATCCTAGCACTCTGGGAGGCCGAGGCGGGCAGATTGTTTGAGCTCAGGAGTTCGAGACCAGCCTGAGCAAGAGCGAGACCCCATCTCTACTAAAAATAGAAAGAAATTAATCGGACAACTAAAAATATATAGAAAAAATTAGCCGGGCATGGTGGCACATGCCTGTAGTCCCAGCTACTCGGGAGGCTGAGGCAGAAGGATCGCTTGAGCCCAGGAGTTTGAGGTTGCTGTGAGCTAGGCTGACGCCACAGCACTCTAGGCCGGACGACACAGTGAGACTCTGTCTCAAAAAAAAAAAAAGTACCCAAGTGAAGATACAAGTAGGAAGTAGCAGGACCTCAAAGGCTAGAGCTTGAGGAGATCTTAGTCCAGTGTTTTCCCAAAATGAGGCTCCTCTATACCCACCCAACCCTCTCACCTCCTCTTCTGTGCCCTACCTGAGTCCTTACAACTTGGTTCTTTGTCCTCCGCGCTCTCTTGTCTTTCTTACCTCTGTGGTCTTCAGTAGAGAAGTTAGACAGCCCTCAATCCATAGTTTTATTGGACTGAGAAATGTTGGCCCCTACTAAGTCCCTTTATTTTGCAAATAAGAAAAATACGTCCCAGAGATGCTAAATGACTTCCTCAAAGCCGCACAGCTAGTTAGAGAGAAAACCTGGAAGAGAGTCCGCTGTTTTCTAAATTCCAGTTCTGGGCCCTTTCATTAGCCCAACCTCAGTACAGGAGTGGAGGTCAGGCCCTGGGATGGTTGCCAGAAATCCATGAACTTCTTGGCTCCTTTCTGGAACCAATTTGACTCTGCTGCCAAGAGGCCACAAAAAGTACATGAGGACCTTCACATGCCTGTTTTGTTCCTACTTAACATGGATAAAAATGTGTTTTCTGGAATGCATGATGACACTATGAAAGAAGAACTTGGATCTTCCAGTGCCTTGTAAGAAGAGAAATTGTATTTTCAACCCGACTCTGTATTCACAGATACTGTTTAAAAACCAGCACTAGCGGAGATCAAGCTAGTCAACAGGTTGGCACTCACAGTGGCTCTGGCCTGCCCCCTGGTGCATTTTTCCTGTTAGTGCATCTCCTGAGGACAGCAGGGGTGGGGGCGAAGGTGGGATTCTTCTGCCCTCCAACCCCATGTCTTTCCTTGCAGTACAAATTACAGACTCAGTTTCGGGACAGCTTGGATTTTTGTGCGAACACAAGTTTTTTTCCCCCAATTTTTAATTATTCATTCAAGTATTTGTGGAACAAGTAGGAAGTGCTGAGTTCAGGGAGGGAGGCAAATGTGGCCCTGACTCCACAGAGCTTCCAGCCTAGCAGGGAAAGCACACACTGATCGAGTGGTCGCTGGTGCGAGGCATTAGGGGAGCAATTGTCAGGGGACCTATCCACATTTATCCAATCTAGTGAGGAGCACCCCGCATTAGAAAAGAAAGAAGAAAAAAGAAACACACACACACACACACACACACACACACACACACACACACAAAGAAATGACTTCTCAGGCATAGCTTTGTGAAGACTTCTTTCACCCATCGGGTGACGGTCACCATTCCAAGAGTCCAAGAATGAGAGCTGTCCAGCGAATGAAGCCACACCACCACCTTTTTCTTTTATTTCAAAATTGCCATCAAATTAGCAATTTTGATATCTGTCATAAAACAGCGACAAACAAACATGTTATAGTTTTTCTCCAGGATTTACCTTCAGCAAATGCAGACTCAAGTGTGCCTTTGGTTAGCCCAGGTCGCCAGAGAACAGCTGAGGACAATCTGTCATACTCAATAAATACTTGTCACCTACTCTCGGGAGCTTTTAGCTGCAGTAATGGATTCAATCACCACTTCTCTCATTCCACAAAGTCTTAGCGTCTACATTGTGCCAGACATCGTGCTGGGGTCTGATCATGAGAGGAGAAAGATACCATAAAACAAAAAAACTCATCTTTGCCCTCAAAGAGCTCAGAGACCTGTGAGGAGAGATACAAGCAAACTCCAACAACAGTTGTGTGGGGTTTGCTTGAAGAATATTTTTTCTTTTGGTTCGTTATGTAGCTTCATATTCAGTGGTGGACATTCATAGAGAAAGCAAAAAAAAAAAATTATGACATATTTTAGAACATTTTAATTTTATTTCGATTCTTCTAATAATTTTTTTTTAAATTTTAAGCTAGCTTTTAATTTAGTTATTTGATTTTATTTTTATGACAAGGAAAGTGCACACAATATACTACTGAGAAAAGAATGCATTAGAAGACAGAATGATTTTGCTACAAGTAGCAGAAAACACAAGTAAAAGTGACTTAAATAAGAAGACCACTTGTCATCTCACAGACAGGGAGTCCAGAGAATGGCATTTTGGAGCTGGTGAATTTGGTGGCTTGACAGAACTAGATGTGCTGTTCATTTCTCCGCGGTAGCACTCACTGAAGGCTGGCAGTGGCCCCCTCATAATCTGAAGATGCAGACAGAGCCACGCCCAGTGAAGAAGGGGAATTCTTCCCCACGCTTCTGTTTTACAAGATCCCGTCCACCCACAGACATCTCCTCAGGTTCCCCTGCCCAGGACTGGGTCTGAAGCACATGGCTGTGAGAGGCCAAAACAAAACCACTTGCTAATAGCAGTGAAAATGGGGAGAAATGGCTCTTCTTGGACAACCTGCAGTGTCAACTAAAATACATCTATATCACCACCACAAATAAGCAAACAGGGGGCACACACCGAAATGCTATTAGTGGTGTAACTGGGAGGCAATACTATGGAGATTTTTCATTTTCTTTTTACTTTTCTATTTCCAAGAGGGAGCATGCGTACTTTTTAAAATAAGAAGTGAAATCTATCTACATAGTCAAATAAAGAAATAAATAACACTTAGGGGTAATCGTTAAGGAAACTCTCTAGCAGGAAGTATGGAGTAGGTACACCAGCAGCATCTGCTACAGCTCCTGTATGGAAGGAACTCAACATCTACTCAGCGAAACAAGACACACCGAAGGATTTCTAGAAAACAAAGGTATATGCACACAACATGTATCCAGGCTAAACTTTTTTTCTAGGACTCAAAATTCGAGACTAGACTAGTACCAATCATGCCAATTCTTCCAAATAGCCAATAATTATGCAAGAATTCAGGGAAGGCACAAGACATGTAGAGCTTCCTTCTATAGGCCAGAAGAGAATGCGCACAGCTTTCAGGCAGGATTATAAAATGCTGATCTTTTTATTCTTAGAGGAAATGCTAAAATAGACAATAGTTACAATTTGTGGAGGGAAACATCCAACCAAAAATGCAGTTCATCATCTATGTATAATTTTCCCATATGTCAATATAGAGATGCAGCTACTTTCATTTTAAATAACAGCAACACCGATATGGGAAACAGTTGAAACAGAACACTAATTGGATTTGCAGCACATAGAGTCCTGTACAGAACTGTAAATAAAATTTGCCAACAGAGTCAATCTTGAAACATTTTCTTGCCTTAAGGTCCTTCCCCATTCACATTTATCCTTGTCACAGGATCTGTGTGTCTGAGAAAGATGAGGATAGAGGCATCGTTTATTCTGAGAACGTGTTCCTCAAGTCCTTGACTTGTGGTTCTCTAAAGACTGGGGTAGGTGGGTAGGTGGACAGGTGGAATGCACCCAGTCCCTGGAACATGGGCTCCAGTCTGCTTGGCAGTGTTCTCTGAAACCACACAGGTACCATAATTTATCATAAAAGAGTATTGACAAAAGTAAATATGCTGATTCATCTCCCTGTTCATGCAATTAACTTCTTTGGTGGTACATTTTCTTTTGAACCCTTATGCTTATATAACACTTGACAATTTCTGGGGCATTCCCAACTAGTCTGCACAACCACCTGTAAGATGATTGTCTTGCCTATTTTGCAGATGAGAAAAAATAAGTTTAGAAAGATAAAATGACTTGCTCAAGATCACATGGCTTTGAATGGCAGAGTCTATTTTTTTTTTAACCTAGGTCTTCTTACTCATCCAAGTTCAGTGTTTTTTTCCTTAGTAACAATCTTTTTTTTTTTTAATTTTTTTTTATTTCAGCATATTATGGGGGTACAGATGTTTAGGTTACGTATGTTGCCCTTACCCCCCCCCTCCCCTTAGTAACAGTCTTGATACCCAGGCATAGGTATCATGTTAACAGAGAAGAACTAGTTATTTGTACTGTGCTGAGAGAGTTATAGTTTAAAAGTTCACAGACTTTCTGTCTTCCTTTCTTTTCTCTCCTTCCTTTTTTCCTTCCATCTTTCTTTCCTTCCACTCATTGCTTAATGCCAAGCTCACAGCTGCAGTTTGGGGGACAAAAACAAATACATTAAGCTAACTTCTCTTTTCCACCCACATTCTCTTATTTCCTTATCCAACTTTTGGTTCAGTTATAACCAATGTGTGGGAGAACTTGGACACCACATCCTAAGTGCCAAAACCATTCTCTACCACATAGGAGGCTGTGGCATAGTTTGAAAAGTTAAATGCATTATAATGATATTGTTGGCTACTTAAAATACCTCTCATAATTTATAAAACATTATCCCCTTTGGTTTCTCATATTTTTAGCCCAATAAAAGTATGCAACAGACTGAAAGACTCTTGTTTATCCTGATTTTCCCATATCATATTTTACAAGCTAAATTGTTAGTTACCCAGCCCATTGAGAGCCTTTCCTCCTCAAACAAAACACAGGAGAGAGATATGCTGAGAAGCGTCAGCTATGATACACATCTTTGTACAGCAGTTGACAGCATACATTCCTCCTGGCTGACATAACTAGCTCTGTGGATTACTGCAGTGCCTGTTCCCTGACCCTGAATGTAACAGTACTCAAGACATAATCTGTTTTTTGGGCAGTGTTTTTGAATGGGCTCTGTCTGGAGAAATGACCCTGAAAGGTTATCTTGGAATGGCCAATTCATTTAAAACGCATGAGTCCACTACTCATAGGTGTTCAGTGAGCAGAGCAAGACATACTTGGCTATTCCTAGCCCTTTCCCATCCTTCCTCCCCTGAATCAAGGTCAGGCAAAGTACACTCAACAGTCTGGGCAAAGCTCTGTGTTTCTTTGGTCAATAAAAATAATAATGGCAAGTTGTGCTTGTTCTTATCAGTGAAATACAAAGAATTGAATTTATATGTGAAACTCTATTGGACTAGATTGAGCATCCCATTCTCTTTGAAATAAACTCCCCAAAAGCCATTTCTGTGTCCATCACTGGGAGAGTGGATAAACAAAACAGCTGGAGGTCAAGGTTGCATTAGAAGTCATGGATTATGGCTGGCTTGGTGGCTCATACCTGTAATCCTAGCACTTTGGGAAGCCAAGGCGGGAGGATTGCTTGAGGCCAGGAGTTCAAGACCAGCCTGAACAAGAGTGAGACCCTGTCTCTACAAAAGAATTTTTAAAAATTAGCCAGGAGTGGTGGCACACACCTGTAGTCCCAGCTGCTTGGGAGGCTGAGGCAGGAGGATCACTTGAGCCCAGGAGTTGGAGGGTGCAGTGAACTATTATGATGCCACTGCACTGCAGTCTGGGTGACAGAGCAAGGTGCTGTCTCAAGAAAAGGAAGTCACAGATTAGAAGTAAATGTAATACCATGAATGAGCTCTGAAGGAATAGTACAGAGTGAGAAAAGAAATAGGCATATAGGCCGGGCGCGGTGGCTCATGCCTATAATCCTAGCACTCTGGGAGGCCGAGGCGGGCAGATTGTTTAAGCTCAGGAGTTTGAGATCAGCCTGAGCAAGAACGAGACCCCATCTCTACTAAAAATAGAAAGAAATTAATCAGACAACTAGAACTATATAGGAAAAATTAGCCGGGCATGGTGGCGTGTGCCTGTAGTCCTAGCTACCTGGGAGGCTGAGGCAGGAGGATCGCTTGAGCCCAGGAGTTTGAGGTTGCTGTGAGCGAGGCTGATGCCACGGCACTCACTCTAGCCAGGGCAACAAAAGTGAGACTCTGTCTCAGAAAAAAAAAAAAAAATAGGCATATAAAACCACAGTCCACGTCTGATGAGAACACATAGAACGAGGAAATACACCTTACGGCCATGAGGAATGCCACCTGTGAAGCGGGGAGGGAGGGAAGAGAAGGGGCTAAAAGACACCTGACCAATCTGTCAATCAGTCACAGACCGGGATGATGAGCCAATATGTGGTGTGTGGTTAACTCCACCTTAGCTCCTAAAGTCCAACTAAAAAAGAGGGAAAAAAGAAAAAAAATTATTGCCTCCCGTGACAATTAAAAACACTAATCATCTTAATTTCCTGTTGCTATAGGAAGCTAATGCTGTAGTGTTTTTTAGAGTCCAAGTCCTTTCCTTGGAATTCCCTTTTGTCTCCAACCAACAACAACATGCCCATTTAAAAACGGGTAGATAAGTGTTCGCATCCCAATCAGAGTGGGGTAGGATGCTATATCTCCAACTTTTCAGAGGACCAGTACTTTAAGGGGACAGGATACTGAGGCTGAAGGGGCTCACCCCAAACAGAAATTTCTTTGTCATCTCCTGTTCCACCTTTAAATCCAAATCAGTTTTGCCCTCTACTCATGATAGATCTTTATTCAAACATCAAAATGTTTAATACTATTTATTTCTCAAATTATTTAACTCTTCCAGCCCCTTATGTATCAACAGCCCCCTCCTTCAAAACTCTGAGTAAATCTGACAGACTAGCAAAAACGTCCATATCAACGCTGTGGTTTCCAGTAGCCCTGACATAATTTGCTTTTGCCACAGAAACAAGAGGGGTAGACAGAGTTCACACCTGACTCTTAGGTTTGGTTCAGCCACTGAACCAGTGGTTCAGTCTGGCTGAGCCTCAGTTTCTCATTTATAAAGTGGAAGGATTGGGATGCGTCGTGTGGAGTGGGAAGGGATGGGATGGCAAATTGCTTACAAAGCTTCAATAGTCTGTAAAATTTCCCTAAGTCCATAATATTTCCCTGCACCGGTTGGGGAGAATATTATGATTTATGTCCCACTTCACTGTTTTGTCCTTCTGTTGATTGCATGGAATACATTTGGTCCATGTAACCAGATTAAGAGTCTTCCTCAAGAAAGTGCTGGGTTCATTTTTATACAGAAACATAAATGGAGATCCCATGTAAGGTAAGTTTATTATTTAAAAAATAAGTAAATGAATCAATGAACAAGTTGTCAGTGAAAGCTGCTAATTATTCTTACAGTGCTGCTACAATTTCATGCTACGTAATTGCCAAGAGAAAAGGTATCCAGGTATATGAGTAAGGGAACAAAATAAGCAAAGTCACCACATTAATGAGTTCACTTTCAAGGGGACTCTATTAAACATCCACATTTCCTGGATAGGAGATTGATTAGCAAAAGATGGTTTCAAAATACTACCTTACTTAAATCCTTTAAGATAAATTCCAAATGCTGACCCCACGGCCTTCCAAGATCAGGCCCCAAACTTCCATTCTTGCCTCATCTCCAGCTACATCTTTACAAACCCACGGGGGTCTCCTCCCACGTCAAAAATATTCTGTCAGCTCCTAGGGTTCCACATATCTGCTCTCTCTGTGCCTTCAGGAGGGGCGGCACATCCTTCCTTCCCCTCTCTGCCCATCACACGTGTGCAGCAAGGCTCATTTTAAAAACCACTCTGCCTTTCCTTACTCCTCCTTCTTTTGTGCTTTCAAAATACATTATTTAGTCCATTCTTTTGCTTTGGAGCATAGTCCTAGATTTTTGTGTTTGTCTTTCTATTAGAAGGTGAACTCCTTAGAATTAGGGACCGGGTGATTCACATTGTAGTTCCTCCCTCCAGCGCCTTTGCCCAGAATGGGAAATGAACAAATATTTGTTCATTTGTTCAACAAATATTAACTGGATGCATACTGTGTGCCGGGCGCTGATCTGGATGCTAGAATAGAGAAGAAAGTTTCTATTCCCATGGAGCAGATACTTTAGTGGGGGCGGGGAAGATGGACAATAAATAAATGCATGTGTGTTAGATCAACATATGTGTATATATACTTCTTTTTTGACTGTCAGGTAGTGAATGATAAACTATAGGACACTGGGTGTGGTGGCTCACACCTGTAATCCTAGCACTCTGGGAGGGCGAGGCAGGAAGATTGCTCGAGGTCAGGAGTTTGAGAATAGCCTGAGAAAGATCAAGAACCCATCTATACTAAAAATAAAAAGAAATTAGCCAGAAAACTGAAAATAGAAACAATTAGCCAGGCATGCACACCTGTAGTCCCAGCTACTCAGGAGGCTGAGGCAGGAGGATCGCTTGAGCCCAGGAGTTGGAGGTTGCTGTGAGCTGGGCTGATGCCCCTGCACTCTAGCCTGGGCAAGAGTGAGACTCTGTCTCAAAAAAAAAAAAAAAAAAAAAAAAAGATAAATTATAGGAAGAAAATAAAACAGAGTATGTGAAAAGAAGGTCACACGGGAAAGGGACTGGGGGGCTGCAGTGCTCTGTTAGATGGGATGGCCAGGGAAGGCCTTGCTGAGAAGGTGACACTTGAGTTTAGGCCTGGATGAAATGAAGGAGTGAGCCATGTTGAAACCTGGGAGAAGAGCAGTTCAGGCAGAGGAAATAGTATGTGCAAAGGCCCTGAGGTAAGGACATGCTTGATGATTATTGAATGAAGGCATAAAATTGTCATTAGCACATTCCATCAGCAGTTTGGTCATATGAAAGAGCCTCTTCTCTCTTTGTTCAAAGCAGGACAAAAATGCTTGCCTTGTAAATGATATATTAAAGCCATCAGTCTATAGCTTTACGATTCAAAAAGCCTAGACTTGGAAAATCTTGGACCAGAGTTTCTTGTATATGTTTTAGCTCTCAGTGGACACTTTCTTTTAGCAATACAATAAAAAAAAAAAAAAACCTGAGTTAATGTGAATTAAGCCAGAATGAAACCAAAAAATATGATTCTCTCCTATTCCTTTCACGCCCCTGTCAGGAAAGATTGGGTACTAAATAGTGTTACACCCTTCTTTGAAAAGAGCTGAGAGACAAACAAAAATGACGGACAGGAAATCCAGATAAGCGGTGACAGGCTGTTCATTTTACTTCACAGCCTGGGTGGTTTGGGCCCAAGAATTTTTTTCCACAGCTCAGTGCTATAACGTACGTGACTGTTAATTTAAAAAGGAAATAGTTGGAATGTCACTTCTTTGAAAACAAGATAGGAACAAAAATATTTTAGTTTCAGGCTATTTTTCACACACTAAAAATATCAAGTGGAATAATAAATTTCACATCCATTGATTTTTCATCATGAGTCAATCCTCAGTGTGCTGAGGAACCAAAAATACGCTGTTTAGCTCAGATATGTGTTGCACTCCGATTGTGTGCAGGGCACTAGCCTGGGCATTAGGGTCAGTGCGAAGATCTCTGATCTCAAAGTTTGTAATCCCATTGGGAAGCCAAAACATGAAAACTAGAACATTAAACAGTGACAGTGGACACCATGCAATTGAGAATCCAGTGAGTGAGGATTTCTGCTTCCAGACAAGAAGGAGTAACAGGGACACATTACCCTTCCACCTAAAACAACAACAACAACAAAAAAATGCACACTGATTTTTAAGACACTCGCCACCAGAGGACAAAGGAATGAGAGATGGGAAACACACGCAGTGAGCCCTATGATTGCTCCAGCTTAATGCCTGAAGGGAGTTTCCAGGCTACACTGCAAGGAGGATGTATGAGTTTGCTAAGGCTGCTGTAAAGAAAGTACCACAAGCTGGGTGGCTTAAACAACAGAAATTTATTGGCCGCAGTTCTGAAGGCTAGAAGTCTGAAATCAAAGTGTGGCAGGGTTGGTTCCTTCTGTGGGCAATGAGGGAGAATCTGTCCTGGCCTCTGGTGGCCTCAGGCATCCCTTAGCTTGTAGATGGCATCTTTTCCCTGTGTTTTCACATAGCGTTTCCTCTGTATATTTCTCTGTCCAAGTTTCCTCTTTTTATAAAGACACCAGTCATATTGGGTTAGGGCTTATTCTAATAACTTCATTTTAACTTAATTACCTCCTGTAAAGACCCTATTTCCAAATAAGGTCACATTCTGAAGTACTATACCTTTTGGGAGGGACACATACCTTTTCGGAGGGACACAATTCACTTCACATTAGACAGGGACCCTGGAGAGAGCCTGGTGGACTCTGTGAGTTGAGGAGATAAACCAAGACTCCAGGGACACCAAGGCTGCCAGAGTTTGCAAGACAGAGTACCAGAGAGGAAACAGCTGCACAGAGAGAACTCCTGAGATCTGCATTGGGTCCCCTGCAGGATTGAGCAGAATATGATCAGCACATGCATGTGAGGAAACTAGCCAATACTGCGGAAAGATCATTCGCAAGGAATAGAGGGAATGGTGCCAAGTGCTCACAAAGGACCACGATAGTGCCTGTTCCTACCAGCCAGATTGGAAAAACTCATGATTTGCAGGGCACTAGGTAGATTACTAAGGAAAGTCTTGCCTCAGCAGTGGTGAATAATTAGCCTGAGCACTGCTTCCGAGCCATCTAATAAATCATAAAAGCAAAACCCAAAAAGATCAAACTGTTTCCAAGTAACTTAACTGCATCCCAGAACAAAGCCCAATAATATTTATAGAAATACAAAAAAGTCTTCAGTACCCAAGAAAGTAAAATTCACAATACCTGGCATCCAGGCCTGCAAAGGAGCAGAAAAACATACCCATAGTGAGGAGAATAGAATAGTCAATCAATCAGAACTAACGCAGATGTTAAATTAGCAGATAAGGGCACTAAAACAGTTATTATAACTGTATTCCACATGTCCAAAAAGTTAAATGAATCAAATCAAGCTTCTAGAGATGAAAATTACAATATTTGAGATTTTTAAAAAATACACTGAATGGGATTAATGGCAGATTGGAGACTGCAGAAGAAAAGATTAGTGACCTTGAAGACAAACCAACAGAAACTATCCACAAGAAAACACAGAAAAATTAATTTTAAAGAAATGAAAAATTCACCCATGAGATATGGGACAACTTCAAGCAGCCTAATGTATCTGTAACTGGAGTCCCCAAAGAAGAAGAAAGAGAGCCAGAGAATAGAAAAATAATGTTCGAAGAAATAATGGCCAAAAAATTTGCAAATTTGAAGAAAACTATAAATGCACAGATCCAAGAAGATCGAGAAATCCCAAAGACAAGAAACATAAACAAAAGAATACCAAGACATGTCCTAATCAAATTGCTCATAATCAGTTATAAAGAGAAGATCTTAAAAGCAGCCAGAGAAAAAAGACATGCTAACTACAGAAGAACAAAGATAAGAATGATTGGGGAAAATAAAAAGAATGACGGAGATTTCTTGTGTGAGAGTCCAGAAGTAGACTCACAGATGTATGTGCAACTGATTGTTGACAAAAGTACAAAGGCTGTTGAGTGGAGAAAAAATAGTCTTTTCAACAAACAGAATTTAAAATTATATATTCACAAGCAAAAAATTAACTTTGAGCTATACCTCACACTATATACAAAAAGTAACTTAAAATGGACTATACACCTAAGTCAGAAACCAAAAACTATAAAACTTCTAGAAGAAAACTGGACAAAAATCAATGTGACTTTAGGTTAAGCAAAAAAGAACAAATTAATAAATTAAACTTGAAAAAAATTTAAAACTTCCACTCTTCAAAATAATAGTTAAGAGATTTTAAAAACTGTCCACAGACTGGAAGATAATATTTGCAAAGCATGTGTCTGCTAAAGTTCATGTTTTCAGAATATATAAAGAACTCTCAAACTCGATAATAGGGAAACAAACAACCAAAAAAATGGAAAAAAAATCTGAACAAATACTTTGCCAAAGAAGATATGCAGGTGGCAAATAAGCACGTAAAAATATGCTAAATAACATTCATCATTAGGGAAATGTAAATTAAAACCTCAGATAGCACTTTATACTTATTACAATGATTAAAATTTAAAAGACTCATCATATCAAGTGTTGGCAATGTTGCAAAGGTACTGGAAGTCATACAATGCTCGTGGGAATTTAATATCATACAACCACTTTGGAAAATGGTTTGGCAATTTCTTAAAAAGTTAAACATATACCTAACCATATGATCCAGCCATTCCCTTCCTAGGTATTTACCAAAGAGAAAACAAACTAAATATCCATCGAAAGACTTGTACATGAATGTTCATAGCCCTTATGGTTATTAAAGCCCCAAACTGAAAATAACTCAACTGGCCATCACCAGGTGAATGCAAAAACAAATTTTGTATTTCTATACAATGAAAAGCTACTCAGCATATATATATAAATATATATATATATATATATATATCAGGGAATGATTGATATAAAAAAGTGCATCAATTTCAAAATAATTAAGCCGAGTGAAAGAAGGCAGGCCAAAAAAGTTATGTCCTGTATGATTTCACTTATAGAAATCTCTAGAAAATGCAAATTAATTTATAGTGACAGAAAACAGAATGGTGATTGCCTGGGGAAGGAGTGGGTCGATGATTGTGAAGATGTGATTACTAAAGGCCATGAGGAAACTTTGGGGGGTGATAGATATACTCATTATCTTGACTGCAGTGATGGTTTCACAAGTATATACATATGGCAAAACTTATCAAATTGTATACTTTAAACATGAATAGTTGTCAATTATAGCACAGTAAGCCTGTTTTTTCAAAAAAAGGATCAAATGAGTGGTCCAAATGATGAATACTTCAATGGGTCAGAAAGGGAGAAGATGCTGAGGATTAGAGTGAATGGAGAAGGTCTTTGTTGGAGATGGAACCTGAGTTGTGCCTTAAGAGGCAGGTAAGATTTGCATAGGCATAAAGGGGTAGAGAGGGATTCCAGACAAGGAGCACAGCATAAGCAAAGGTAGGGGTGAGGAACTGTCTTCGTCCGTCCGGACTACTATAACAGAATACCGTAGACCGAGTGGCTTATAAACAACAGAGTTTTATTTCTCACAGTTCTGGAGACTGGGAAGTCCAAGATGAAGGCACCTATAGATTCAATGTCTGGTGAGAGCCCACTTCCGGGTTCATAGTCTGCCGTCTTTCCACTGTGTCCTTGCGTGGCAGAAGGGGAAAGGGGGTTCTCTGGAGTCTCTTTTATAAAGACACCTTTAAGGGACTCAAGTGAGGATATAATACATGCGCCCACACAAAAGATGGTATTAGAATCTGCATTTTGTTGTTATTTATACTCATTCTAAATATTATTCTTCCTTCCCCTCCTGTTTTGGCTATCTACTGCTATGTAACAAATCACCTCAAAACTTAGTACCTTCAAAAGTCAATTTGTTATCGCTCACAATTCGGAGCGTTGGGTGGCTGGTTCTTCTTTGTGTGATGCTGGCTGAGGCACTGGACAGGCTGCGGTCAACTGGGGCCTCCACTGGGCTGGGACATCCAAGATGGCTCCCTCCCAGGGCAGGGAGCCCAGCAAGGGCTTCCTACAGCACGGCACCTGAGTTCTGAGAAGCAGCATCCCACAAACAAAAGAGTCAAGAAACCCAGGTGGAAACAGCAAGACTTCTTATGATCTAGCTTCGGAAGTCATGCACTTCTGCAGTATTCTTTCAGTCAAAGCAAGTCACAGGTCCTGGCCAGATTCAAGGGAAGGAAAAATAGACCGACTCTACCTCTCAATAAGAAGAACTGTAAAGAACTCATGATCATCTGTGACCTATTAATACCACACCCTCCCTTATCTGACACTTGCCAATGTAAAATTATATTTACTTATATATTAATATAAGATTACAAGGTAAATATGGACAGACATCACAGATAGACATGCATCTTTTATTTATTTTCAAAAGTATGATGAGATTATGCCTCATTCTCTTGGCTTCTCAAAACAAATTCTTGAATGAAACATTTTTGAATAAGTTGTTAAGTGTTCAGCAGATAAAATACTCAAGAGGTGGGTATAGTGCAAATATCCCCATTTTGCAGATCACAGACCAAAATCAGTTAGTTGACACACTATGTGTTTTATGGCAGAAATTGAGCTCACTTTTAGCAAAATCATTTTAGAAGTTTATCATTCGAGCCCGTGGAATTTAAAGGAACTTTCCCAAATACAATTGATTTTATGCTTGCAAAAATCATATTCTGAAGGCTCTTTCTAGAATGTGGAGGCTGTAGATTTAGTCATTGAGAGAACAGAAAATCCTGTTGGTGGTTAAATGGGCAGGCATGTTAATCTGAGCACTGGAGTCAATCCAAACTACCACATTTAGAACTCAAAGTCGACGCTTCCATACCATTCTGAGAAATAATCTTAATAGGGGAAATAATCAATTATTTTAAAAGTAAATTATATCCAGAATTTTAAAGAGCAAAGAACTTTACAGCAAGGCATCCCTGGCCCTTGAACTGTTGTTGAGACACTACTTTTAGATATAGTGGCCCATAATATGGCCTCATTAACCTCCTGAAGGCTGAACTTGGTGCTTAAGCAAGAAGGCTTTTGCTTCAACCCATTGGCCTAATTTGCCCAGCATGGTAGTGTACTGTACCAGAGAGTAAGGAATTGCATTCATTTTAAAATCACAGCCCATTAGGGAGAATTAGGCCATGATGCCTTAATGCCAGGCACTTGAGATGTTTACTCTGTTCATTAAATTTTTTCTTAAATATTTAGTGCTTAGGGATTTTTACTTAAACGTATCATACAAAATACAATGGCTGACGTGGCAAGACTTTTTCATTGCGTTATATGAGGTGTCAGACCTACTTTAAAATTTTATCCTATAAATCCAGAGAGGTCTAGTGGACAGGGCACAAGAGTTATAACCCCAATTTTGACACCATCCTCTGCAGCCTTGGGCAAGTGCCACTAATCTCTTGTCTCTGTTTCAATATCTATAAAACAAGCATCATAATTTACTGAGCCCCACCAGACTACGATGAAGTACATAACTAATTAGTGTTTATGATCCGGTTTGATGAAAGGCATTAAACGTTATTGTTGTTGTAGTTTTATGTAAATGATCACTAACTTTAACATCAGGAACAATTGGCTTGTGACAGCAAACCTTTCTGATGGAATCAGACCTTACAAAAGGGATATAGCACACTTCTTGCCAATGGATTTTCTTCTTCAAAATAATTAAATATACTATATTCAATATAAAGTTGGTGCAGCAACACTGCACACGATAAGACATAGGACGTGATTAATTATACATTTGGACATTTGGGGACTGACTCACAAAATACAACAAGGAACAATGAGGGGCAGTGAGCAGGGGGTGACGGTGCGGAGGGTGGGCACTGTCTACCACGCCTTCCCTGGGCGTGAACTGCTTTGCTCTCCCAAGCTCCTTCCTGGAATGCTACAGTGAGCAGAAGTATGGTTTTTGTGCCTTCCTTCAGGTCCTTTCTGTCACAAATTTATCATTTTGTACTGACAATGGAGCCATGTCCAACTGGCATGTAACAAATGAACCTCTAAGTGAATCCAGTGAACTAAAGAACCAAAAACCACAGGTCACAAGATCCCACCTAGTTGCCAATAAGCCTGTGGTCAGAACCATTGTCTCAGCCCTCTCTACTCTCACTTGGAAATAGAAAATTAATGAGGTGGATAAGATGAGAGAACAAACAGTCTGACTTTTTTTACTAACTTTTTTTAAATTTTTTAATTTAAAAAGGGCATGTGGAATGAGGCGGGGTTCAATTTCTTTTTTTGTTTGTTTGTTTGACACAGAGTCTTACTCTGTCACCCTGGTGTCATGGTAGCTCAGTGCAGCCTCCAACTCCTGGGCTCAAGGGATCCTCCTGCCTCAGCCTCCCGAGTAGCTGGAACTACAGGCACATGCCACCACGCCCGGCTAATTTTTCTATTTTTAGTAGAGACGCGGTCTTGTTCTTGCTCAGGCTGGTCTCGAACTCCTGAGCTCAAGCAATCCTCCCACCTCAGCCTCCCAGAGTACTAGGATTACAGGCGTGAGCCACCGTGCCCAGCCCATAGTGATTTTTAATCACTTTTAAGGAAGCTGATGGTAGTACCTTAAAAGTGAACAGTGTATTCAAAGGATGATAAAAAAATTAAAAGTAAAAAATAAATTTAAAAAAAAAGAACAGGTAATTTTTTAGTCTATTTACAAGGGTAGTGGTAAATGTAACTGAAAATTAAATCAAACAGTTGTGAAACTTTAAGAATTTGAAAATTTCAAAGAGTAACATGACTGTCCAATATGGAAATTACCAATTAAGGAAAAAATGACACTGCAAAGACAAGCCACACGTGAGAAGGAAAAAGGGGCATAAACACATCAGCCAATATGTGATCAGTGACTGAAACGTGTCTGGGCGGCACATCACAAAAGAAAAGACCTAGGCATGTAAGGAACTGTATTTATCATTTGGAAGAAAGAAAATAAAAGAGAAGGGATTATATATGCTTAATATTCTAGAATTTAGTTTTTCATTTGTACAACAGATATTTTTGGTGCACCTCACAGGATATGGTCCTTACCCTCAGCTAGCTCAGCCAAAAGGAGAGATGGCTGTGTGCACAAGTAGGTATACATGTTACATACATGTTACATGTTACATTCTGTAAAGTGGTGTGAGGCTCATCAAAGAAAGTGGCTAGATCAGCCCAGACAGGGACAAGAAGCTTTTCCCACTTACCATTATATTTGAGCTGAATCTTGACAGATAGATGAGTTTAGGAGTTTACTAAACTGAAAACAATAGGCATTTCAAAGTGAAGGAATAGCACATGCAGAAGTACTGTATGCTTGATCTAGTGCCACAATGAATGCTACAAAGCAAGACTCCCCAAAGCTTAGTGGCTTAAAACAGCAGTCATCTATTATGTTGCACAAGTCTGTGCATCAGGTAGACCACTCTGCTGATCTGAGTCTGGTGCAGCTGATTGCAAATGGGTTTGCTCAGAGGTCTGAGGTCGGCCAGCAGGGCTGGATGGTCAGAGTTGGCCTCGGCTTGGATAACGTGGCTGCACTGCACTTGGCCTCTCATCACCCAGCAGGCTATCCCAGGCTTGTTCTAATGGCAGAGACAGGTCCAAGAGACAGCAGGAGCACACAAGGCCTCTTTGAGTCCACACTCGGAACTGGCACACAGTTATTTCACACATATTCCATTGGCCCAAGTGAATCATTAGGCCAGCCCAGATCCAAAGGGTGGAAGTAGACCCATCTCTTGATAGAAAGAACTGTAAAGTCACATTGTAAACAGAAAGGGGTAAAAAATTTTATAATTAATCTACCACAGTTACTAAGATATATGGAATGTTTGGGGGGGCGGGAAATCCCAGGATTTAGGTATGGCTTGAGCAAAAAGTTCAAATAGAAAGATAGACTGAAGCTATAGCCATAAAGGTAGACTGAGGCTAGATCGTGAAGGGACTTGCAAGGCACATGGAGTTGGAATTTTTTTTTTTTTTTTTGGAGGCAATTGGAAAGTGATCACGGAATTGATGTGATTACATCTGTATTTCAGAAAAGATATAATGGAAAATTTCCTGAATGGAAGAGACTATAGTTTAAAAGACTAGTTAAGAAGCTATAGGCCGAGCGCTGGGAGGCCGAGGCGGGCGGATCGTTCTGAGCTCAGGAGTTCGAGACCAGCCTGAGCAAGAGCGAGACCCTGTCTCTACCAAAAAAAAAAAAAAATAGAAAGAAATTAATTGGACAGCTAAAAATATATAGAAAAAATTAGCCGGGCATGGTGGCACATGCCTGTAGTCCCAGCTACTTGGGAGGCTGAGGCAGTAGGATTGCTTGAGCCCAGGAGTTTGAGGTTGCTGTGAGCTAGGCTGATGCCACGGCACTCGCCCCAGGTGACAGAGTGAGACTCTGTCTCAAAAAAAAAAAAAAAAAAAAAGAAGCTATAGTACTATGGTAATTTAGGTGAAA
>RJWJ010000158.1:0-92212 GCA_004363605.1 Indri indri
CAACATTTATTGTTTTGGGACTTTTTGATAAAGGCCAGTCTCACTGGAGAGAAGTGATATCTCATTGTGGTTTTGATTTGCATTTCCCTGATGATTAGAGATGTTGAGCATTTTTTCATATGTTTTTTGGCCATTATTCTGTCTTCTTTTGAAAAGTTTCTGTTCATGTCCTTTGCCCACTTTTTGATAGGGTTGTTTAGAATGGATGCCATGAATCAAGAAAATTTGGGTATGACTAGTCTAAGCCTTTTATCCTTGCGTCCAGTGACTTTTAGATATTGTCCCAATTCTTTTTAATTTTCCTAAACCATTTCCTTATTTCAGTTCTGTATTATGTTTAGAATGGTATGTTCACTCTCTCTTGATCATAGTTTATCCACCCAGCATTTCGAGTATTTCCTCCTCAAACTGTACTTTGATTCATATACTTTCCATATGAGGCAGCATAATTTGTTGAGCTATTAATTTGTGTTCTGTTATCTCTTTTTTCCTCTCTTGTCCAAACAGGTTCTCGGGCATTTATAGATCCTTGAATAAGGGGTCGGAGGAGAGTAGAAGTTTCTTCCAGTCAGAAAATAGAAGCTATTGGCAGACAAATTGTTTTCCTGATTTTGTTTTATTTAGAAGGCCAAAGTCCTTGAGAAGTTTGTGTTTGGGGTTGGAGGAGAACAAGAGGGGGTCTATGTTGGGGGTGAGGAAATAAGAGAAAAGTAGAGTGCCTTAGCTTCCTGGGGCTACTGGGACAAATTAACGCAAACTTAGTGGCTTGAAGCAACAGAAATTTATTTATTTTCCAACAGTTCTGGAGACCGGAAATCCAAAATCAAAGCAAGAGCAGGGTTGGTTTTTTTCTGGAGGCTTTGAGGGAAGATTCATTTCAAGCCTGCCTCCGAGCTTCTGGTGGTGGTGGGCAGTCCTTGGCTTGTAGACACGTCACTCCAATCTTTGCCTCTGTCTTCATGTTGTCTCTTCTTGTCAGGACACTTGGTTAGATTTAAGGCCCACCCTAAATTCAGGATGATCTCACCTTGAGATACTTAATTATACCTGCAAAGACCCTATTTCCAAATAAAGTCACATTCTGAGGTTCTGGGTGGGCATGAGCTTGTGGGGGCATTCCTCAACTTACCATGGAGACTGGGTGGAGGGAGATTGGCAGGTGAAGAATATTGGGGGCTGTGTGGGTGGGAAAGTGGATAAAGGGAATGAAAGCCTTCCTATTTCACCAAACAGGAAAGAATTTAGTACCAGGGCTCTGGCAGAAACCAAGATTCTTCTGTCCAAACTTGGTACAGAAACAGTCGTCACCTGCTTTCAACGGACCCACACAGGCTTGGACCACATTTGATTTGAATAAAGTAACTTCACAATCTTTGCACATCCAAGTCTTTGAAACATAGTATGTCACTGGAACCACGCTTATACACCCATCCTCCATGTGTGAGTTCAGATTCCCTTTCTCTGAAAAAACTTAGGCTAAAGGTATTACTTTCTTTGGTGTATTGATCGTGACTTTCTTTTGATAATTAATCTTGTGTTGCCTCATCCCATTTTTTCCACTCAAAGTATTTGTATTTTAAGTTGGTGAAGCTACTTATCATTTCATGTCTATTTTGTTTCCCTGCCACGTTAGATTTTAGCTCCTTTTGGGAAGGTACTACATTTTACGTCTCTTGGTAGCCATCACCATTCTTATCACCAGGCACTCAATAGAAAATGGATTTAATTTATCACTTTTACTTTTTTACTGCTGTTCATACCTCTCCCTATTTTTTCATTGATATATTTTAAATATATTTTTTAAAAACATGGTAGTATATGGTATTTTCCAATGCAAACAAAGTGTTTGTGTTTTTATAAGATGGTGTTCAGCTGACAATATTCTTTATGACTTAGACCAACATTCCAAGATAAACAGCCAAGTGAAAAAAGAGGTTTTGTTTTCTAAGTTCCTTGGCATCTTAGGTGCACAAGAATTGCTTCTTGTTGTGTTGAACAGTGTTGGTAGCCAACCTTGGCAGTTTTGAATTTCACGATTTACTTTGCTGTCTCAGAAGAATACAGCAGTGAGCTCAGAGCAAGTGGGAAATGAATTGTAATCTGATATACAAACAAATCCTCTGGGGCTCAATCAGTGTTCTTATGGGAATGCTCTGCTCCGTTTAGTTTCCTTTCCTTGGTGTGTAACTTTTATATTACACCATACCTGAAAATAATACAAAACTTAGGAAAAAGTTTAATCTCAGAATATTTCAGTCATTTTCAAAGAAAATTAGTTTTCCATGTCTAGGACCAAGGAATGTGTTCGTTGTTCTTTGTTTGACTAGAAAGAGTGACAGACTTAAGTATTATACAAAGTGAGAGCACCTGATGTCAATGATACTTTTCTTCAGGTCCAGAATGTCCTATGCCCAGAATGGATTTGAATAGCTTCCAGAAAATCTATAAGCCATATTCTGTGAGCTGACTGTGAGATTTCAGATCTGGCCTTTTCTTTAACCTGACATAGATATTTCTTGTTATTTCTTAAGAGGTAGTATATACTTACCCTGAATGGCTATTATTAAAAATATCTGTAACCAACTAATAAAGAATTATATTTCCTTGCCAAATTATATATTATTTGCCACAAATATAAGTATTTTTTCTTGTAATCCTAATTTTTAAAGTAATTTTTTCCTTAAATTCCTTAAATTAGAAAAGTGAATCTATTTCTATGCAATATACTGATTTTTTTTTTTAGATGTAACCACCTCTCTTAATTTCTGCTTTTGAATATGCAGTCTATACGGCTGAATCCTTTAACTTCTAACTTTAGAGTGAACAATTCCTCAGTTTTGAATTGGTGGTCAACATTGAATATTTGATAATTTTACATGAAATGTGTCTTCTCTTTAAAAGTTGGAAGTCCCAAAAATTAATGGTCTACATTCCGAGAAGCAGAAATCTCACAGAGCTCACCTTTTAAGACAGGTTCTGAAATAAATTACATACTTAGTCCAATACTCTGGGGTCTTTTCTGCTAGGTTTGCCCTGGCCTAGAGCCAGTAAGACTTTTTTTCTTATTCCCAAGAACAGCTGTGCCTTGAGAACCCTGGTTTTATTAAGTGCTTTCTGCCTTAATAATCTAAGTGACATCTTAATAATTTTCCTGGTCCTTTAGTTTCTTTGTTTGTACTCCCATAATACCACACATTGGCCACCAAGCTCTACTGCTGTCTGCTTAAAGCTCTGGTGCCCTGCACTCCTGAGCTCTGTTTGTGGCCTTTTGTAGACACCCCTCCCCCTGACCCTGCTCCCCAACCCAGCTGTATTATGCCTCCTAATGATTTTTTAGACACTGTCCAGAGACTGGTTGTGGGGAAGTCTCTAGATTAAAATCAAAATAACCATCATGAATAAAAAAGACCAGAATTGTTAAGAAATAACTTGGTATTTGAGCAGGTAGGAGGCCCTTAGAGCTGAAGGGCTTACTCCATGGCCGGGTGGAATAAGCTTGCTACATGGGGAAACATACCTCTTACTATGGATGGCAGAGATGACAGATTTAAATGGCCTTTAAAAAATATTGCTTTCCCAAACTCACAGAAAACATTTGTCAAACTGCTATTGCTCTTATTGTGGTAAACTAGAGTTAGTAAAAGAAAAAAAAAAAAAAGCAAATAATTTGCATATTAAAAAGATTATAAATCAATGGGTAGCAAATAAATTCCATATAGTATATATTTATCTCTTGGCTGCTACCCAGCATTCATTCCCATTGCCAATTGACACCTGATTTTTCTTGGGAGAATTCAAATTTCTCTTATTCTAAGTACTACCCTTCACACTTTTCTACTACAGTTCATAGAAAAAAAAAATTGCATCACTCCCCACCAATCACATATACATTTATGTAAAACTAAGCAAGCTTCAGCATAAAATGTTGTTAATGGTTATGCACTCTGATATTTCTATCTCTATTCTATATTAGTCTATTCTTTTTTTTCTTTGTCTTTACATTAGTCTATTCTTTAAAAAAGTTATGGCTTGCAGCCCATTGTCTTGAGCGTATGGCCCACAAATGGTCTATCATCTATAGCTTGGGAAATATTCATCTAAATCCACACGGTTTGGATGGGGTTGAACTGACCTCAGGAATGGTCACTTTACTCAGAAGAGAACTGCTGGGGGATGGGCAAATAACCCAGGCAGAGCTAATGAGGTGGAAGAAAATTTTGCTGGGAAATGAGGACATGGATTTCATACACTCCACAGGCACTTTGCTACCAAGAAGTCGAGTGCACTGTGGAGACTGGGTGGAGCCCGGGGCTGAGGCTTTCACCGCAGAGGCATAGCACAGACTTGGGAGGACACAGATCCTGTGTGTTTTGTTAAGTAACTTTATCAAGTCACTTTATCACTCGTCATTCTAGACAGTTCAGCTTTTGTAAGCCAAAAACTTTCCTATATTGTTAGGTAATCTCACAGGGTAAAAATTTGAAATTTTACTTCATAATTTTATTTACCACTTTCCGTTTGTAGGAAAGATGTGATGTTTCAAGGATCTACGTTGTGGTTGGGAATTGTTCACAGGAGGTGGGAGGAAATGCTCCATTTCAATGTATTGCTTGCTTCATTCTCGATGAAAATTCACATCTGGGACATGGACAGCTGAAACTCTTGAGGAAGATCACATTCTCAAATGACTCATTTCTAGGAGAGCGAGCTTTGTTCTGAGGACAGAGGTCATTTCTATTTGGAGTGAAGGTGATGCTACACTGAACATTCACCACGGACAGTTCAAGAAGATTGTGAACTTCTAAACCTAATGGGAGTAACTGAGGGAACAAAGGATGTGATCTTTCTGCCCCGGGAAGGGGAGTCATCAGTGACAAGGAGGGACACAAGCCCATCACCATGATAAGACTCCTGAAAGGACTGCAGATCTATATGGGATACCTGACGGAACAAGTGGTTCGTGTCCCTTTAAGGTTTAGGACACTAGGTAATTACAAAGGAGAAGGATGTGTTGCTTTGTGTGGATAGAAAACTAAACCTGAACATTAGTTGGTGTTCCAAGTTTGTGGACCAATTCAAATACAGAAGAGTTGTAAAATAATCGTGAGATACCATCATTTTAGAGATGACGGCATTAACTATGTAGTCCGGTCAGAACCTTGTGGAATATTAGACATAATACACATAGGTTTGACTTCTACCAACACAGAAGTGTAGTCAAATGTGACGATTTAAGTTGTGAAATGAAAATTGCTTTTGAAATCTAAAAGTGATACTGGGAACAAAGAACTGTGAAGCGCTGGATCCAGTACTTACTAGTTCACAAACTTTAGCTAATTTTGGCCTTTAATAAACTACTCAGATACATCTGTTTACAAGGCCAGTGTGCTCATGCCCAGAGCCTGTCCAGCAGGGACAGCAGCATAACGTGGAGATCATGCTTGAAGTCAGCAGTGTTGGTTTTGCCACTTACTGTCTTTGTGACACTTGGAGGCTCCTTATGTTGCCGTCTGGGAAATGGGATAATACCAGTGCCTGTTCTATGATTTCATGGAGGTCATTATGACAATTAGATGGAAAATGCAGGTAAAAATGCTTTGGAAAGCACTTTTATATAGTACTGTGAAGTACTATGTAAGTAGATGACATTATTTATAAATATTTATAGAAGAAAGGAACTTTGCTCTGGGAATATTAAGAAAGAAATTGAACTAAATATTCATTAAAGGGGGCCAGATATGTCTCAGTTTTTATTAGTTTGCTATCTCTGATATATCTGATAATATGAGTATAATATTTTTGTCTTTAGACGACTTTGTAATTAATTTTGTCAGCCAATTACTGAAGGTTTTAGGGAGCCAATGTCTCCTTGCAGTTTGCTCACTTTACTCCATTCTAGAATGCTGAAAATAGGAAGGATCTTAGAGATCACTAATCCAATCTCATCATTTTACAGATTAAAAAACTCTCCAAGAAAGTTAAGTGAGCTGTCTAAAGGCACAGAGCTAAAATTTTTGAGAAAGTGAGAATTAATATTTAGATTTTTCTGTTCCCAATATGGTATTTTTTTCTCAGTGATCCATGTTGATTCTCAAAGAAAAAATAATATCCTAGCTACAGTGGCTTTGATTATCGAGTCACTTAAACCTACATGCATACATTGTATCTACTGTCAGAGAAGAAGTACCTAAGGAAAGTTGTGAAACAACCCTCTTCTGCGTATACCGGCTGTTAACAGCTGGTGATCGTAGTCATAAGGAGAACAGTGCCATTGAATGACTATTGATTATAAAGGCACTTTTAGTCTTGGAATAAAATCATCAGAAAAATTGCAGAATCACTTCCTTTAGCATTTTTTTTTTTGCTCAAAAAGATAGTGGTAATAATTGTAATGAAAATTCTTAAAAGATACGAACTGAAGACTGAAAACAAAGGAATGTTTGAAACTCAAAGAAGATCAGTTAGATACTCTGCCCGTCTCTGACTTTGGCAGGAATCTGGAGGTCTCTTCTTGCGGGGAAGTGAACCAAGAGACTTCAGGCCGAGGTCAGAAGGAATAGCAGAATATAAGCAAGAGTTGCCATACCAAAAAGAGACTTGGTGAAAACACACACTCAATGGTGAGATGATTCAGCTCTATGTTACCTTTTGGATTTGTGCCTCTTGACACAAAATTGCTAGTAGATTAAAGTTTTCTCAGCAGATTCTTCCTTGGAGAAATTGTATAGCTCCCAAGGAAAGACATATGGTTACTGACATTTGGGGATATCTCAACAAATTGGCAGAACTCCACTAAACAAAATGTACCCATTCATGCAGAACTTCCAATCTGCCTGTTAGTTTCTCTTAAATATGAATAAACCAAAAATAACCATTAAATATTTTTAAGAAGCCTCCACGATGAAATACTGGAACCAAAAGCAAATCAATGGAAAATGGAATTAAAAGAAAACAGAGGCAATGAAAGGGGCAGGAGGAAACTTGAAAGGAGACAATACTTACCCATGAAAAAACCCACATAGGGACAATCAGAGTATGCTTATACATTGCAAGTATGTAACTAATAAAAAAATATATTATTAAGAAGATAAAATCAAAGAAATCTCCCAGAAAGTAGCCCCAAATACAAAGAGATCTAACAGCATGGGGAAAAGATAAGAAACTTAGAGTATGAATCCCAAGATGTTTAATAAAAAATTATTAGGAGTACCGGAAAAAAGAAAGCTGAGTTAAAAGAAGAGGAGAAATCTATTTAAGAAATAATTCAAAGACTTAAAAAAACATTTCAGTAGGACTGTAGGGAAAGGGAAAATAATGTATATTTTATTCTATCATATTAAATCAGAAGAAATAGTGGATATTTTTCTGAATAACATCCTTGCATGTAAAATTCATTATTGCCATAATTTTTGAAAATTAACTTAATATGATAATCTTTGAATTAAATTCAAAGAAAAACATTTTTCTTACACATATCTCCCCTCTTTGTCTTAATATTCTTACTTATGATGAAGTTTATTTAGACATTAGAAACATCACTATTACTTGTTGGTGCTCCTATTATGTCTGTATAATTTAGAATCATACTTGTGGAATTAGGATTATAATCTAAAGAATTTAAAACAGCACTTTGGGTTTCTCTGTTTTTAAAGCTTGGGCAGAAATGAACTCCAAATAGAGCAGGAAGAATAGATTCTGCTTCATGCAACTTCAAGGCATTTTGGAGTCAAAAAACTGTAACAATAACTATGTAGCAAGTTATATTTTTTACAAGTTACAGAGTCTGTGGTTGTACAAACCAATGCTGTTGTGTGCTAACTTCTCACTAAAATACTAACAGTAGCATACTGTTTGTATGGTTTGGTTGAATGGCTCTGACACAGCTATACTTAAAATCGCCTAGCTAACACCTGTCTTCATAAATGGTGGCCTGGTCAGAACCCAGATCTGGGGACCAGACTAATGAGAGAGGAATTAAAACATCTAAAACATCCATACTATGCTACTAATTTGCTATTTGCATTAGAAGAAACTATGTTATCATGTATTCTGTATCTTAAAATATAACTATATGTGGACCTTAGAAACTTTCATATAAATTAACTTTTTTTTTTTCTGAATAGTCTCTTACCTTTCTTTTGCCTGGGAACTTACCTGTTTGCCCCCAGAAGAGTCCTGCATGACCTAGAGTGAAACAGAAACCTTGTACCTCTCTCTCCATCACATTGATTTTACCTCTTAAAATGTCCCTGAAATCTGTCCACATCACGCGCTGTCTGATGGATCCATTCTAGGCCAAACACCATCGTTTGATTCTTATACCGGTGAAATAGTCTCCTAATTGCTCTTCCTGAATCCATTTTTCCCTATGAAGCAATTCTTAACTAAAGTGACCCTTTAAAATGAAAATTTTATTATGGAACTCCTAGCTTATCGTTTCTTAATGACTTTCCCATGGTCTTGAGATATAGTCCAAAATCCTTAGCATGTGCTGTTAAATTGCAAATGATCTAGTCCTTAAATACCCTTAATGTTTCCTTATCATAGTTTATAATTATATATTTATTTAACTTTTTTTCTTGCTTTATGTGTTCGCCATTTGTTATAATTTTGTCACTGGTTTAACTTCTACATATCCATAATCTAAATCTCACAATACATTTTTACTATTTTAATTTTAGACAAATATTTTTAAAGAGGTTAAAAAATCAGATAAAATGGCTTTGAATATTTACTTTCATTTTTACCATTTCTGCAGCTCTTTATTTCATTATGTAAATAAAATTTTCAATCTGGTGTCGCACCTGGTGCTTAAAGAACTTCCTTTAACATTTCTTGTAGTGGAGGGCTTCTGGCAACACATTTTATCCAGCTTTGTCTGAAAGTTTGTATTTTGTTTTTATTTTTGAGGACTGTAACCCAGGGGCATAGATTCAGGCTCCCACTTTTATTTCTGTAAGAAATTTTTGTTGAGTAAAGGCTTCCGTTTTGACAGTTTTTTCTTTCAGTACTTCATTTTTGACTAGGATTGCATTATTTCTGCCAAGAAGTCTGTGGAATACCTTTTCTTTGTTTACTTGTAGGTCATATTTCTTTTTTATTTGGCTATCTTCAGGATTTTTTTTATCTGTGTTTTTTCAGTTTGACTATGATGTGACTAATTTTAAAAATACGTATCTTGTTTGGGTTTCTTTGTGCTTCTCAGATCTGTGGTTGGTTTGTTGTCTTTTGTTAATTTTTGAAAATTCTCAGCCATTATCTTTTCAAATGTTTCTCTTGTCCCATTCTATCTTCTTCTTCTAGAACCTAAGATGCATATATTAGATCATTTGTCATTGTCCTACAACTCTTGGATACTCTATTCTGACTTTGTACTTCTTTTTTCTTTATGTTCGGGTAAATTCTATTGGTTGGTCTGCCTTCAGTTTTACCGATTCTTTCCTCAGCTTTGTCCAATTTGCTGAAAAGCTTGTCCAAAAAATTCTTCATTTCTAAAATGTTTTTATTTCAATTTGACTGTTATTGTTTCCATCTTTCTGCTAAATTTCCCCATTTATCTTATGCATGTTGTCATCTTTACCATTAGAGGTTTTAATATAATAAGTATAGTTATTTTAAAGATGCTACCTTTTCCTTCCAATATTTTGGTCATCTCTGGATATTTTTCTCTTAAATATTTTATGTCTTGATTTTTAAAAATTCTTTTTGAAATGTGCATAAATAATATTTCTGCCTGAAATGGTCACATGTTCTCCTCTCTGGTCATTAGTTTTGAGGATTGAATCATTCTAATCAGTAGTCGAGGTGGGTTTAGTGCCTAAGAGACTCAGAGTCCTTCAGACAGACTTCTGCTACTTTGTTCTTAGTGTTGGATTTGGAGTGCTGGGTGGATTTTTTTCATGTTTCTGGCCCACTCTCCACTTTGAACAATCCATGCACACATGTGCCACCGTGGGGGTTCTCTACTTGTCCTGGTTCAGCTTCAGTCTCAGGCAGGTCCTGCGTACTTGGGATTCAGGTATATAATTTGTCATCAGTTCTCTCCTTCCTTCTCATAAGAGACAAACTCTTCCTTCCATCAATGTCTGTGTGTATGTGTGTTGTGTATCAGGCACATCTTGGATGGGAGAGTGTCCTACTGCCCCCCTCGTGGCAGCAGATTTCTACTTTCCAACAGTGCAGGGTCTTAGGTCTGAGCACATTTCCAGCCCCTCCTCTAGGAGCACACGGCTTTTCTTTCTACTCTCCACGCCCCCAGCTCGTCCAAGAGAGATTTTATCTTCGCCTGGACCCTGAGGGTGGGATGTTTTACTACTCCTCTCTCAGCAGCTTTAGGCTTTTGCTTCATATGACAGAAGGGTCTAGGAGTTAGATGGGTGTTTGTACCTGTACGTCGCAGAGGAGTCTCTCTCAGTCTTCTCCCTGCCCCAGTTTTTCCACAGCACCTAGTGGAGGCCCATGGAGAAGAAATCGTGTGTGACTGTGAATTATCCTTGTCTGTGTTGCAGTTTGCACTGTTTCTTCTTACCCACTTTTATGCCAATCCTTTTTCCTATCCATATTGTGCCCATGATAATACAGTTCATGGAACCCCTCTCTCCCTGGAGGTGCAAGGAAACAAGATGTGTTTCTCCTTTAACTTTAGAAAGTCACTTTACATTGAAGTAGATGCTACATTGGCCACAAGTGGATTTTAAGGAAACACAATTAACCACAAGATAAAACCCAAAGTCTTTCTGTCATAGTACCTAGACAAACAAGGAAGCAAACAAACAAACAAATATATTCACGTAACAGTAAGATGAGGCAGATGATGGTTTGGGACTCTTCTACATTGGTAAATAAGCAGCACTAGTTTTGGTAATCTTGGAAATTACATGAAATTATAAGATAGTTCTGGTATTTCATAATTAACTAAGGACTTCCTATCAATATCAGTTTTTAAATTTCTATGTACTGTTAAGAAGCCTCTACCCCTCAGCTTGCTTGGAAAGTACTGTAGAATTTAGTTCAAGAAGTAAAAAATGTTCAACTGTCTCTATTTTCTGTTTCTTTTACTCATTTCTTTCTTTAAGCTACAATGACAGCGGTCATTTATTGAGGACTTACGAAGTGTCCTGACATTTACTTTAACACATTTACTTCACAGCAGTTTTTGGAGGCAGGTGATACTATTATCCCTTCACAGATGAGGCAATAGGTCATGACTTGTCCAATGTCATATAATCACTGAGAGGCAGGGCTGAAATTTTTTGACTAAGCTGTCCAACTCTGGAGTACTTAACCACAACAACAAAGTCTTTCATTTGTCATTAATTTTGTGGCAGTTTTATTTTTTTCAGATAAACAAAAGCAAGGACATGATGGGAATTCAAACTAAAATATTATTTTCTTAGTGCCTTCTCATAGATAAAGTAAACAAAATACATTTTCCTTATACTCTGATTTTCTACCCTAATGAGATTTTATGTTGTATATTTTACTTCAAAACTTTCTTAGAAGTGAAAGTTTGTTCTCAGTATATGAGAAATTTTGACATTGGTCTTGGCTATGACTTTCTGAATATGACTCCAAAAGCACAGGCAACAAAAAACAAAAATAAACAAGTGGGACTACATTTGAAGCTCCAGTGGAAAGTGTGGCCCTAGGGGCTGTCAGCGCTCCTGCTTACCCAGTCATAGCTGTGGCTCCCTAGCTGGCAGCCGCTCTGAGATCTGCTGAGCTCAGGGGAGGAGGGAAGGAGCAAGAGCAGAACCGCAGCTGCTCTCCTCCCACCCGGGCTCCGGATACAGGCTGCATCTGGCCCCTTCTCAACACAACTCAAACAGCCTTTTCCCCTAGGGATTTCCTGCAGTTTTCTCTTATTTCTCTCTATACTTCATCCCAGGTTGCTCTTAAGGGAGAAAGGTAGCAGCATGTTTTAATTCACACCTTTAATGAACCGGAAAGTATTTTATTTTTCCCTGAGATTTGAAATGTCGTTAGGATATGTTGATAGGAGGAAGCAAGGCATACAGGGAGGAAGAAAGGAAAAGAGAGAGAGAGAGAAGAGGGAATAAGGGGGGAATGATTACCCCTCACACACACACACACACACACACAAGCACACACACGAAGGGGAGAGGGAGAGAGAGGGAGAGAGGCATTATGACTTGTTTATGGCATTAAGTCCTTAAAAAACAGCAGCATTAAAACTACTGCTTCACAGGACATCCTGGTTAATGTGAGACAATAAACCTTGTTTTTTACCTGTTGGTTTGAGCTGAGTTTCTGGGCCTTGCAATGAAAGAGCTTTAGTTAACAGATGAGATTTTCTGCATAGGTGGGGATTACTGAGCAATTTTGACACTTTTCAAATCACAGGCAGCTCTCTACTTTGCCTATGTATTACGCCCAGGAACAAAATAAGAGATTTTGAAAATGATTTGAAAAATACCTGTTACATAACTCTAAGGACATTTAAAAATACTGAGCAAATAATATTAATAATTGATGCTCCAAATTTGAAAGGCTGTATTTCATTATTTTATGTATTAACATGGGAAACTGATGGTAGTAATAATATTCGTGTCTTGGTAGAGTGTTCTTATTATTACGTAAAACTATTTTTTTAAAGATGCTGGAATAAAAGTTGGGGAAGTACCCCTGCATTTGAGTTTTCTAAATAAAGGAAACAATATTATAGTGTTTTAGACATAAATGTTAACTTCAAAGCAGCTGATTGTGTCATCTTGTCCTGTTATTTCACAAAGTGTTTTTAGACATGCCAGACAAGTGTCCCGGCAAAAAAAAGTGTGTTTTTATCTTTTTGTTAAAGTATTCAGTTTGCATAAAATTCTGTCATTTGAATGAGATTGTACTTGTTTCTTAAAGAACAATATGGACATTGTTTTTAGAACTGTTAGAACTTGCACAGTCATTCCACTTACTATGTAATTTATGTCAAAGAATCAGCTTTCTAAATATATTTTAAAAACAGTGACACTATTTTCAACCCTTTGTAACTCATTTTTTTTGTGATTTAAAAAAAGACTTTTTAAGCTCAATTTCTTTGCACTATTTATAAGAGAAGAATTTGCAGAATGTTTTTGCCATGTTGTCTTGTGCCCCAAATTTGTTTCAGCATTGGAGAAGTTCAGCATTTTTCTATCTCTAAAGATAAGCAGGGACAATGATGCTATTGTGTAAGTTTTCTACCCATTGATCGTAACTCTGTCTGGCACATATTTGTTAAGATGATCTTTTGCTGACGTGGAATCTTAAAACTTGTTTTGCATTTTCAGAGTCTCTTCTTTTTAACTTTCTACATCATATATTAACTAGAAAATAATATTTAGCAAATATTCATTCACTCATCAAATATTTTTGAACAAATATTACATGTAAGACATTGTTCTGAACACTGGAGATAGAATAGTAAAAAATAGGCAAAATTTTCTACCTGAAATGAGCCTACATCTGGTGGAGTGAGATGGACAATGCACGAAATATCAGTAAAATAGATCGTATGTCATCTGTCGTAAGTGCTATGGAGAAAAAAGGAAAAAGAAGGAAAGGAGACAGAGAATGACAGAGTAGGAGCTGGAAATCGGGGAGCTTTAAATAGAGTGATCAGGAGAACGTAAACTGGCTGTTATACACATGATCACCAAATAACTGTGTCATTTAATCAGTTCCAGTGCTTGTATATCATGTACAGAAACAAATCTATACACAAACATCTTTTAAATTAAATTGACTATAACAATTACCACCAATAATGAAAACAGTGTCCTCCCCAGATGCTTAGAGTCGATCTGGTCATTGTGAACATGATAAAAATGAATGTTCCTTGTATGCCTAACTTCCGTGTGTTTAAAAAAAAAGAAAAAAAAATGAATGTTCCTTCATAAGACAAAGGGTATTTTATGCTGTAAAGGATTAAAAAGATAACAGCACAAGTGGTAGAAAAGCTTACCGAATCCAAAGCAAACAGGATTCAAATGGGATGTGGGTTGCATCAATGAGCATGGACGCTGACATGAACCACAAGTCTCAGTGATGGACGTGGGAGACAGTCACCACTGCCATGTTGCTGATGCCGGTGGGATCCAGGTGTTGTCTGCCAGCCACTGCAAATTCCTCCCCTCCCACCCGTGGTAGAACTTGACATTGGCTCTAGGCCTGTGGAAGCATGGAGCTCTTCCTCCAGCTTCTGCAAAGTACTCCCCTACGTTTCTGTTTGCCCCTATTCCACCCCACTCAGGGTCTGCCTGCCTTGGCGCCCCATGTCAATATGACGTGAATGCGTGTCCTTAGAGAACCAGATGTTAACTTTGAGCATGTTGTGAGTTTAGCAACCTACATGAAAGCGTGTGTGTGTGTGTGTGTGTGTGTGTGTGTGTGTGTGTGTGTGTGGTATCTCATTTTGAAGCTTGTGGTCTTTAATCATCTCATGGAGCCACTTTCCACACTTTCTTCTGTCACCTTCCTTCCCTGGAACAACAAATGCTTTCCCTGTCTCAGGCAATCTGCCTACATGTAGGTGCCCCAGGGTCTAAGCCTCTGTTCCAAAGGATTGGCCAAGGAATTTCTTCTGATAGAATACCATGCTTTCCCTGAAAGGAATTCTAGAGAAATGTGTTTCTTTTCCAACTTATTGAACAAATTCATTTTATAGTTTCCAAGTAGCTTACCTCAGGCTTGAGGCATTAATACTTTAACATTTCTTCCAAGAGCTACCCACTTCCTCTCTGCTTTGCACTGCATGCCACTCCCTGCCCTGTGGCTCTGTAGAAGAAAAATTCCCTCTGTATTGTTCATCTGCAAGCTTTAAGGTGAGTGCTGTATACGAACATTTGCATTACTCCCAAATTCCTATGTGAGATCCTAGCCCCCAAGGTGACGGTGTTGGGAGGTGGAGTCTTTGGGAAGTCATGAGGGCAGAGTCCTCATGATTGGGATCTGCACTCTTTAAAAGAGACCACAGTGAGCTACTTCGTCCCTGTAGCTCCTAGACTCACCCTATCCACCTCTTTTCTGTGCTGGTTCTAATCTGTATCCTTTGGCTGTAATAAACCACACTGTGACAGCTTTCCTGGGTCTTTGTGAGCCCTGCTAGTTAATCACCAAACCTGAGGATGGTCTTGGGGTACCTGGCACAGTTGGTTAGTGCAGTTACATCTGTGCAACAAGAGGAAGAAAACAAGGAGGCCACGAATTTCCAGTAAGAACACTTCCTGACAGTTGGACACAATACTTCTCCTCATCTATACATTATTACTAAAATCTGGATATAAGACCACACTAACTGTAATCTTATAGCTTGGTGGCAGCATGTTCATCCAAAATTAAATTCTTGCCACTAAAGCAAAAGAGGGGAGTGGATATTAAGAATCAACTGGCAGTTCCTTCCAAAAGTAGGAATAAATGTAGCTTGTGAAGAAAATACACTTTTTATCTATTTGTATGTTTTTTCATATTCTAAACTATTACTTTTTAATATAACAGATTTAATTTAAAAGTTATACAAATTGATTTGTTTATTGCTATCAAAATCTTCTTTCACTGAAAATTTGATGTTTTAACATGCATTTCTCTGTTCCCCTTATTTATTTTCTTATTTAGTATATGCCTGGTGGATGTAGCTTTACTCAGGCCCCAGTGCTAAATTAACAAGTCCCTGCTATTGGAGGTGAGGACACATGATGAGGGGAAAGGGATTTAGCTGTCTCTTAGGTCCAATATGAAATCTTTGTTTTGTGCTTGTCTACCTATCTATCTATCTATCATCTATTTTTCGATCAGCTAATGAGCTGCCTTTCTGGCCACATATGTCACCAATTCAGGACTGTCCATCTAAGTGTTTCCCAGAGCACAAGGATTCTTTCTCTGACCTCGATGTAGGCCCTGTGGTGCCCAGTCGCTGTACCCTCCCACACAGCACTCTGGATCTGCTCCCTTTCCCCCTCCCTTGCCCTCTTTAAACCTATTTCCCTGTTTCCCACCACTGCTCCAATAGACGGGCTGCCCGTGACATTGGTCTGTCCGAGGGAAACTGCCCCAGCCCCAGCCCCTGCCAAGGGAGGAGGTCGCTTAGGTGATTCCAGAGATAGGGAGCCCGTGGTCTGTGCCACGTGACTCCTCCGTTCCTCACAGACAGCTGCCCGGACCAGAGTGGGCACGGACCAACCTGTGGGCTCCCCCGCGAGGTGACTTGACAAATGGAAACTCTGCCCAAACAAGTCCTGTCTGGGCAGGTTAGACTCTTTCTCTTGTGAATTTCGACAGGAAACAGGGGCCAAGACATTAAGTAGCAGAAGCAGAAGTTGAAAAAGACATTCAGAAAAGTGGGACAGGAAACCATGAGAAAACAAGCTGAAGTAACGGGTGCTGCCGTGGACAGTTTGTGAGGGAGAAAAAGCAGACAGAGAAGAGCCCCGTACCTGCCTCCCCGCAGGTAACAGCACAGCCTACCAGATCCCCGGCATTCTGCCCGAGTCTCCACTTCCCGAAATGCACTTCGCTCTCGGGGAGGCTTTCTGCTCCGGGATTCTCGCGAGACACCCGCGGTCCGCCCGGGAACGTTCGCCTTCACGCGAAACCTCGCAGTGCTGAGGTAAATCTTGCAGGAACCGAGTTCCTACGTCTGCGTGTCAGTTTTGCCATGTAAGATTCTCTCTCTTTTAGCCATAAGCAACATACCTGTATTCACAATTTAGTTTTCACACACTATAGTTCTTCACAATTGTATTGTTGGGAGAGTTCCCCTTTACTCTCGGCACAGACATTAAAACTCTTTTGCTCTCTTTAGAGTTTTTCACGTGGACCCACAATGTACGTTTATGTGCTAAAGCACATCCTCGCTGGTCGCCACTAAACATTTGAGCCCTCCCCACCTTCCCTCAGCCCTCCCCGCCTCACATTTTGTTGTAAAATGGAGAATCCCCACATTTCACGACGTCTGAGGAGGACTTGTTCTCTCTCTCTCTCTCTCTCTCTCTCTCTCTCTCTCTCTCTCTCTCTCTCTCGCTCTCTCTCTCTCTCTCTCCAACAGATACGTTTATATAACTTCTACAAAACTACAGCTGTCACGAGATTTATAAATAAGATTCGGGAATCGCTGGAATGACTCACTGTGCTGAATGGTATGCGGAACATGGTAACAAGATGTGTGTGAAAGGATTTACATACTCATTTCCAAAAACCTTTCTCATGACATTGTCCCGAAGCCAACGGTTTTCAGAAATTCTTAAAACAGTTGAACCACATCTTCCGAATGTGAAATCCCGAAACAGAGCGGAGCTGCTCTGTTGGGAACAGGAACGAAAGCTCGAAGGCTCCCTGCCTCCGTACCTTACCAGGGCAAATGCGTGCGGCCGGTCTTCGAGGCGCAGTTTCGGAGCCTCACAGCTCTTTGGGTTACAGTTTGGAAACCACTTGCCTACATTTTGAGAGCTGCAAACAGGCTAAGTGATAGCGGTGAACAGTTGACAGCTACTCGGGGTCAAATGTCTTCGCAGCCTTGGGAAGCCCTCAGTCACACTCTGCAAAGGGAAAGGGGGTTCCCCCCGTACCCACCCCCTATTTTCTATTATTTTCTGTATCTGTTCTGATAAGACCCCATCATTTCTATATCTGATAAGACCATTCTCACAGCTTTATTCGTGGTTCCAAATGATCTTTCATTTTCTTCTCAAGAAAGTGCAGTAATTTTTTTCTGACGGGTATCTGTGATTTTCCCCAGAGCACGCTGTTTAACCAGTCCCGCCGCACCTCCATCCCGTCAGAGCTGGGATGTGTACCCTGTGAGCAGTGGCACTGAGTCCCCGGTTTCTGCGGTGTGGCCCTGAAGACAATGAGAGGAGGTGGCTCAGTTGGTGTCCCTCCTCTGCAGACTCTGGATTTCAGTCAGCAGTCGCTAAATCCCTGACTTACGTGAGGAACGACACAGGATCAGTACAGGTGGCAACGCCCTGGCAGGGCATTGCTGTAGTATCTAGTGGGACCAGCCACGGGCCAGACCAAGTGCTTCGTCATCGCAGGGCCACAGTGCTTTGGAGTCTGACCTGTATCTCTGCATGATGCCTTCCTTTTTTTCCTGCTCACACATCCTCTCCCCTCTCTTTCTTGTTATTTAAGCATAATATAAATATCCCTTTCTCAGTTTAAGTGGGTGGCATGTAGAGGTCTGTACCTGGGTGCAACTTCGAGTTCCCATCACGACTTTCACTTCCCAGTCATTCCTGCTCTGTCTCCGTGGGAGGTGAGAGTGCAGGAAGCAAGGCCAGGTACTGGGGCAGCTGGTGGGGGATCCTCTGGCTGTGAGTGGCAGTGTTGAGTTCCCCCTTCATGGGTGATTTGGGCGAACAAACAGGAATTATCTGTGTGACTGCTTGAGTTCAGGAGGTATTAGAGGTCATGAAGGTTATATCAGGGATATATTAATCTTGTCAGAAGAGGGACTGGGTGCTATTGTGGAGTTACATAGTTTACTGTGGAAGCAGAGTGAAATTACATCAGATTGAAGTAGAATATATACATGTATACACACACGCGCGCGCACACACGTATCTTAATCCAACAATTGGCTTATGGTGATCACTCACTAAATAAATGGTGGTAATTGTGATTATTATTATTATTATTAACTCTTTTTAAGTGTAACATCAACCTGTATTTGATTAGGTTGATAACAACTGACATATGTTAACTGTTAACAGTATGGAATTAAATATTCTTGAGGACTACCTTTCTTAGAGCATAGTTTTCCTAGTTCATATTGTTCTGCCTTGTATCATAATAGGTTTCCAAAAAAGTTTGCAGAGTGACTGAATGAGTTGCTAACCTTGGCATATTGCTTTCTAAGTGTGTATTCTGACATGTTAATGAATCTATACATCTATCACCATGAATGGAAAAGGAAAACAGAACGGCGTATTCTGACTAGTGTCATGTTAACTGAAGTTTGGATTTGCTTATGCCCCGAGGTTTAATGCTAATTTTCATTTTCTTAGACCTTGCTCTTATAAAGGGAACTTCAACCTTGTTACAGGAAACATCACGAGAGGAGTTATAGATGTTCCAGCCTGCATATATTAAGCATTGCCAGCCACTTGAGGGTGGCTCTTTGCAAATGCAAAGTTGCTGGAACGCAGAGGTTGCACCATGTGCAAAGCATGGTGCCTCTGCCCGAACTTTCTTTGCTTTTTAACAGTTTGGAGCCAATAGCTTAGAACACATTTGCTGTTAAAGCTGGGCTTACACTTCAATGAAAGAGGAAAAAGTATCAGATGATAAACTTTTATAGTTCCTGTTCATGGTGTGTGGTTGGCAGAGAAATAATTAAAATCTACAGCGTATTCTTTTTTCTCAATCTATTTTCTTTTAACCCAAGGCCACCTAAATGCCCAACTAAATCAGTCAGCTATGGAGGTAAAACATTTTCTTCCTGCATTACGGATATTCTTGCACTTTCCTGGGAATGTTACAGAGTATTTCCACAAGACATCTACCTATTCTTGATGCTAGTGTTTCAGGGCCCCGTGGCTTTTATGTGAACAAAAGCCATGAGATTTTGCAAAGCAGAGAATAATCAGAAAAACCATATCCTGTTGAGTTTTGCCTTGTGGTTATGAGGATAAAGTAAGAGACAGGTGTACAAGTAACTGTTTTTCAAACTGCACTAGGAGAGAGAACCAATTCCTGTCTTTAGTTGTTTCAAATGCATCCTGAGCAGACATCTTTACTATCTTTATGTTGCTTTAATTTTATGTACACTTTTAATTTTATAATGTTGTTTGCCAGCTTTATATTTGGCTTTAAGTAATCAATTCAAAAATAGCATAAATTAGGGCTGAGTGTGGTGGCCCACGCCTGTAATCTCAGTCCTTTGGGAGGCTGAGGCGGGAAGGTCCCTTGAGCCCAGGAGTTCAAGCCTGTAGTGAGCTACGATGACACCACTGCTCTCCAGCCTGGGCAACAGAGTGAGACACATGTTTCTACGAAAGATAAAATAATAGCATAAGTTATAAATACATTCTGTTTTTAAAAATTATAAAGCTAAGTTCAACAAATACTTTAGAAGATGCTAAAGAATAGCTTAATGTATTGACATATATAAATTTTGATCATGAAACATTATCTCCACTTTCATATAGCTTAGTTTAGGAAATTTAAGTGAGTACCTTAGAAATATTAGATACTTTAAAATGAATTAGAGATTTTAAAAAAATTCCTTTTGTTAAACCAAATTATATAATATTATAATGACTTGACAATAGAGATTGAATGATTAGTGCTGGGATTCTAATTTTCATGCTGCCACTAACCTGTTTAGCCAAATCAATTAGGTTTTATTTCCATGATCAAAAAAGGAATGTGTGGAGTGAAATAATATTTTACATGGCTCTGCACCCTGCCCCTTGACTCCAACGTATATGCATTCATACATGTATGTAGTTCACCCTTGAACGACACAGGTTGGAACTGTGAGGGCCCATTTATACGCACGTTTTCTCCCACCTCTGCCACCTCTGAGACAGAAAGACCAACCTTCCTCTTCCTCCTCCTCCCCAGACTACTTACTCAGTGTGAAGATTATGAAGATAAACACCTTTTTGATGATCCACTTCCACTTATTGAATAAGAAATATATTTTTTCTCATGATTTTCTTAGTAACATTTTATTTTCTCTAGCTTACTGCGTTGTAAGAATACAGTACATACATACTACATGTAACATACAAAATGTGTGTTAATCAGCTACTTATGTTATCAGTAAGGCTTTCAGTGAACAGTAGGCTATCAGTAGTCAAGTTTTTCAGCAGTCAGGAGTCACATGTAGATTTTTGACTGAGCGGACGTTCAGCACCCATAATCCTTCTGTTGTTCAAGGCTCAACTGCATGTGTTTTTGAGAAATGGGTAAGCAGCCATTACTGGTTAATCTGTAATCATTTGTTGAGCATCGGGTATGTGTCTAGGACTGAAATGTGAGAGGAACAAAAGAAATGGAGTATGTGGTCCTATTGTCTGGTAGGAAATTCAAAGGGAAAAATACTGAATGATTGTGACTGGTGACTTGTTGCTCTACTTTGATAATCTCCACTAGAGTTCCCCAGCCCTCCCCAAACAAACACACCATGTTAAAATAAAGCCAGGCTCAGATACAACCCTGAGGCATATTGTCCCTCATCTTCCGCCAGCCTTTCTGTGCCCCAAATGGTCAAATCCACTAGCAATTTTGAAGATTTATCTAATGTCATCACATATTTTCATAAGTGGAAATTTTGCTATTTTGTGCATGTTTCTTCATAAAGGAAAAAATATCTTTATGAAAGTTCTCTAGTCTCAGAATGATAAATTTTTCCATATCTAGAGAAGTGGCCTCAAGTAAGTATTTTTGTTGACACAGTATAAGGAATTTTACTCGAAGGATAATTGTACGAATCTTATTTCATAAGTGCATTGTCTGTTTTTCGTGCAGGTAAAAGACCTCTTAAAGTAAGATTAGGATGTGTAGGAAAGAGGTGGTACCTGCAAACACAGAGACTCACTCTTCTACCACCAGCCTCCAGGACAAGTGAGTAATGACTCTAAATTAGCACTACTCCCAAATGAGATATATTTCTTTAACAATGGCTCTCTAAATGTAAAGGTGGCACAATTATCATTATTTAGAGAACATGTGGCTGTATTTCTGGAAAAACCAAGAGCTTCAACATGAAGAGATATTTTAAGAAATAAGAAATTTCAAGAAATTAATGTATGAAATCTGTAGCATTACAATATATATATTAAAATACAGGCAGGAAGAAAATCATTGCTACAATGAGAAATAAAAGAAAACCTAAAAACAAGGAAAGATAGCCTGTGCTTGAGTGGGAAGATCAGTTTTTCAAACCTGTTAGTGACATATAATCTATAAGGTTTTTTAAAAATATAGCTAGAGGAATTGATTCAAAAATGTACAGCATATATAAAAAATGTGCTGGAACATCTAGGAAAATTAAGAAAAAAAATCCCTTGAAAGGGCTAGCTTTATCTGATATTGTAGCATATTGTAAAACTGCCGCATTCCTAACAAAATGGTATCGATGTTATTCAGTGGAACCTAATAGAAACAGACATCCATATCTATGAGAAGTTAGTGTAACATTTCACGTAAGTGGAAAAATTATTAATAAATGACAACCGAAGAGCTATTGGAAAAATAAAGTTAGATTTCTGTTTCATTCTTATGACAAAATCATTTGGAACCATAAAAATATTGGAATAAAGCTTACAAAGAATATTACTTTAGATGAGGAGAGAAATGCAAAAAATTCAAAAGCCATAAAATATTGATAAAAATATAAAAACTTTTTAATAGAAAAATACAATAAACAAAGTCAAAAGACAAATGGCAAACTAGAGGAACATGTTTGGAAAATAAGCGAGGAATACTTAATTATAAAATATGTAAAAAGTTCCTACAAATCAATTAACAAGGCTATATAAACATAATTCCAACATGAGTGAATTATAAGACTAGACTTTGCAGGAAAAAATAAAAATAAATTTTAAAAGAAAAGAATTTAATTTTACATATAATAAATGTGCAGATTAATATGAAATTTGAAAAAATCTCTTTTTTACCTATTAGATTGACAAAATTTTTGGTAACAGTGTTGATAAGTAAACTGGCAGGAAATTTGTTCTCTCTTATATTGTTGGGGCTATGAATTGGGGCTAAATCTCAAAGGAGATCAAGCAGCGGGGAGGAGGAGGAGGGGACAGGTGAAAACCTACCTAACGGGTACAATGAACACCATCTGGGCGTCAGGCACACTTTTAACCGTGACTCAAGCATTACAAAAGTGATCCATGTAACTAAAAACATTTGTACCCCCACAATACTTTGAAATAATAATTTAAAAAACTCTATAGAGAGCTATTTGACAGTATCTATTAAAATTTGGTACATACACTCTTTTACCTATCAATTCTACTTTGAGAATTTATTCCTACAGCTTATGCGTGTAATGTGTGTGCAAATACGTCTATACAACTTCATTAATAAAAGAATTTTGATACAGCCAAAGATTGGAAACCACCTACATGACCATATAGGTCGTACGTTAAATAAATTATAAAACACTATAATGTGGAATGCTAAGCAACTCTTAAAAAATAACAAAACAGTTCTAAATACAGTAGTCCCCCTTTATCTGTGGTTTCATTTTCTGTGGTTTCAGTTACCTGTGGTCAACTGTGGTCTGAAAATGTTAAATGGAAAATTCCAGAAATAAACAATAAGTTCAAGTTGCATGCCATTCTGAGTAGAGTGATAAAATCTTGCTCCATCCTGCTTCATACGGCCTGGGACATGAGCCATCCCTTTGTCCAGAGTATCCACACTCTATATGCTATCTGTCCAACATTTAGTAGCTGTCTTGGTTATCAGATCCAAAAAACTATATAGTATATATAGAGTCAGGTGCTATCTGAGGTTTCAGGCATCCACAGGACATCTTAGAAGGAATCCCCTGTGGATAAGGGGTGGGGGAACAGCTGTATACTGTTTTAGAATGAGCCTTAAGATCTATGGTAAAATAAAAAAAAATAAGCACAGAACAGGATGTATAATATGTGTGCAATTCAGGTACTATTAAAAAAATAATGCATACATCTGCTTATGTTAGTATAGGACTGTATCTAGATGAATTCACCAGAAATTGATAACATTTATTGCATCTGAAGCATGAAAGGGAAGAAAAGATGGGGACGAAAGAAAATTTATTGTTTCACTATACCTTTTTTTCTTGGTCTCAGAGTGAATGGGGCTGTGCAAATTGAGTGCTTACCAACATTTGAATGCTTTATCATTTAGAGCAGCACCTTTATTATGTAATTTAGCAATGATATTAACAAAGAGAGATGGTGTCATGACTGTTTTACAGATGAGGAATGAAAGGCCAAGAAAATTTAAGTAAGTGCACAAGTTTAAAAGGCTTGTTAGAGTCAGAATCAGAAAGTGACTCCAAAAGGCATTGGCTGGGAATAGGCACAGCTGTCCTTCAAGGCTAGGTCCAAAAGTTAAGTGAAATTTGGTCTTTTAGAGGTTGCCATCCCACTTAAAATTCCTTGGGATAGCTTTCCAAACCTATGGCACATGTTTAACTTTGGTGATATCCAAAGGATGAGACCACCATTTACCCCCTCCCCCACACATGTGCAATGTGTTGCTTTCTTGAGTAAGGCAGAGGTGTGCTTGCCAGATACGTCTCTCTGAGCATGTCAGGGAACTGGCTTTTGGGGAATATTGAGTCAGGGAGCTGGTGAGGTTTTAGAGATGGGTTGATATCAGCTATAGAAGCATGATTACTTGGGCAAAAGTGCAGTAGGTAGATTGACTTTTAGACGCTTGTTCATTGGAGTGAGGCTATTCTTAATTGGCTGATTTTCCAAAGTGAAGGACTGTCACTGAGCGGTTGGATTGCAGAAGTGTGTTCACTCAAGGAAGCTATCCCTGATTGATTAAATTGATTTAAAAGCAATTTTTGTGGTGATTTGTTGTTATGGCTAGAACATAATCAGACTTTTCCTAGGTGTATAGGAACTTTACAAAATTTTATTCTCCATGATTGTAGATATTCCTTATTCTGGATGTGCTGTCTAGCTTATCTTCTCATTTCCAGACAATGTCTGCTCTTCGATGACACACATCAAGAATGTGTGAAAGAAACATCGACATTTTAGGGAATGATATTCCAAAATTATGACAGCAGCCTAATCCTTTTGTAGCCTGAATTATTGCGGAACCCAGACAGAACTCAGATTTCCTTGGGTCTATTTAAGGAATTTGTGATTACAGGCAATCAGTGGTCTATTTACATGACAGCCTGATAATTTTGGCTGAGAGAGGAAAGGAGAGATTGGTTCACAGGATCTTCGAGAAGGGACAGAAAGCAATGAAGGAGTCACTGAGGGTCAGGCCCACGCTCAAGCTCCTTTGAGCATTGTCTTGAGCGTCTATAGAGGGAGGCATGGACAGAAGCACTATTTTCATGAAAAACTTTTTCAGATATGATGAGGAAGCTGCACAATAGTTCAAGTTAGATCACCTGGGCAACAAAAATTGATAAATATAGGAGCAGGAAGTTTCACCAGTGCCTTCCTGACTTTTGTGGATTGCTGGCTTTGGGACCTTTGGGAGACAGCATCCTTACTGAGTTCTCTTGGGAGGCAGCATCAGGAATCACAGCAGTGAAGCACTTTCAGCCGGGTGGAGGAGCAAAATTTATTGCCAAGGAGAAACTGGGGTAGGGGAGCAAGCCAGGGGAAGTTTTACCAAAGTAGGTCTGTGAGTCTACATAGGCTCTCACCCGGGGAGGCCTGAGACATGGTAGAGAGCACACTTTCTAGAACACTGGAGATTTTGTGGGTAAATGGGGACAAAAGCAGAATATTTACGTGATTGTTATAGAATTGTATTTGTGTAACTGTTAAAGTGACTGCCATCTACATCAATAGGATTGAGACCGAGGGGTGTTCAGTTTACATTTACTTAATTCTGATTAAAAACCAGTGTTAATCCTGTTCTGACTTTAACTTTTTATTCTTCAAGACTCACAAGCTCTTACCTGTATTTGTTCCTAACCATAGTCTATTTATACATTACTTCATCCAGTTATTTCTTCATTCCAGCTTTCCGACAACAAACATTTAAAAGGTGCTCACAGTGATAAAAAGACATTTTCTACACTCACGAAGGGGAGTTTGTGATCTAACAGTCAGCAATCACAGTGATAATTATAATATTTTGATGTGTGTAATGAAGTTATATACAGAGTAAGAAAAGTTGTACAGGGAAACAGGACCTTAAATCAGCTGGGCATACTCAGGGAAGGCCTCCCACAACACGTGAAACCGAGTCACACAGGCTAAGTAAGACATTTTTCAGGGAACAACAGATGATTTTAAATTACTTGAGCACTTAGGGTAGAATGGGGTGGTAGAAGATGAAGTTGGGTGGATGTTAAGGACATACACAATGAACTGATACTTTATGCTGTAGCACAGAGTTTATTACAGGGAGCAACTGAAAAAAGTTTGAACAAAGGAGTAACAGGATTAGAACAGGATTAGATTTGCACTAATGTAAATCACATTGGTGACATTTTTTCAATATATGTAAGTAATTGCATGATTATATATTTACATTCTTTAATCTAGTTGTCCATTTCTCTATTTTCTCAAACTCTCTCCCTACCTTTCTTCCATCTTTCTTCAATACCCAGTTCAATTTCACATGAAACTGTCTCATAACTATTTGGAGTAAGATAAGAAAATCCTTGAAACTGATTTTAGGAGATACTTTAAGATGCCCCCATATGACAGTCAGTGTTGTCTTTCCAATCAAGAGGCAGTGGTCCTATTTTAACTAAACATACTAAAAATACATCTGGAATTGGCTACTCGAGAAACATATCTGGAAAAGCCATTCTTCACAGAAGAGTGTTTATCTCTATTACTCCAACAGTGCACTTCGTTTCTAGAAGATCATCAAATGAAAGTCTCACTCCACATTTTTGCCTCTAGGCATAGCCTTTTTTCTTCTTCCAGCTCCTCTCCTCATTAGTGATGTAATTCCCTCAGGAATCCTTGCATGAAGAAAGACATCTGTTTCCATTTTCTTCTTAGAGAGAGGAACAGGGTCTCTATACATCATTGAAGGGATTAGTGCCATGAGTGTTAGCACTTTCCATGAGGCATGATCCCAAAGACCAAGAAAAATCAAGATCCCCAGAAGAGAAGATGGAAAATGTTTCCCCCACACCCGAGTATTTTACTGCTGCTGCTCAGCGTGAAAGGGACATATTTTTTTTCTCCTTTCTTCCTCCCTTCCTGCTCTTGCCTTCCTTCCTCCCTTCCTTCCATCTACTTTTATGTGCAGAGTTAGCAAAGAGACAGGGGTATTCTACTTCCATTAAGAGTACAGATTTAAATTTACATTCTAAATTAGAAAATGATGATACGATTTTGTTTTCTACAACATCTTACAAGTACAATGTGTCTCAAATGGTTTAACAGCTCTAAAGAAAGCGATGAGAGAATAATGCATTTTTAAAAAGAGGTGGTGTTTTTGTCAAACAGCACTGTTAATTCTATTTTTTTGTGGTTCATTTTGGGTGAAGTATACTTTCTGAATTATGAACACTTTCTATAATAAGAGACTGATAAATTACTTCAGTACCACGAATCAGGTATTTTTATTCAAAAAGTATACCTAGTTGCATCTTAAGTATTGCTTTTGAAAATAATGTTCATTTTTTCAAAAACACTTAGTTTGAAGCTGACGGTTGAAAACAATGAGGAAATCAACCTTTATCAAATGCACACTATGTGCCAGACGTGGTATATATATAATATCTTATCGAAACCTTACACAAAGTCTAAGTTAGCTGTTGTTCTCCATTTTATAGATGAAGATGCCCAGGCTGAGAGAAGTTAAGAAGTTTGGCCCTGTTTGTACAAAATGCAAATATTGGAGCTTGGAATAAAATTTGGACCTGCCTGGCTTTAAATCTATGCTCCTTCCAGAATAACATATAAAAGATTTAAAGACTAATGACACTATTGAGTAAATTAAATGTTTTGTGCTAAGTTCAGATAACTTTTTAACATAGGTGCTCCTTGAACTTACTTCCAATATAAGATTATTTTAAAGATGATTCAGTCAATGTCTGAAGTGGCCATTTCTTCAAGGTAAAAATTGTCTTATTTGCTAGTCTTCACCCCGCTGATGCTGCAAACTGATGAGATGCCCAGAAACTTCTGATGTGGGAGGATTTAAGGATATCAGAGTAGACTCTGAGAAGGAAAAAGAACAGTGTAGTGCTGTTATCCTTATGGCTGGTGGGGGCCAGAGACAAAATAGCCATTTTCCCCCTGGGAAGTCCAGTCCTGACACACTGGATCTTCAAGTTGTAAACTGTCTTACCAGACATGTATTAACTATCTAAAGATTTTAGCTAAGTTATTTTGGTACATGGTTTCCTGAACAAAATTATTAATCCTTTCAGTGATTCAAGTATTACCCTGTGTATTTCTACTGGAAATCAGTGCATGTACCTAAAGCCTATCTATGTAAAAATGAAGTTCTTCCTTAAATTTCAGGGTTTTAAAAATCAGAAATATGTAAATATATATATTTTTTATTTAAAATTCCCACCTCATAATAGTGTATTAGTCTATTCAGGCTGCTAGAACAAAATATCTTATATGGGAAATTTATAAACAATAGAAATTTATTGCTCACAGTCTTGGAGGTTGGGGACGCCAAGGTCAAGGTGCCTTCAGATTCTGTCTGCTTCACAGATGGCACCTGTGAATAGTGCAAAGGGAAAAGGCAGGTCCCTTCAACCTCTTTGATAAAGTTTTCAGAGGGCAGAGCCCTCCTGACTTAATCACTTCACAAAAAACCCCACCTCTTAATGCTATCACATTGGATGTTAGGTTCCAACATATGTGCTATGAGGGGACACCAACATTCAGACCATAGCAATAGATTTCATGGAAAGTCCTTCTCTATAAGATCATTCTATAGACCATAGTTTCTGAACCTTGCCACTGTTGACATTTTGGATTGGATACTTCTTTGTTGTGGGGGGCTTCCATGTCTATTGTAGGATATTTAACCACATCTCAATGTTCTATCCATTAGACGCCAGGAGCACCTCCCTTTCTAAGTTGTGACAACAAAAAATGTTCTCAGGTATTGTCACCTGTCTCTGGTAGTCGAAATCATCCCTAGCTGGGGACCACTGCCCTAGGTCCCTTGAACTTTATTTCTGGTCAGTTTGGGGTAGGAAAGAGCAACATGGTCTTAAAGATATAGAAAAAGGGAAAATAAGAAAGAAAAGGCAGGTAAGTAAATAAAATTAAATGTGAGCAGAGTTATTCATAATATATTCAGACTGAAAGCAGTCTAAATATTCATCAACTGGTAAATGGGTAAACAAATTGTGGTATAACCATACAATGGAAATTCAGGAATAAACCAAAATGAACTATTAAGCAATGCAAAAACATTTTGCATTTTGAATGAATTTCAAAAACACCATGCTCAGTGAAAGAAATCAGATGCAAAAGACTACATACTCTCTGCTTCCGTTTATATGATTTTTTAGGAAAGATATAATAGAACTACAGTGACAGAAAGCAGATAGTGGATGCCAGAGGCTAGAGGTGGGGAAGGGGATTGACCTCAGAGGGCACAAGGAACATTTTTGTGGTGATGGAAATGTTCTATATTTTGATTGTTGTGATGGTTACATAATTGTGTACATTGCCAATATGCAAAAAATGCACATTTAAATAGGTTAATTTCATTGTATTTAAATCATACCTCAGAAAGGTGTTAAAAAATAAATGCAAGGACATAGGAAAAGAGAAATAATATAGAGGATAGGATAGAGAAACCACTTCCAGACTTATCTTTGTAAATAGTCTGTGTCAGTTGACCTTGTGGAAGTGGACGTGGACGCCCAGGGCTGGAGTTGATTGGCAGGTCTGACTTTGTCATGGGAATATCCCCTGGCAGTAGCTATTTTTACATGGTAGCTTGTTCCTGGTGAGGCCAGTTAGAGATGTCTCAAAGATGATCTGGCAACTCCCAGATCCTTGGGAACTACCATGCAGGAACCCAGGGCCCCCTTTCAGAAACTGAGAGTAAATGAAGGGTAGATGGTTTAATGGCCCTACTAAGGTCTAGCACCTCTAGCAGAAAGTCAGACAGCAACATCTCCTTAGACTCTGAGACGCCAGGCAAACTTTAGGAATGACCACACGGTGCTTTGTTCATTAACTAAGCAGATCTTCAGTGTTTCCTTCTTCCTTAACTAATTTCAGGAACTTTTTGCCTTAAAATAATGTGAGTTAAATGACCTTAATGAATGCTTAGCATAAATTTACTGATTTTTTTCTAGGCAATGGTAAGCAAAGGGTAAGAAAAATGCCACGGTGTTAGAAGAGAAACAGGTGCTTTCAAATAAAGGTTTAACATTGGCTTTAAAGAAAAAGGCCTTAAAACTGGACAGATCTGGTGTACATCCTGTCTCAGTCATGCTGTAGCTCAGTGACATTGAGTCAATGACTTTCCTTCCTGAGGCAGAGTTTCTTAATATAAAAAATGGGACAGTAGTGTCTGCTTCTTACAGTTATTATGAGAATAACATGAAAATACTGCATTAGTTTCCTATGGATGCTGTAACAAATTATTACAGACTTAAAGGCTTAAACAACAAAAATTTATCTCTCAAGTTCTGGAGGCCAGAAATCCAGAACCAAGGTGTTGGCAGGGCCACACTTTTTACAGAAACTCTAGGGGAGAATCCTTCCTTGCCTCTTCTAACTTGTGGTGACTCTCCAGTTCCTTAGAGCTGCGTCCTTCCGATCTCTGTCGCTGTTGAAGACAGTGTGTGTGTCTCTGTCCAATCACCCTCTGCCTACTCACCTATAAGGATGCCTGTCATTGGATTTAGGAGCCTCCCTAATCCAAGATGATCTCATCTCAAGATTGTTCATTATATTTTTACCCTTCCTCCAAATAAGTTTACATTCACAGGTTCCAGACAGATATGTCTTTTGTGTCTGGGGTCAGGGGAAGGTACCACCATTCAACCACTGCAAGTATTTCTTCTAGAGAGCACACAGTGTCAGCTCAGTATCTAGTCGCTATTATTGGTCATGATTTTATTGTATAGTTTCATAAGGACTGAAAGATAACTTCTGTAATAATCATTTGAATGCCTCAAATTTCATGTAATTCCACTTTTGTAGGCACAACAGTGCATCAAGAAGAATCAATTCTGAAATTAATGAAAATTCTATATTTAATTAGTCCTTTCTCCAATACTGTAACAATGGTCCTCTTTTGTCTTCTTCCAATTATCTACATAGCCTCACATTTTCCCAGTAGGGATGAGCTTTAGGACCCACAATCATTTTTTATGTAATATTTTATATAATATTTTAGTAACAAATGTATATTGCATACTTACCATGGTAACAATGAATTGGAAGATGATACATAGTGTGAAATTTTATAATCTGAAAATTTAGCTGTCTGGAATGGAAGAAAGTTAATCTGTTTTGGATCTTTATATATAGTGTCTTATTTGCTCTTCTATGAAGCTGGGAGGTAGCTGTTATATAGTGTACCACTTTTCACACAAACTAACCCAGAAGTGAAGTCACTGGCCCAAGGTCACAAAAGCAGTGTTATTTAAGGGACATCCCCACCTAGGGGACTACTACTGACTTAGCTGACTTAGGGGCATCCCTACATATGGAACTATTACTATAACGCACAAAATACATAAAGGCCATTATCCCATCCCTCCTTCCAGTCTAAATTTTTAATTACGTGCCTCTACAATGTCATAGCTTTTGAAGTTATGATTAAAATAAATCTCTGCTTTGCTCAGCAGTAGGATTCTGTCGAGCATCTTAAACTCCAAAAGAAGCTTTTTTTCCTCTCCCTTTTTGTAGGTTTAATAACAATCTCCTCTTCTTTGATGTCCCATTGTAGTGATATACAGGCTCGGTGTTTTCTGCAGATAACACAACATAAGATCAAAATGGGCAGAAGTGAAATAAATGGCATGTGAGGCCCGTCTGCCATCCGCTCCACTGTGGCCTTGACAGGCACCTGTGCCCCAAGGTACAGCTGAGTCTCCCTGTCAGGAGCTGTCTGTGATGTCTTTTCTCACCACGACTTTCATCCCATTAGGAGCCTCCTCTCTTCACTGTGGATTCTGCTCACACCGGTCTTGTTTTCAGGTCCTCACCCTTGTGTTTCAGATGATAAGATGCTTTATTTGCTCACTAACAAAGAAGCTGAAAACAGACAAAAATATTTCTGAAAATATTGAAACTTGCACCTGCGTTTCTAGTGTAAATGTAAGCGCTTGAATGTCTTCCCCAATGGATTATAAATACGCACGGTTGCTCCGTTTCCACTGATATTTTCTAAGCAAATATTTTATGTCAGTAAGTACCTTAGCACTTGCTATGTGGTGGATTTGTGCAGTCCATGTAAATATATCAAAATATGAATTTTACAAACTAATTTAGGTAAGCCCTCCAATGAAAGCATAGGTTTACGTGCACAGATAAATATTGTAAAAAAATATGTGTGCATTTGGTTCATAATCCAAGCAGGCTTTGGATGGATTTGATTTGTGAAAAGAGACATGAGGCTATAAATAATATTGAGCGGGGAAGGGGGATGGGTTCCCTGGACGCAGAGTCAGACAGAGGTGCAGGTGCATGGGTGATGCAGGAAAGGGGGTTTGAACTGGGCACCCCACTGTCTTCTACGAAAAGCTTACTAGGGTCTGTTATATTAACATAATGTGTGTATGTGTGTATGTGCGTATGTATGTACATGTATGGTAATTTGGCCAGAAAGGACCCTCTGTCTTCAAATATGTGAGCTAAAATTTTGCCTTTTGAACTTCATTCTATGAGCAAGTGAACTGATCATTGTTTAAAATGCTGTCACCTGGGGACAGGTAATGTGCCAAACAAACATTTCATCTCACTTTTTTATCAATTAACAGATTACTATTCTCTGAAGAGCTGGATAAATTTAGTTCAAAGAAATGGATTTGAATGACACATAAGAAATATTTCAATTTGAACTTAAGATACTTAAAAGATAATGTAAGGGGAGCTTTGGGCAGCCAGAAGGTTGGAAACGTGCCGAAATAACAGCCTCGACCTCATCATTTCGGGTCAGGCTCTCCTGTGCATGGCTGTGTGGAAATATCTGCACAGCTACTGTAATGTCATAGATCAATTTGTAGCACATTAGTTACATTTTATTCAATTCCACAGCTATTATTATGTACAATTAATCAAAGCTAAATTACTGTACTTCTAATTGGTATTAAATTTAGCAAAGATATTTGGCATACATAGGTTGGAGGACACAGAAAAGCCAAAGTTCATGATCAAGCACTTGTATCTTACAGATCAGAAGTTCAAGACTGAACAGGAGATAAATTTGCCCCCATCTCCACCAGTATATCTCTAATGCTTCAGTCGAATTTAGGCCAACCTGTAGATTAGTTAGGCTGCACACGGTCACGTGGGCTGTCAGTAACTGCACATCTACAACTGTATATTTTTTGAAAGGCTCCACTTCCAATAATAAACTTTCAAAGATTAGATTCTTTTCTGTTGATAAAAGAAATATGTGTGAAATATTCCATAATAAAAACTGTAAAGGTAAAAAGTCATATATAGTGTTTGATGCTCAGATTGGTTTTAATTTTTAATTATTATTGTTAAATAATAATGTAACAACATGCTTATACATGCACCTTTCCCCTTCATTTCTGATACTTGTATCCTCTTTGCCAAAGGGGACATTTTCTCATTTACTGTTATTTTTCATTTTCTCCTTTACTGTTTCGGTTGAGTTTCTAAAAAAAAAAAAAAAAGGCAATGAAAAGAAGCCTACCTGAGTATCAGCAGTGTTTTTGGTAAGATTAAGCTTCTATTGGTGTGTGTGTGTATGTTTGTGTGTGTGATATTAAGCTCAGGGATAAAGTGAATTGAACACTTTTCCATAATTTTGCAGAATCCGGAGATGATTTTTTTTTTTTTTGGAATTTTTTGCTACTCAAAAATTTAAAAGAGCTGGTTTACATTGCTGTCTATATTAAGAACATTGTCTGGAGGTAAACTTTTATGATATATATTATTATATTTCAGTTTATTGCATGATTTGTTTTTGAACTATTTAGGGTTCAAATATAGATCCATTTTTGAACTTTTATTCTTTCCTACCAAAACGTTTATTATATTAGAATTTTTAAGTTTGTTATTATGCAACCATGCATTATATTCTCGTTAACAATAAGCAACAACAAATCTTCAGCAAAACCAAAACTCTCATTTGTATCTTCTATTCTATTTTTCATTCTCAATTTTGATTATTCTTTCTTTCTCTCTCTCTGTTTTGTATTATTATTTTTTATTTTTAAAGTTCTTTCTGCCTAGATGATTTCAAGATTAAAAAAATATTAACATCTAGATAAAAAATTACTAGGTTAGGTCCAAGTTTGATGTTGTTAGTTGTTGAATTAACTTCTCTTCCTTCATTTGCACATATGAAATTTATTTATTCATAAAGGACTGTGCATGGTACATTGAGCAACAGAGTATTTCTGGTCTCTTTGCATTCACTACTCAGTTTTTTTTTTTATTTTTCATTTTATTTCCTTAGTGTTTATCATTTAGCTATTATTATGTAAGTCTTGTAAATATGTAATTACATACTAGATTTGCATCTAGCTGAACAGCCCCCTTTCAGTAGGAGGGAGATAATCATAAGCCCAGCTGCTGCTATTATCGTATTACTCTCAGGCTTCCCACCTAGGGGCCGGGGGAAAAAATAGAAAGACACACCTCTCCTCATTGTTCTTTCAGTGCTGCACAATAAATTTGTGGCTAGAAATCTTTTAACCAGGTCTAGATGCTGGCTGTGACTTCTCCTACACAACTAATGAGCAACTCTTGACACCCAAGTGAATTGCTGGTAAGCACAGTATTTATACTTCCTCTGGTACCCTGAAACTTTCATTCTTTTGAAATCACTTTCCCTTTTCGATATTCTCATTTTGTCGTTAACATTAATAATTTCTTGGCTCTGTGAAAATTTTAAAACGCAGACATTACCCATTGAAGGATGGATATGGTAAACACCCTGATTTTATCATTGTACTATGTGTACATGCATTGAAACATCACTTTGTACCCCATAAATATATATGTGTCAATTATAAAAACATAAAATGAGGAAATAAGTGCTTAAGAACACAAAAATTTTCTTTAATCTCCTATTCAGTTAATCAAATCCCATTGATATTTATTCATTTTTCTGTTTAACATTTATGAAACATCTACTAGGTATTGGTAAAGAAATGGACAAGGAAGGGGAAAGATGAATGTAACAGCCACAGCACCTCCCCTGTCGCTCCGGTGACTGCTGACTCCTCCCTGCCCCATGGTGTCCAGTGTGGTTTGTTCCTACAAGACCCTGCAGGAGGGTTCACAACGCCAACCAATCAAGTTATTAAAGTCTGTTGGATACATCTTAAGGCATTCCGTCAAGATTCCCACCCTACAAATTTATTTCCCACTGCCCCCATCCAAATCCAATCTCACTCACCCCTGCCTCACCCATTACTCTCTTCCTCTAGGCACAAAGTTCAAACCCATGTCCCAGACTTTGCTTCTGCTGTCCCACCACCTGGGTGCTTTCTTTTCTTGTCTTCATGTCCTACACATGCTGCAAACTCCATTCTGACAACTCCTAGTCCATATAGGAGTTTCCAGTCTGCAAACGTGTGCTGACATCATCATATCAATCTGTTTTTCTCACTCTGTGTTTCATGAGTGTATGTTTTCCTAACAAATATGTTAATTAAGCCTTATCTACTTTTTATGCTACATGACTGCTGGCAGACCATTTCATTCATAGACAACTGTAATGCAGTGATTAGGAGCCCAGATTCTGAAATCCCTACTGGATTTATATCTCATCTACTTGCTGTTTTATCTTGGGCAAGCCATTGAATTTCTCTGTGCTTAGTGCCTTCATCTGGGAAGTAGGGACCATAATATTACTTCTCTCACAGCATTGACATTAACATTAAATGAGTAAAAATACTGGCAAAGTGCTTAGAAAAGTGCCTGGAACATAGTTAACTGCCAAGTAAATGTGAGCTATTATTATTAGCACTAAGTAAATGCTTGTTCATTGAAAATAGAAAATATGTAACAAGAGCAAAAGAATATACAGTATGAGTACATGAGTGATGACATGGAGAAACCACTGAGTTTCTATCTAAGTCAGCCCTCCATATCTACGCATTCTGCATCTGTGGATTCAACTAATCATGGATCACAAATATTTGGGGGAAAAAACAAAAAAATACAGTATAACAACTACAGTCATGCATTGCTTAATGACAGGGATAGGTTCTGAGAAATGTGTCGTTACGTGATTTTTGTCATGGTGGAGCATGACAGAGTGGACTTCCAAAAATGTAGATGGTCTAGCCTTCTACACACCCAGGCTATGTGGTATGGCCTAGTATTCCTAGGCTCCATACCTATATAGAGTGTTACTGTACCAAACTGCCGGCAATTGTAACACAATGGCAAGTATTTGTGTGTCTAAACATTTCTAAACACAGAAAAGGTACAGTAAAAATATCGTACAAAACATTTTAAAAAATGGTACCCCAGGATAGAGAATTGAGCATGAATGAAGTTTGCAGGACTGCGAGCTGCTCTGGGTGAGTCAGGGAGGGAGCTGTGAGTGAACACGACTACCTAGAACAGCACACTACTGTAGACTCATAAACACTGTACACTTAGGCTACACTTAGTTTATAAAGAATATTTTTCTTTCTTCAATAATAAATTAACCTTAGCTCACTGTAGCTTTTTTACTTCATTCACTTTTCAATTTTTTAAAACTTTTTGGCTGATTTGTGACAACACAGCTTAAAACACAAACATATGGTACATTTTTCTTTATGTACTTATTCTATCATCTTTTTTCCATTTTAATTTTTTTTTAACTTTTTAAACCTTTTTTGTTAAAAATGAAGACAAAGACATGCACATTAGGCCAGGCCTACACAGGGTCAGGATCATCAATGTCACTGTCTTCCACCTCCACATCTTGTCCCATTGGAAGATTTTCAGGGACAGGAGGAACTCTGATCTCCTATGACAACAATGCCTTCTTCTGAAATGCCTCCTGAAGGACCTGCATGAGGCTGTTTTACAGTTAACGTCTTCTTTTTTTTTTTTTTTTTTTTATGAAGAAGGAGTACACTCTAAAATAGCAATCGAAAGTATAGTATAGTAGTAAATACCTAAACTAGTAACATAGTGGTTTATTATCATTATCAAATATCATGTACCGTACATAATTGTGTATGCTATACTTTTATATGTGAGTAATGTGTTGTGCTAAGTCTTGGCTACTAGGTGATAGACATTTTCAGCTCCATTATAATCTCCTGGGACTATCTTTGTATGCGTAGTGTGCCATCGACAGAGACGTTATTATGCTGCACGTGACTATATTTGCGTAGCGTTTACATTGTATTAGGTATTGTAAGTAATATAAAGAATAATTAAAGAACACAAGAGAATGTGTGTAGGTTATATGTAAATACTACTCCAGTTTATATAAGTAACTTGAACGTCCACAGATTTTTGTAACCTCAGGGGGTCCTGGGTCCCCTGTGAATACCAGGGATGCCTGTAATCAAAAATATATAATCTTCAAAGGTTCTCCTTTTGTCGTATTCACGTGGCAAACCTCCAATGTTGGTCAAACTTCAGTCTCCACTGAGTCTTTGCACCTGCACAGTAAAAATTCACTGGAGAAAATGCACAGTCTTGCTAATTGGTCTTGGTTTAAATTCATGGGCACCTAATCATTAGTCAAAGACGCTTAGCGTTGCCCAGGCAATCCATGTTTCCACCCGAGACCGCACTCTCTTTTATTGTTCTTGGCCAACTATTTCATATCTTCTCCTCACTTCCAAATCCTTTATCAGTTTCTCTCCCAACTTTATGCTTAACTGAAAACCTGGCTCCCTATTGTAGCAAACAGAATAGACTTTCCACAGGTTCCCACCAATATATCTTCCCTCTTTTTTGCCTCTGAATGTAAAAGACCATGCCCTCCCTCCTGTTAATACGAATAGCAGTTGGTGCTACTATCTAAGGCCGACCCTCAGATTATACGCTAAGTCTTATTCCTCTTGGCCATGCAAGAAAACCTCCCGGCATTCCTCCCCTTTCTTGCCTGCATGATTAATATTAATACTTCCCTCTCTGCTGCAGCAGCCTCACCTGCATGCAAACGTGCAGTCATTTCTCTCATCTAAAACACATTCTCTTGACCACTACTTCACCCTCCAGCCACCAGTCCATCCCTCTAGTTCCTTTAGAGAAAAATTCCTTAAGAGTTGTTTATATTCTGTTTCTACTTCCTCTTTTCTCCTTTTCCCGTGAAACTACTCACATTAGTCCTTAGCCTTGAGCTACAAAACTGCTCTTGCCAGTATCGCTAATGATCTCTACATTGATAAATTGGCCAAGACAGGCCTTAACCTTGCCCTTAGGTTGAGGAAACTTTAGACAGTTTTCTTCCTGACTACAAGCCCCTGACCTCAGAACATTTGTAGTTGTAAACTCTACTTCTGCCCCTGTGAGATAGAACTCCTCTCCCAGACTCTTGCCGGTTTTACAACCCGGGACTGTCTTTCTCAAGGACCCGGGACCTATCCCTTTGAAATGCAGTTCTCTGTATCTGTGTACAGTGCTCCTATATCCCGGTCTGTGGGCGTGTAGGAGTCTGTCTAACTTGGACAGGTACCAACTGGCAAATACAGACGGCCTAATCATGTAGACCAACCTCTGCCAATGTCCTCCAGTGCTTTCTGTGAGCTCATCCCAGCTTTTAAAAACTCTCTCACCTTTTGTTTCAAGGGAGTGAAGTTCAGTCTCCCTTTCCTATCACAATGGCCTTCAATAAAGTCTTCCTTGACTGTTTAACTCTGTGTAGGCATGCTGAATTACACAGGCACAAACTGGAACCTGCCTCCAACTTGGACAAAATGGCAAAGTGTGGCATTCTTCACCACACTTACGCTGGCCCTGGACTTGGGGGAGCTGAAGGAAGAAATGTGGTGGGAACTAGAGGAATCGTATGCCTGGGTACTGTCACGTGCCATCAGGGTACACAGCAGATCAGCCACGGACGTGCAAGCTTACAGCAACACCCGGTGCCTTCATCTCCAGAACTTACTGTCTCTGGTACATGTCTACCTTCCAAATCTTGCACAAATGTCTTGAGTGGCCCACCCTAACACGGTACCATATAGTAGTGGTCCCCAACCTTTATGGCACCAGGAACCATTTTCGTGAAGGCCAATTTTTTCATGTTGCGGGGGGGTGGTTTTGGGATGATTCAAGCACATTACATTTATTGTGCACTTTATTGTTATTATTATTACACTGTAATATATAATTAAATAATTACATAACTCACCATAGGTTGGGGACCCCTGCCACATAGGGATGGAATTTAGGGAAATATTTCAGTAGCTAATTTAGCATGGTTCAAAATGACCACATCCTTTCTATATGGACAATTTCAAATAATGTGTCTCTAGCTCAGACCTCTCCCCTGAACTCCTGATTTGTGATCTGCCCACTGACATTTTCACTCCACTGTCTAGTAAACATCTCAAATGTAGCTGCTCCCCCTGCAGTTAGTTATTTGCATCCGAGTAAATCCGACTTCTAGTCTCCACTCTACTACCCATAGATGACCCAATAGAAGACTGTATTAGGTCTACCCTCAAAATGGAGGTAACTCTTGTTATCTAAATTCTCAGTCTCTAAAACTCATGAACTTACTGAATTTCAATAAATGGTATCCTTTGTTATCCAAACATGCTGTCAATGTTGGATTTGAATTCAGGAACTAGGTAGAGTAGCAAGAGGCCTGTAAGTATATTCCAAGTCTGATACTTCCCAACATCTCCATGAAGACCACTATCATCTCTTCTTGGATTATTTCTTCTTGGTTTGTCTCCCTCTTCCATCCTTGCTCTTCTGTAATCTATTCTCGACCTAGCATTCAGAATAATCCTTAAAAACAAAGTCAAATCGTACTACCCGTCTGATCATTACCCAGGGTAAAATCCAAAGTTGGCTTCATTCTTATAAAAGCCTTCACAATCTGACCCCTCACTACCTAGACCTTCCTTCCCTTAGCACCCCGGGCCCCGCTACCTGCACCCACCCATACACCTTTGCTTCATCTACACAGGCCTATTCCCTGTTCATCAAACACTCTACCCCAGGGCTTTACTCTGCTGTTTCCCTGCCTGGAAAATGTTTTTCCTCCTCTCCCCACAATTGGCACATGGCCCTCTTTCTCACATTTTCCAAGTTTTTCTCAAATGTCACTACGATAGTTAATTGTATGTGTCGACTTGGCTAGGCTATGGTGCTCAATTGTTCAAACACCGGTGTCTAGATGTTGCTGTGAAAGTGTTTTTAGATGTGATTAACATTTAAATCGTTAGGCTTTGAGTAAGGCATTACTTTCCATAACGTGGATGGGCCTTATCCAATCAGCTGAGGGTCTTACAAGAAGGGACGGCACCACCCAAAGAAGGAATTCTGCCTTCAGACTGCCTCAGAACTCAAGACTGCGACATTGACTCCTGCTGGAATTTCCAGCCTGCTGGTCTGCCCTGCAAATTCAGACTTATCAGCACATTTGTGTGAGCCAAGTCCTTAAAATAAATCAATCCCTCTCTCTCTCACTCTAGCCTCCTCTGCCCGCTCCCTCCCCTCCTCCTGTTGGTTCTGTTTTCCAGAGAACCCTTAATAACACAGTCACCTTTCATTATTGTCTTTGCTCTGTTCAAAATAGGAACTATCCTCATATGATCCCCAAGACAATTCCTATTCCACTTAACCTCTTTTATTTTTTTCCAGAGCCCATATATACTATATTTGTATGATAATTTATACTATCTTTTTCTTAATTTATGCTAGAAAGTCTAAACTTCCTGAAGGCTAGGACTTCATTCTGTCCTCTGCTGGATCCACAGCTCCTAAAATAATTTTGGCTTAGAATAGGCACTTTGAGTATTTCTTGAATGGATGAGTGAATGAATGAGTGAATATTTGTTGAATGAATGAGTTCAAAATAAACTGAATTTCTGATTTAGTTGAAAACATTTTGATGATGACTATGTCAGTCCTTGGAACAGCATGGAAAAGAGGTTAACCAAACATGGTGGGGAGGTCATGAGAAGGAAGAGGTAGTTATGACAGCACAGATGTATGAAATTTGTTGTAAATCAAAGAAGAAAAAAAAATAGAAGAGAATCATAAAAAATGAGAAATTATTTTTTCATCTGCATTGTGCAATCTTTAAATTGATAATGATAGTTATTGTCTTTCTTGCCTCTGCCTAGAAAAGAAAAGCAGTCTAAAGAAAAATTAGCATAGAGAAATGAAAACAAGGGAAAGGAAAAAAAATTGGGGGAAAGCAAAATGAAGACAAATGGCCTTAATGAATGCCAATGCTTAGCTAAGATTAGGAACCACGAATGCTAATGCTACCTATTTACACAGATTCTAACACTGCTTATCTGTTTGCAGAGAAGAGAAATTAGCTTATGCTAGAAAATATGAAAGTGAATAAAGTGCTAAATATTTATAGCCTGCAGAATAAAATTGAGGAGTAAAGCTTATTTGTGGAATTTAAATATTTTATGCATTACATTTAAAAAGATATTCCACACCACAGTCCTGACAAAAACAGATAAAATAAAATAAGAAGCATGCTCACTCCTTCTGTATGAGATATCCAGCCCAGACAATGCCTTGTAAGACTAAGGTGGCTTTTAAAATTCCCTTCATTTATTTATTTCTTTATTCATTTATTCACTAGATATGCATTGATCACTTCCCATGTTCTGGACATAGTAGGAGGTGCTGTGTTTATGACCTTATTAGATATGATCTTTGACTTGTGAACTTGGAGGCTACCATGGTAGCAGATACTCAGAACTAATCGGATAAATACATAATTGCAAATTGTGATAAGAGCTAAGAAGGGAAAACATTAGATGTTATGAGCTATTATAATTGGGAGGCTTAATTTTGGATGGGGTGTCAGGGAAGATCATTCTGGAGCATATTTACAATGAGACCTGAAGAAAGAGTAGGGCTTAACTCAGCAGCAAATGGGAGGATTTAGCTTTGAGGTAGGAGGAACAAACACCTAAACCAGGAAGGAAAGGCTTGGTGCATTTGCAGAAGTGAAGTCAGTCGGGATGCCTAGGGGAGAAGTGTGCTGAACAGAAGGCAGGGAACAGGTCCTGTGTGCCATTGTGGTCCCTGTTAAAGATCTGGAAGTTCATATGTGATCCTTAAAATGTCAACACTGGCATGTAAAATTTAAAAAAATGCCATCAGAAAATTGTACATAAGGGGAAGGAGAAGACAAGATTATTGACAGAAAACGCTGGAATCAAGGGAGAGAGACTTTGTAATAGGAATTACCTATAAGTATTAATAATTGCAGCTATCCTAATGCCAGGTGCGGATGCTGAGAGTAGCATTTAAGTGTGGCAGGTTTGTTTGAGAGCTGATTTCAGGATGTATGGTAAGAGAGGAAATGACATGAGCCAGACAAGTGCCAACGGCTGCCATAGGCTGAATATTGATTGGCCCCCAAGGTGCCTTATCCTAACCCCCAGAACCTAGAGAGTGCCATCTCACATGGCAAAAGGGTCTTCAGAGATGTGACTAAGTTAGGAATTTTGAGGCGGAGAGAGTCTCCTATCATCCTGGATTATCATCTGGGTGCTTCCTTTAAGAGGGGCGTAGATGGAGGTCTTATTGCAGAAGAAGGGAGGGCCACGTGACTGCAGGAGCAGAGGTTGCAATGGTTGAGGAAGGGGTCACTGGGCAGTGAACAGGTGAGAAATAGATTCTCCTCTCGAGCCTCCAGAGGGAGTGTGGCCCTGCCACTCGGTGAAACCCCACTTTGCACGTCTGCTTTCCAGAACTGCAAAATAATAGATCTGTGTTTTTTTAAGCTGCTATGTTTGTTGTAATTTGTTACAGTGGCAGTAAGAAATGAACACTGAAGCAGATACAGCAGAGCACGTTAGAAAGCAGCTTCCTCCACATACTGCCAGGATCAGCGTCACTGGTGGTCTCGGTGGGCACTGAAGAGCACTGCTCAGCGTTGTCCCAGCCGTTGGCAAGGATGCGAGCTGATTATCAACCAACAGCCATTTGTGGTTTATTGAGGGTGGATGACACGGGAACGAAGTGCCTCACACACCTAGTGTGCGAACCGAACATGGGTCTGACGCCAGAGAATACCTGTAGGCGGAAAATGGCATAAGTGTGCGGTAAGAGACCATGACAATGCGTGCAAATGTTCGGGGACAGGCCCCTGGCAAAGTCTGCAAAGCCCACCACTTAGGTCAGCTCTAATCACGTCCATGCTAAAGTCCCTCTGTTCTTTCACTGATTTTTTTCAAGGAAGTCACAGTTCCCCCCTCCTTTTTTTTTGTTTTTTCTTTCAAAAAAAGCCTTAAAGCAGAGAGTACAGTGAGATAAATGGTAATCCCTAAACCCTGCTACTGTAGTTGGTTCCAAGGCTGCAGTTGACATTTATTATATCCCTCTTACTCATTTAGATCCCCCCACGCTCAGCTGGCAATTCTGTGGCTCTGGGGCAACTAGGATCTTTGCCCCTAAGTGATTTAAGACTTGCTGACTATGCCCTTGCCCCGGAGTTGCAATAGCCTGTTCTTAGTTTGTATCAGGCATGGAAGCACTAGGAGATATCCAAGGAGTCCCTTAGTCATAACATTTTCCTGGCTACTCCCATTGTGTAGCAACAACCTTATCTCCTTATGATGATCCACGTTTGCTCCTGACAATATAGTAACCCACTTTTCTGCTTGATGACTTGTAGGCATATAGAATAGAGGAGCATCTAGCTTTGGATTTTATAAAGTTCTGACCATATCCACAAATGGAAGCATGCCTTTCCCTGGAGAGCACAGGTTTCCTAAGTGGGTCCTCTGGAACGATGTTGAGAGAGGCCACTTCTACTTCCACCTCTTGGATTCCAGATCCGTCTGTTGTTTCTATCGGTAGCACAGGACCATACAGCAGTTCTGACTTCAAAGAGTATGCCTCACGTTAAGGAGAGTGTCCCAAATCCAGAAGCTGACATTTCCAAATTGGTGGCTTACCTGTGCCTATAAGTCAATTCCAATGTTCAATTAGTCTGCACACTTCCACGTAGCAGTATATGGTAGGACTGGCAGATTCCATACTCTTGTGTACATTGTCACATCTCTTGTGTGATTAAAGTAGGTCTTCTCATCCAGATATGATGCAGGGGTCTGTTTGATAATTTAGATCTTCAGTGAGCCTTTGAAAATAGTGTTTGTCAAGCCAGTGCAGAAAGAAAGGCAAATCCACACCCGGAACACATATAGTCTCAGTAAGGACAAAGTGCTGCCCTTTTTAGAGCAGAAGAGATCCAAAATCACCCATCGCCCCCAAGTTTCTCTTTAATCTCTATAAGGGATGGAACTATATTGAGTTTTAGCATCAGTCTCTGACTGCTGACATTAACTGGCTGGACGTTTAACACTGACGGTAACCTGGTGAGCCTTGCTGAGAAGGGGCCCGTGCTCAGCCCCCACATCTGCCAGGACGTCTACCCATTTGTGTGCCCACTGTGAAAGCACTGGGGGGTGGCGGGGGGTTGGTGATTAGGACAGAGGCTGGTGGGCATCTGCAGGGCAAATTGTACTATGTGTTTTTACTCTGTGATAGATGCTCTCTGTTGGATTTCAACATAAGACACAAACTTGCACACGTGGATTTGTCTTCCCTGCCTACAGCCCTGCTGTTAGTGCCACCGTTCATATACTTTCAGAACACCTTATCCATGCCATCGCATCCTATGCTACTCTGCCTCTAAGTAGAGGTCATTCGTGATTACACAGGAAACGTGGCAGTCGGCTCATTGCAGAAGATTTCGCTGGTCTTACATATTCCCTGCCATACAGAAACAGTTGGCTTGGTAGAATAATGAAATAAACTGCTAAGATTTGATTTTGGAGCAATCTGACACACAAGTCTTCTGAGATTTCGGGGGTCGGGTGAGGCTGTCATACGACATGTGATATTTGCCTTAAACAAGTAACTAATATATGGCACTGTTTCTCCCACAGAAAGCTGGCTCTTTTCCTGGTGCAAATGTCACACCAGTTCCTTAGCTCTGCTTCTTACTGGTTGGGTTACCTGACAAATGGGTGATGTTTAAAGGAAAAAGGATCAAATACTTCTCTCTTACTATGCCTGGTTTTGACCCCAGTCTCCTACCTACTGAGTTCAGTTGACTTCAAAAAAATCTTCAAATGAAAGGAAAAGCGACGGTCGCCGTGGTCTGGACGATGGCAGCATCCTTTTGGCAGAGGTAAGTGGCACTTACATTGTCAGAGTCCCTTCCTTTTCTCTTCCCTCCTCTCCCTTTCACTGAATGAAATGTGCATGCAGCTATGGCCAGGGCTGACAGTGTGTTTTCCCAAAGAAATAACAGATTGCCATATTTAATATTTTGTTTTTATTTTCACCTGACCAAAGTGAAGGCTTTTGTGGAGGTAAGACAAGACGGCAATCAGGATGTAGGGTCATCAACAATATTTTACAAATCATCGTTTTTCCCGTTATTTTCCTATAAGGTGGATACAGTTTTCTTTGTTGAAGCAGAATATGTATTTAAACTGTGTTGACAGACCCATCCCCGGCCTCGTTTATGGGGTTACACTGTTTTGGAGAATCTAAGGTACAAACAGCAGGAACCCCGTCTGTATGCAGTCCTTTTCTTGGGTATTTTTTTCTTTGAGGAAATTGCTGCAAAGCTACAAAAATCAATAGTAGCACATTGATGGGAGAGGAGTTGTTTGGATGTGCCACCAGCACGTAGCGTTCAGGCAATAAAATGTGATATAATTGATTCACGTGGCCCTCACTGCATCATCATGGATACTTATAAATTTATATGTGAGTAACAATCAAGTAAATGAATGACACTGCCTCACTATGTTTTCTTGTGTTGGTTTACTTCCTATGCCCTCATTTTTTGGTTTGTGTCTCTGTATTATATCCTGCATGAGCTGCTGCAGCTGTTTGTCAGTTCTCCCTAACAGCCTTTCGCTTCGTGAGGAGACTAGATCATTCTGGATCCTGGGCTCCTTGCAGATGTCTGGAATTCCATCCAAGACTGCCTGTCTTGGTGATGAATGACTTTTCTTTCAACTGGCAGAAATATAACTTTGGAAAGTGATTAGTTTCAGGAAAGACACCTCAATGAATCATACAAGGTTTAGATATTCTACCTTGAGTAACTTTGCAAACACACAAAAAAAATAGGCTAATAGGCAACATGCAGTTTCAGGTTTCTAGTCATGGAGGTACCCAGAAATGACTCAGAACAGCAAGAGATTTTCTAACATTTATCAAACATTGTTATTAACACTTCCTTGATAATGAGACTAAGAGAGGTTTTGGAAGACTATCTTACCTGGTATGTAGGTAAGTTTAGATTTATTTTTCTATGATGAAGCTCTGGAGAAAACAAGCCAAGCTATAGTCATTTCTAAAAACCCTGAGCACACAGTTGGTATGAATTGTGTTTGGGTAACAAGGGTTAAACATAACAGAATGCCTGCATTTGCACCCACTCATTCTTGAGACCACACGAGCATGACATTAAAGGAATTTTAGAAGGCTTAAAGCTACAAGAAAAAAAAAATAGAACAGGAAAGGAGAAACAGCAATAGAGGTTTTATGAACATTAAAAATAGATAGGATAGAAAAAGCATACTAAAAACAATAAAGAAACATAAAAAAAATAGATAGGTAAGTGGTAATAAATTTAGCTGACCAAGAAAAAAACATGGAAACCTAAAGTAGCTGTAGAGAAACTTTCAGCCCCAACCACTGCCCTCAAGAAGGGGAGGGGAGAAAGGCTGGAGATTGAGGTCTATAAAGATCCTTGAACAGTGGGATTTGACAAGTTTCTCAGACAGTGAATCATCCCTGTGCTGGAAGGGTGGTGCACCCTAACTCCTGTGCTCAAGACCCTTCCAGATTTCATCCTATACACCCCTTTACCTGGCTGCTCATCTGCAGGGATGAAAATAAATGCACATGTTCAAGCCTCAAAAAAAAAAAAAAAAAAAAAGTTTGGAAATGATTGTTTCCCACTAGGCAATGCCAGAAAGTCTCAGGAATTGACAACAGCAAGAACCTCTGAAAAAGGAGACCCTATTGGTGGGTGGCGGGGATGAAAACAGGAGGGCTGTTTGAAAGTCTGTGTATAAAAGACTCTGAAAAACTGGGTAAATGCACCTGCCCCAGGCCAGTGGAGACTCTGGAGAGAGAGAACCTGAGGGACAATGGATTCAGACACATAAATCCCACGGGGAGTGGGAAATGTAGCCCCTCACTGGCGGGCACTGAGAGCTCCACTGTGGAAGGTGGGTAGGAATTTTGGACTCTGCACCATCTCTGTCTCCTTATGATAAACACTAACCTTAAGGAACTGTATGAATAGCTGACGGAATAAGGTTGATTTTTGGTTTAATTTTTTTCAGTGGACACTCCCAAGTCAAATTATCTTAGCTTGGGAATTTCGACTGGTGACCCCCATCAACCTTATAAATGTCCGAATTTGCATATATGTCCCAAAATACAAGGGGTCATTATCTTCATTCACAAGGCCGCTAGGCCCTGCTCACTAAATCTTGCCAGACGTCTGAGACCAACTGCATTATGAGAAACTTTAGAAATCCCTTAAGACCTTCAGGGATGTAGCGTATGGTATGATGTAAGTGTGTTTATGCAATTAATTTTCCTTTTAACTATAGTCTTCAACTCTATTTCTTTATCCCAGAGCAGACATTTCTTGTACCATGCACCACATCCCAGGGGTCCACCTGTGACTTTAGTAGCAGTTGTGGGATGTTGCTGTGCACCCTTAATTGACTTTCTGTCTTTCCCTGTGTCATGCTTGTGCTTCCTGAGATCACCTCCTGTATAAGCCACCCGCATTGAGATCCTTGCCTTAGGCTCTGCTTTGACAAGTCCCATGAGAACGTTTAGCTATGACCCCAGGAAAACCCTATCTGTTGCCCTAGTTCCACTCCCCTGTAGAAAAGAGGAAAGACAGGTGATTGGAATTCTTTAAATATATGTGTTTAGATTCTTATTTGACTATCTGCCTTAGGAGTGGTATGAATAACACAATTACTAGCATTTACGGAGGATAAAACTTTTCTTCATTTAATTATTGATTCATAATAAGAGTAATTTCAGAAGCTAGCACTTCGTATTAATTTAAATGCTGGTTGTTATAATAAACTGTAGAGTGGGCCTGCAGTGGCAGGGAGAATGGTGGTCGTTTCCACCACGATGCCAGGAGCACTAGGAGGTTCTGAAATGAAAGACCCGCCGCCTCCTTGCTCTCTTCAGAAATGATGACCGTTGGGTTTGGGGAGTTTGCTGATGTGCACAGAGTGTCAACCTAAAGAAGCAAAGAAATTAAAAAAGGGTCTGTGCCAAATATAAATTTTCCAACTTTTTCTTTTTCTGTGTCTTATCCTGGCCTTCGAGTCTGGAACATCTTTCATTTTTTTTTTCTTTTAATGTACAGACTGGCAGACCCCTAACCAGAAAATATTTCAAATTTTATGGCTCTACTTTTTCTGGATCTGATCTCTTCCTGCCTAGGAGAGACTATTTGTCATCTCAACCAGCTTCACATTACTCTGCTCACCCTCACACACAGGAAAGAAAAGAGGAAAGGAAAGCTAAAGAGAAGAGATCCTTTTTCAGTGATGCTTGTTTAATTAAAACATTAAATTTCTAATTTAAAAATTTTTAATTATTTATGGAATAGGTAGTACCAATCGTACAAAATACTTCTTTCAAAGGGTAACCACTAATACCAGTTGTTTTTTGTGTACTATATTGTACGTGTATCCAAATATACCTATACATACATGTACATATATACCGCTACATATCATAATGTATCTATAATATATAATATACAACTATAATATATAACATTATGTCTAAATGTATCCAATAGGTAATCAGTAATAGTAACATATATGCAAGGTGTTCCACCCATTCCGCAGCTTGTATTTTCACTTAAGGTATCTTAGACATTTTTTCATGGTAAAAATATGTAATAGAATCACTATTTTTAATATCTGCATAGTATCTATTTTAGGAATATGCCATCAATTTTTTCAGCAATCTTCAGGAGAGAGATTTTGTATAAATCTTTGTATTTTTTGACAATCTTTTGCTAATACGGTGTTGTGATAAATACCCTATGTGTCTCATTTTTCTCATATGTTACCAAGTTAGCAGGATAAAGTCCTAGTAGAATTGTTGAAACAAAAGTCCTGAGCAATTATAATTTTGATAAAGATTGTGAAATTGCTATCCTTAAGAGTTTTATTAATTTTCACTCTTACAAATTATGCCTGAGTTTCATTAATTGATTTGTAAATTCTCATATACAAGAACATTTGTTCTATGTTAATGATGTAAGTTGTAATTTTTTTCCTGTTTGCCATTTATCTTTTTGGTTTTTTGTTATTTGCAGAAAATTTAAGTTTTTATGCAGTTAAAATCATTTTTTTCTTTTAAGCTTCTGAGTTTAGCAACATATTTCTTTTCTCTGAGATTATACACTTATTTATTTTATGGTTTAAGTACTTTTAGGGTGTCTTTATGTTTAAATCTTTGATCTATTTAGAATTTACTTTGTGTAAAGCATGAGTTAAAAATGAACCTTTATTGTTTCCGTGTATCTACCAAGTTATCTGAAACCCTTTTGTTAAATAATCCATCTTCCCCATACTCATTTGAAATACTATTTTTATCACAGTAAATTTCTGTATGGATTAGATCTAATTATGGATTTTCCCGTCTCTGTTTCATTGGCTTTTTATTCTAGTCATGCATAAATATACATTTTGATTAGTCTAGTTTTATAAAAGATTTCAGTATCTGGCAAGCTAGTCTTTCCTCAACCCTTACTATTAGCATTATCCTGTTCTTCTTACAGATTATATATACATTTTATAAATATTTATTTTTTCTCCATATGTATATTTTAGAACTGTTTGGTTTGATTTTTTAAAAGTGGTATTTTTATTGGAGTCATATTAATATTATTAATTCAGGTAATTGATGTCCTTATGATATTAAGTGTTCCAATCCAAGAATGTGGTATGGTTTTCCATCCTTTTTGTCCCTTAGTAATATTGTAATGTTATCATTTTATTCAGATCTTGCGTATTTCTTAAGTTCGTTTCTAGGTATTTTGTCATTTTGATAGTATTATAATTGGCATTTTCTTCCCTTATCTTCAAATTGGTTGTTTGTCTCTATGAAGACTATTGATTTCTGTTTATTAATTTCATATTCAGCCATCATAATAATTTCTAATAAGATTTATAATAGTTTTTCAGTTGATCTTACTGGTCTTTCCCAGCAAATAATCATAGTATCTACAATCAGTGATTAGTTTACTCTCCCTTGTCTAATTTTTATGTCTCACGTGTTTCTTTCCCTGAATTTGTTGGCTAGTACTTCTAGAATAAAGTTTAAAAATAGAGATTAAAAAAATCATTTTTTATGTTAATGAGAATTCGTTCCCATTTCATTTTGCTTGATTCTTTTTTCAAATCTTTCTTTCATTATTTTGTAAATACTTCAGAAATAATTTTTTTTAATTAATAGAATTTCATTTTTAAAGCAGATTTAGGTTTACAAAAAATTCAGTGGAATAAACAAAGCCATTATGTTTTTTCTACTGTATTTTCAGAAGTGTCTATTTTGCTTCATGATGTTTCTAATTTTCCCTCATTTCTGTAATATTATTCTTCTTCCCATTTTTCTCTGGGCTCTGACATGTCATAATTCTATCTCCTACTATTGTTTCATATCTTCCCAAAAGGTATTTGCCTTTGTCTTATTGAGGTTTTATTTAGGTATTAAATTTAAATTTAATAAACTTTAAATTTATTTGAAGTTATATATGGCTCTGTCATCGACCGCAATTTTCACTGGTAACATGGTAACATTTTGTAAGTGCCTTTTCTTTGGCATTTCCTCCTTTTTTCTTTTCTCTATTTTTTAAGTCTTCATATAGTATTTACCCAGGTTTGTTTTTCATTAGTACTCTCTTGTCTATGAGATAAAAAAAAAATGTAGCTACTAAAAGAAGAGTGTTACTGAGAATTCATGACTTAGAGAGTAATAACTACCATAAAAAGCACTATGCCAAGAAACTAGAAAAAAAGCAATTCAGGAAAAACCATTAATAATAGTTCTGCTCACCCATATTCCATCTGAACATCTTGCATCTGCATTGTGTTAAAGAGCACTTTAAGGGAATTGATAATAAATGTTTTGAATAAACTGCACTGAAATTCTACCATGTCACAGCAATAGGAGAAATGTAGAAAACATTCCACTTGTTAAATATCTTCTCATCTAAAATAGCAAACACATATACCAAAAGTGACACTAATATTTCACTAGAATTCAAAACTAAAGATCATACAATGCCCTTTATCCCTGCTGGTAATGTGGTCTTCATGATTATTCAGTTCTCATTATACAGAAAGAACACTACCTGAAACCTCCATTCAGCATCTAAAGTATACATGCTAGGGATATTCATAGGACCGTAAGGTCTTAAGTAGGTCTTAGAGAGAGAAAAGTGTACCTTTTTATTTTGACCTGTATATTTGGGACCTGAGTCCTTTGTCAGATTTATGTATTGCAAATATCTGCTTTCAGTACATGGCTTGTCTTTCATTCCCTTAAGGGTGCTTTTGATGAACAGAATTTCTCTTTTAAAAAATTGCAATTTTAATGATGCTCAATTTATCATTCTTTTCTTTAGTATTAGTGCTGTTTCATATGCTGATTACGACGGTATCCTCAAGGCAAAAGAAGAGAATACCACTATGAATTCACTTGAAGCATAATTTTGGCTGATATATGACATACAAAGCAAAAACACTGTCATTTTGTCAATCTTATTAGCACTACATAATTCTACTTTTATTAGAAACAAATTATCAGTGCAATAAAAATCATGAATTCCGTGATTTTGCTGACAGCACCTAATATTAAGCACCTAATATGTACAGAATACTCTGAAAATTCTTATCAAACATTCCACTTTTAGATTGATCTAAAAAATTAGTCTAGAAAGGTTTCAGAAAGTTTTTGCCTATAACTCAAAATCTACCTTTCTGAAACTTCTACTCATTGATACTGTCTCTTTTATGTGATTTTTCATATGGTGTCTAGTTTTTTCTCTATACACCAGTTCTCCAGATACTTAGAGATAACTCTAATCTTTCTAAGCCTTTGCTTTTAAAGAGCATCGCATACTTGAGAAAAGAGAGCATGTATTTTTGAGGCGCTAGAGGAAGAGAGGCAGCAACTTAGAAGTGATTTCAGGAATTTAAGTGATTTAAGGAACTCTGGGCCTCATCTGACCTGGAAATGTGTGATCACTGAGTACAGATGTTTGCAGAGTGCTTTTGTGGGGGTTTCCCACTTTTGAGTAAGGGTCAAAGAGGTACAGGGGAAATTAAGAATGCGGAATCGTTAAACAGACACAGGGGAATTAACAAAGAGCAGCATCAGTGGCTACGGAAAGACAACCGAGGGAAGGTCTTGTGAAAAGTCTTGCTATTTGCTGATTTGTAATTCATCCGTGAAGGTATACAACTTTAGTAAAATGAAGGTATCAAAAATAACATATTATATGGTTAATGATAAACTAGAATAGTCATTATGGGTAAAGTAAACTTTTCTTTTCAATGGTAATGAAAACATGTTGACGCCTGGAGTAACTGGAAGTGGTGATGTGAGGGCTGTTAGCTCGCTGGTAAAAGAAAAAAATGTTAAGATCTGTAGTTGTGTTGAGAAATTTGTGCTTAAACATAGAAAAAGTGATACTTAAATTGTTGAAAAAGATTGGCAAGGATGAGAAGTGTTTTCCTACTCGCTGGAGGGTGCTGTCTACTTTGTGGAAGGTTGCCACTTTCCATCCTGCCAGTCATGTGAGGAGTTGCGCAGAGAAACCCGAGCTCACTTGCACAGTACTTCTGGTTATTCAGACGGTGTTTTGCTGCCCTTAGAGATCAGTTTGGCTGGAAGTCCCCTTAAGTGGCTGCTGGCTCTTTTGAAAACATAGGTAAATAAGAAATCGGTATCCCAGAAAAGACAGAGAACATTGAAAGGAAGCAGTTCAAGAAAGTAAGGGAAGAGATGGTGCTTAGGACCCAGGAAGAGTGGGACTTAGCCTCAGAAAAGAAGAAATTTTAAAACAAAATGAATGGAAAACGAGAGAAAATGGGATAAAGAAAGAGCTACAGAGAAAGGTAAAGGTAGGAAAAAGGAGGAAAACACAATTACCATTTAATAGCACCAATCTTTTTGTGAAGTAAGGAGACTTGACAGTTGAGAATAAAAAAAGAAGTCTCTATTATATTTAGTTTAGAGAAGAGTGAAAATAGTAGATAATTTGCAGTAGTCATTTTAAGGATCATAATAACCATTATGTTATGAATAAAAGGAATTAGGTAAAGGCTATATTACTGGTTAATGTTAATAGAAAGTGCATTAATACCATGGGTTAGTGTATAAAAATACCAAAGTGCACACACACCTATGTAATAATATAATATTATTCTATTTTAACCTGGACCTTCAGAATGAAAGCATTCTGTTGTCTGCCTGCTAACCCTGAATCAGGATTTTCTCTGAGACATAATCAATCCAAGACTGCAGGTATCGACCTGAGAGGCCCATTTCCTTGCATGAAGAGATACTTATGTTCCCCAAATATGGGGAGATTCCTGGGAGTATTTGTCATTTTGCCAACACCAGTTCATTTAAACTTGGAGACTTCTGAAATACCATCAACACAGACTAGGAATCAGTCCTTCCAAGAGGCTTCCAAAAGTCTTCCTTATCAAATAAAATGGTATTTTTTAAAACCTGACATGAACACCTTTCCTTTTAACACATATGGAACTCTTTGCAAAGTCATTTGTTTTCCCGTTCTTCTAACCATTACATCTTTTCAAATTTATATTACTTCTTTTAAGAATCACTTAGGATAATTTTCATCTTTTTGTGTAGTATAATTGGAAGCACCTCTCAGAAGTTGAATTTCAGAGTACATATGAGAGCCTAATTCATGACCAGATTGTCTCCAAGATACTAGAAAGACTAAAAGAAACTAGACGCTAGAAACTAGGTAGACTTTGGTTTATTTCATGTAGGCCTGTGATGTTGGTTTATAGGTGAAACAATTCTACTATCTTCAGTGAAATTCAGAAATCAGTGTAATGTTTGCCAACATTTTTCTTAAATGTGGAAGAATACTGCTTCACTTCACCCCTAACCTCAGAGCTGCGTGGTAGCTTTCCCCAATCCTAATGTGATCTTCTGTGCTATGGCTATCCTCCATGCCTAGCCCAGAAGAGTCCCATCTCTACAGAGGAATGAGAATTTTTGTCACTATTCTATGCTGCCTACCGGTACATCTGCGATTTTAAGGGCTTATTTGGTTGTGGCTGTTTACTAAGAATTTAGTCAAGCATATGGCAGACATTTATGGGGTTCCTACTATATCTGAAGACCAGGTACTGGACATGTGGTGGAAAGAATGGCAGATCATTGCTTTCTTGGAACACACAGACAATAAGCTGGAGAATTTTCAGTAGTTTGGGTGCTATGAAGACAATAACGGAGTAATGGGGTAGAAAGTGAGTAGGAGAGGCTATGTTAGATTTTGAAATTGAAGAAGACTATAATATGAATGTATTGAAACCTGAATGATTAGAAGGAGCCTGTGAATATCTGAGTGGAGAATATTCTCAGTGGAAGGAAAAGTGAGTACAAATGCTGTAATACAGGATCAAGTCGGCGTGTTCCAGGAACAGAAGAAGTTGATGTGTTTGGAGGAATGTGGAAGAAGGTTGCACAGTGAGCAGAGGCCAATTCACGCAGAATATGAGAAGTCGGAATTCTATTTCAGGTGCGATTGAAAACCATTGTAGAATTTGGAGCAAGAAAATTTTCTGATCTAATTTTGATGGTAAAGTGATCATCATGGGTGGTACGTTGGAGAATGAGGGAAACCGCTTATGCAGGGAGACTAATTAAGAGGCTCTGCCCATACTCTGTGTGAAAAAAATCATGTAGGCTTGTGCTAGAAGGGTGGTGGTGGAGATAACAGAAAGTTCACGGGATTTATTTTGGAGTTGGATTTGACTGCTGTGTTAATTGATTGGATATAGAGAATGACTAAAAGAGAAAATTCAAGATTGATTCCTGGGATTTGGGCTCTAGAAGCTGAATGAATGATGCTGACATTTATGGATTACAAATAATGCACTTATTCCTCGAGAAAGGTTTCAGGGTGATTAAATTACCGACTATGTTGAATGCTGCTGAGAGATCAAGTAAAATAATTAAGACAGTGTGGCCTTAGGATTTGGTGACATGGTGGAAATTGGTAATGACAGTGACCACAGTTCAGTAGAATATTGGAGTGAAGCCCAAGTGGGTGAGGTTGAGGAGAAATAGGAAGACAGAAACCATGCAAATAAATCTGTTAAGTGGTTTTAAGGAGCAGAGAACTGTTATAGCAGCTACAGGGGGAAAAGGGGTCAACGAATGATGTGCTTGAAGTGGAGATACTTCATGTATCAATTTTCTTACTTTTGGTTGCAACTTGTGGAAATTCCAATTCAGATTGCCTTAAGCGATAAACAAAATCAAATGGTGCACATAACTGAAACAGTCGAGAACTGGGGGCTCCAGCTGCATTTTCCCGCAGCTCCCAGTTCTGTAGTTTTCCACATCTGTCTCTGTACTCAGTTTCAGCTTTATTATAATTGCAAATAATAGCAGTCATTCTGACCTTTATGTCTCCACGGCACATATTCCAGAGGGAGAGGAAAACTAAAGTCTGACATTCACTGAGATTGGAGCAACACAAATCAATCCTCATTTCCAGAGGAATCTCATGAACTCAGATGGTTCCTACCACTCCCCAACCACCAGCTGTGTGTAAGGGGAACAAAGTCATCTTCGGGATTCCTGAAGGCAGGGGTCAACCTCATCCAGCATTTGGTTGAGGGACAAAGGAGGTGGAAGAGCGGTCAAGTTCACAAGCCAGTGCATTGTCTGTGTGCTGGGGGAAAGAAGCCAGAGGAGGAAATCCGTGCAGAGTAGGCGGCAGAGGTCGTTTCAGAGTATGACCTTTGAGACAGCAGGAGGGGTGCCCCAGAGCACAGGGCGCGGGCTGGCGTTGGGTGAGCGAGGGTCTCCTTACCCCCTGAGTTTGGAGACAGGGAGAAGCTGTGGTTGGGGAAGCCGGCTGTGCAGGGAGGAAGATGTTCCCACACGGTGGCTTCTGCTTCCCCAGGAGGCGTGAGACAGAATCACCATTGATGCGGAAGGAGGCAGAACAGCGTAGAGGCAAGACAAGGAGGTGTCACCTCATCATCTTGGAGAGTGTGAAAGTGAATGTGGGGGACGCACTGACGAAGGAGTGAACGAGTGACAGTCACCGCCGTATTCCTTATTTCTGTCTTGGAGCATGGAGATTCTAGACACTCAGGCTGGCAAACTTAAAGTCATCATTAATTCCTTCCCCTTTGTTTTCTATTTTCCTCACTCCTAATTTCTAGAAATGATTTACCTCAAGACTTGTTTTTTAGCATCCATTCTTTGTCTCCCATCCTGCCCTCACTCCCCTGGTATAGGCTGTCGTCATGGCACGGGGGGATCGCTGGGGCAGCCTCGGCAGAAACCTCCTCTCCAGACTCTTCCCTCCCCGACCCGGTCACGCTGCTGTCGAAACAAGCATCCCTAAGTGCAGCCTTTGCTATGTCGCTTCCCTGTCACATCTGCCCAGGTCTCAGAGGTCTACAGGATAGGTTCCTCCTTGTATTTTTTGCCTCTGCTTTCCAATATAAAAATTTCTAGTCTGTCAGTTGAGTTTTTCCTTTCCCCAAGAAGTCAATGTCATACCCGTCTCCACTTCTCTGTGTTCATGTGTGGTCCTCTTGCTAGAACTTGCAAACCCGGCCTTTCCACACTCATCCTTTAGGAGTTTCTGTGATGATGGAATGTTCTACACCCGCATAGTCACATGGAGCTGTCAAGTACTTGAAATGTGGTGAGCGAGGAAGTCATTTTTAAATGTTATTTAATTTAAATTTACATGTAAATAGTCATGTATAGCTAGTGGCTATCACAGGGACAGCACAGCTTTGGGATCTACACCTTATCCCACTGTTTCCCCAAAGCCTTTCTTAACCACCTAACCACTTAAACTTTTGTAGACATCCCCCCTCTCAGAAGTCCTGCAGTTTTGTAATTTGTACCACATAATTTTGTATTTATTTATATATTTTTTCTCTTCCATTCTTTTACACTTGTCTTATTTCTCCCTGTTTCTTATCATACAGAGTTTATAGCATAAACTTCAGTATATACTTGAACCAAAGTTTTGAATTATTTGTATTCTACCAGGCCAACCTTCTAGCAGGAAAGGGAACCCAAACAGCCCCTCCTCCTTCCTCTTGAGTTCCTTTCTCTCCCTTGGATTGTTCCTGCATTTATTCCTGCTTGGAGAAATTAAAACAGTTATTTGCTTTGCAAAGCTAAAATACAGTGCAATAGTAGTTTATTAGTATTAAGGCAATAGTTTATTATTTTTATTTTTAATTACTATGGGTACATAATAGTCATATATATTTATAGGTACATGTGATGTTTTGGTATAGGCAATACAATGTGGAATTAATCAGTCAGGGTAATTGGGATATCTATCACCTCAGGTATTTATCATTCGTTTGTGTTAGGAACATTCCAATTCCACTCTTTTAGTTGTTTTAAATTATACCCTAACTTATTGTTCATTATAGTCACTTTGTTGTGTTATCGCATGTTGCTAATTCTATGTAACTATATTTTTGTACCTGTTAACCATCCCCACTTTATCCCCACCTTTACCCTTCCCAGCCTCTGGTAACCATCATTCTACTCTCTGTCTCCACGAGATCAATGATCAATTGTTTTTGAGCTCCCACATGTGAGTAAGAACATGCAAGATTAAGATAATAGTATCTTAACTTCTGCTCTCTGCTATGTGAAAAGTATATTGTTGCTTTTCCTAAGCAGTTACTCAAATGTGAAACATTTTCCTGGAAGTTGTGGGACCATCTGATCTCAAGTTGCTGGTCAAAATTGTACTCTAGCAATTGAACCTAAAAGTCTTTTAATTTGAGGACATTCGACTTTTTAAGTGGAAAGTAAAGGGGCAATGTTGCTGGTCCGGAGGGAAGTTAAATGGATTATTCAGTGATTCTTTACCACCCCCCTTCTGAAGGGTTATTCAAATTTGCTCACAGAATACATGGATTTTTCTGTAGTGATTAGCCCACAAGCAGCCAGTTGAAAGAAATGTAGCATTCTCCTTTTCCCTCCAGTGGAAAGCTGGCCTCTGTGTATGCAAATGGCAGCACCCAGGCTGGGGGCTCACAAGAGAGCCCTGACACCAGAGCATCAACAGAGAGATAAATCCCTCCAGTACCTGCCTTTGCTGTTCATGAAGCTGCTCCAGCATTCCGTCGTGCTCATTTGCATGTTAACACTAGCAAAAAGGGTGCAAAACATGAACGTGGAACTTCTCAAAGGGAGGAGAGCTTGCGGCCAGAAGGAGGAGAAGCCCAGGACAGCTGAGCTCGGTTTTGCTTTCCAGACAATGAAAGCCTAGAAACAAAATCAACTTGCCAACCCACCTTTTCTGAAAAATAAAGAAGGAATCAAGTCATTTGCCCCCTGCTAGATTAGGCCACTTGAATTTCTTCCAGTGTTTTATTAACCTTGAATATGAACTCTTTTAAACTTGTTTGTAAAGCATATCAGTTCGAATACTCACTGTGACTAGACCATATCACTCTGTCCCTAAGAATGATATTTTTATCTTTCTCATTTGCCTTCTCATGGGCACTTGCTTATTTTCCATTCATACACACACACACACACACACACACACACACACGCACGCACGCACGCACTCTATCAAATAAATAATATAAGATATGCCGTACGTCAGTGTTCTGCATAATGACAATGAAGGTGACTTGACGTAGCTAAATTCTGTTATTTATAATGACTAATTCTAATCCACAGTGTGTGGATAGCCTTCTGGATGCTTTAAATGCCATCACTTCTATACATCATATGAATAAAGATGCAGTGAAACAATGAGAGAACATAGAATGCAATGATTTATTTGCTTCAAAGAAAAAACTGTTGGGGGGCTTTTTGGGAGAAAGGGGAAACTTCAAGAATGGTAGAGCAGAAAAGATGCTTAGTTAAATTCCGCAAAAAATAATCTGGAGGATAAAACAGAACAACAACAACAAAAAGAATGCTAAAAAGACAGTAGTTGAAGAGAAATCTGACATTTAAACCGAGGCCCCTACTGCTGCCCATAGCAACTCCTCTGACAACTGGGTTAAAAAAAAAAACGGACAAAAAATCTATTCTCTTCTTTGCTTTCAAGGATAATCCTTGCTTTTTATTTTTTTCTTCCTGGGAACCATGACAATTTTTTTTCTCTTTTGGGACCATGCAGGACTTTCTTTTATAATCGACCTAATAAATAATGGAGGGTTAATGTCCTTTAGACAACTAGCTGGGAAATTTGATCTTCCCAGAACACATTTTCACGCTTGTATACAAGCACAGTGTTATGTGATCTGGGTGCTGAGAAGCATAAGTAGGTTTAGTTGTTTTATATTTAGGATTTATGGTACTTTACAATTTGCAGGTTGAATACAGCATTAAGATGAGGAACATATTTAAAATTTTTCTGCTGAATCCAGCATGCGGTAATCATTCTCTCTAAATAAAGTTCTCATTTATTCTTCTGGCGTTCAGGTATCAGTATATCATGGCCTAGGATCAGATAAAAACAATGATGCACACTGAAGCTATGATGTTCGCCTTCTCATTTCAAACACGATTTCCAAGTCCAGACTTATTTTTCAAGAATTTTATCATAACATTAGGACTGATTCTCATTTCAAAGCTGATCCCACGTGAGCCCAAACACTGTGAGGCAGGGACAACTGGAAGAAAATGTCACTGCCCGATGGGCCTTCCTGCTGTTAATATTTTATACATAATTTGCTCAGGATTAGTTTTCTTTTTTTAAAGTGGGAAATAGGAGGAGCGATGGTCACATTTCCACTGTCTTGTTTGCAAACCCCAAGTCTGAATTTCAGGAATGCCAGTTTACACTAAAATTTTTTGTTGTTTTTGCCTTTAAGATAAAAACACTCATACTCAACAGAATTAAAATGGACTAAGAATACGGATTGTCCTTTTCTGTTTTGAAGAGAATTTTTCAGGAAGATTTAATGTCTGTAAAGATTCTTACTATTTATAATCTCCCAGAATGTTGAGATTATTTCCTGAAAAGATTAACAATCTTTTAGCAGTAAGAATGTTTATTGAGCCCTTATTCTACATCAGGGTCATTTTACATAAATTATTTCTTATCCTCTCAACAGATCTATAAGGTAATATTTTATGCTCATCTTACAGGTGAAAAAAATAAAAAGAAAAAGAAAGCTGTCCAGCCTCATAATTTGTAAGCAGCGGGGCTGGCATGCAAACCCAAGCCTATTAAATTACCACCTCATCCAACATTTCAAATCAGCACCAGAAATCCCATCTCTCTTTTTTGACTGACAAATTTAAGCAGGCTGCCAAATAGATTAAAAAGGAGGTTGCTTTGTATTTTCTTTTCATCTACTTTTTTTTTCTTTTTTGGTTGTTTTTGCCTTGGGCTTACTGATTTTTATTTCTGTCAAAGAATAAAATGGAGAGAACAATAAAATGAGAGAACAATACTGTGTCTTGACAACTTGAGCATGGCCAACAGGACTGGTTTTCATGATTATATAAACATAAATGCATTGCAGAATAAATGCTGCATTTGGAAATGGCCGTGAAAATGTGCCGCTCAGGTCGCTCGCTTGGGGATCATAGTTGAGAGACAGCCTCGGCTACTGGCTCTCTGTGGTCACCACTCTGTCCTTGCGCAGGTGACACGTCCTCTGGCTCTCTGTCAGTAACTGGGCGCCGCGGTGGTGCTGGTGAAGGAGGACGCTCCTCCCATGGTGGCTGTAGCTTGAGGAGTCCGTGTGGGCCTGGCTGAGACATCCTTGAGCTGCTCTCAAACCCTTCGTAACCCATTCTCTCCTTCCCTTCTCCTCTCGCTGATCCCAGGCTGCATGGTGCTCTGTAAGTTCTCCCTAACTATTCTGTTCCCTCCCCTTCATCCCGACAGGCTCCTCCTCTGGCAAATGTTTTCAGCATGTGCCCTTGTCTTGGCATCTGCTTCTCAGAGAACTTAAACTGACACATGCATCCTGTAGCTGAGCTGGGAGGCCACACACTTGCATTAAATGTGTTCACACCTTGCCACACTACTCTTTCTGTGCTGCCTGTGCTATCCCAGTGACTTAAAGAACCAGCAATCTTTTGTAACTAAAAATATGTCAATGAATTTGAATCCTGGTCTTCATTAGTATACCTGTCTTGAAATAATTATTCTTATAAAATCAAATTTTGCATAAAAAGGATTAAGTTTTTTTAAAGGAATACACTACAGTGTTTACTAAATCTGCATAGACTATTTATATAGGCAATGTGGCTGTGATGAGCAAGATAAAAGTTCTGTAATCGAACTCACCAGAAAACAAGGCTCTAGAATTATCTGAGCCTTCTCCTGAAGTTTTCCTCATTTGAAGTTCAGAGTCAGTATCCCTTTGGCCCAAGTACTACCTAAGTGCCTTCCCTGTTGGGAACATAATTCTAGCTGATCCAGTGAATATTCTCAGCAGTATCCTGCTAGTCCCCAGTGTAATTCTTCTGCTGAATTCCTTTTAGATTTTATCCTAAAATCTAATGATCCTGTCTACCCTCATCACTTATAGGCCGTCACTACCTTGACAGCTAGCTAATTCCTCAACCAGTATCTCTCTCCCGAAGGACTAGGATAGGAAGACATACATTGTTCCATCATGGGGAATTGGTTGGCTAAGTTGTACATCAGTCCAGAAAAGTGAGTATGTCCAGTTCTCTAGCTGTAAGTTTATAAGAGTTATGTGGACCCGTTACGGGCACTGGTTATACAACCTGATAATACCAACTCCACGACTTGATGGTTTTGTGACTTCAGGCACGTTTATAAATCCTTTGAATCCCAATTTCCATCTGCAAATATCTATTTTTAATAACATTTACTCACAGAGTTGTTAAAATGGTTGCATCATGATCTACATAAAATATTTAAGTAATTCTTAATAAATGTTAATTATTATATGTTGTAGCTCAAAATTCCTAAAAATAAACAACTGGTTTTCTCTGATTCAGATTTCTTTCTTCAAAATAACTTCAAATGGCAATATGTCTCTTATAAATAGGAAATTAAATTAAATAAACTAACTTAAAAAATGTGAATTTCCCCATGTTAGTTGTTTATTCAAGTTCTGGATTTACACCATCAAGTTTTGCTGTTTACTATTGTTTGTAAGTGTATATTTCCTATAATATGATGGTTTTTAATTAAATACAGGTTTCAACTATTTTAGTAAAAGAAGGTGAATGAGCACATTAAAAGATAGCAAACTGCCAGTCTAGAGGTTGTTCTACCTGAAAGTCAAGCTGAAGACGAAATGGTTTCTGGGATTCTTTAGCTCTTAAAATATGACATGAGCAATTTCTTATAGTCATCATACTAATAGTGGAATTTAAAATACGTGGTACGTCTCTTATTTGAAATGAGTGTAATGAGACGTGTAAGATTTGCCTCTCACTTGAATTTTTATATCCTTTTAAATGTGTCTTTTTCATATGGCATTACAATTTGCAGAGTTAAACTCCAGTGTTTTCTCACAGCAAATTGATTTTCAGTTATCTGAAAGAAACAAAACATTCTGAATTCAGGTTCTTCTTTCCCCTCTCACTCTGAGGACTCCACTTCCTTCACCTGGTACTCACTCATCTCAGTTTCTCCTCCATTTTGTTTCTTTCTCTTCTCCGTCTCCATTGTTCCCTAATCTTTGGGGTCGAAAATGAACCTGCAAGCAGTATAAAAATATTTCTTTGTTATTGTCTTTGCAAAAGATTTTCTGAGTCTTTATTTTTAATTTCATATGAACTGAAGTTGTCCTTAGGATTGTAATGAGGAAGCTAAAAGAAAGGGAATTAAACAGAAAACAGTCAGATTAATATTAATATTTTGTTTATTGTTTGTTTTTCTTTATTGTTTATTATGGAAGCATACAAACATACAGAGAGTGGAGAGAACAGTATAATGAATGTTCATGTTGTCATCACCTAACTTACTCATCAACATGAATCATTTTTGTTTCATTTATCTCTCTCTACTTTCCCTCTGTTTTTGGTCCTGAAGTTTTTTGTTTTTGTTTTTGTTTTTTTTTTGAGATAGAGTCTTGCTCTGTTGCCTGGGCTAGAGTGCTGTGGCGTCAGCCTAGCTCACAGCAACCTCAAACTCCTGGGCTCAAGCAATCCTCCTGCCTCAGCCTCCCAAGTAGCTGGGACTACAGGCATGCGCCACCACGCCCGGCTAATTTTTTCCACATATTTTTAGTTGTCCAGCTAATTTCTTTCTATTTTTAGTAGCGACGGGGTCTCACTCTTGCTCAGGCTGGTCTTGAACTCCTGACCTTGAGTGATCCTCCCGCCTCGGCCTCCCACAGTGCTAGGATTATAGGCGTGAGCCACCGAGCCCAGCCGATCCTGAAGTATTTTAAAGTGAAACCCTGACATCATATTATTTCACCCTTAAGTGCTTCAATAAAGATTTTGCAGATAAAGACTTTTGCTTCCACTGGTGATGCTACTATGAAAAGTGGAAAATGGTCAATGTAATATTCTTCCATATCTTACGATGATGTTTCAAACTAAAGACATGGTGTATTGTTTTGCTTGCTTTGTTCTCAGTATTGACATTTTTAAGGGTGTGGGACTGCTGATCACGCTAGCTGTACTGACCATTTAAAGAGAAGGCTTTTAAGGGATCTGAAATTCTGTATTGCTAAACCCCCTATAGAATAGATACTATTTTCTTGTTTTACAATTATTATAGTTGGGGTCCTAGCAAATTCAATAATGCAGGTGTGAAAGTCAGCATGTGGCAATGATTTAGTTCTTCCTTAAGGTATGAGGTCATTGGTAAGTAGGTATTTTCAAAAATCCTTCCAAAGAGTTGAATCTTAAGAGGTGAGACATACAGAGGACAGATGCTATGCCCAGAGACACGGGATTCCATTCGGAGGGTTACGCAAAGGGTTAATGTTATAATCCTAAAGGTGGGAGGGAGAGGGCTGTCCTCGAAGTCTGAACACTGTCCCAAGAAAGATGTCACTGTCATGCTTTCTCAAGGCCCGGTTAGCACAACTTACTCATTTCCAACAATTGCAGATGTGGTGACCAATTACACAGTAGAAAACACAAGTGAAGTTTTGATTTCAGTTTTCTGTCTGAGAAATTGATAGGATGTGTTAGCAGGTCAGTAAATTGACTCTTGGCCATTACGCCATTTCCCTCGCTCTGCAGCAAGAGTCTCAGTATGTATAGCCTCTGGGCTGACACATGCTAATTTCAACCACACTGACAATTCTGGCATTTCTGTGTCTGTTCAGAGTCATAGTGATTTCTTTGAGGGCCAGGGTTCTATCTTTTCTTGGTACGTTCATCTGTAGAGTCCCTGCTGAATGCAATCTTTTGCTGGCTTCTTACTTAAACTTGATATAAAGTTTGACTTTCCTACCTGTCTCTTTAAAGGATAGTGGGGTGTTTATCCTGTGGGTCCACTTTCCTATTGCTTTATGATTTATCGATCATTCATTAGTTGGTCACGAGCATTTATAGAATAGGTGTCTTTTCTTGACTATTTTACCCATTCCAAATTTTACTCAAGAGCCTTTCCCATAAACCCATTAAGATTAGGATTAGAATAAAATCTAATGGAAGAGACATTCATCTCTTTCCTTCTTTCCCCAAGGTTCTCTCTGAGGTCCTTGACTCTGTTGCTAAAATATTTCAAATTGGCCTTTGCTTAATAAACTTAATAATGAGAAGTTTTTAAAAAAAGTCTATTTCTTTATTGAAAAACTTAATTTGTTAGAAAGTCATTATTTTTGTTGTATAAAACTACCTCTCTCTTTAACTTATACACATTCATTTTTTTTTTTTCTCAATATGGAGAAACCCTTCACGTGTTGGTAGGCATTTACAGCATCCCTTTTTAAACTAAAGGTAAGTGTAATCCAAGCTAAGACTCCTTCTAGGGTTAATTATTGAAAAGGGATTTTGTGTACACAGGTACTCTCTTAGTCTCATCGATTAAGCAAAACATATATTTTTGAACATTAACAAAAGTAAAAAAGCAAAAAAATAAGGAGGGGAGAGAGAGAGAATTTAATTTGCATTCTTCTGTATGTATCTTTGTGTAATGCTACCTGAATATAATTATAATTAAAGATAGATCCAGTATAAATATTCATATACAAAATATGTTTAAAAGTCCTTAAAAAGTTGAAACATAAAAGTAGATTTAAAATGCCAAGAAGTAAAAAAAAAACAAAAATTTCGAGACTGCTGGCTTTGTGTAAAAGTTTATTTTCAAAAGATAAAAAAATTGTACTTTATACAAATCACACATCTACAGTTTTGGTTTAGTTTCTGAGATTTCAGAAATTTTTATTTTAATATCTTCGTTTTTCTATTTTCTTATCATGCCTTCTACAGGGATTGAAACAGTGATGTTTGACATGTTTTCTGATTGATTAGTGGTAGATCATTGTCTAGAAACCAAAAAACAGGTTATATTTAGCAAATCATGACTGCATTGCAGATTGATTCCTAATTTAGAATTAGCCATCTTTATTTTCAAGGGGAAAAGCTAGACTTAATGATAAAAGAGTTCTAAATCTTTAACAAATAGAAACAATCTTCAATATTCAAAACATGTTTTGAAAGATTTTTATATTTACAATTTTAAAGGGTATAGTTGAAGAAAAGATTTAATGAAACCTAGGCTCTTCTTTTTTTCCCCCTTTCTTCCTCTTAATTTTTGTTTTAACTAAAGAGGCAATCTTAAGTCACTTTGTAAAATCAAGCTGCAATTCAAAGGACCAAGAACATTACAATACTTTAAAAATAATGTTAACTCAATCTATCCTTTCTTTTTAACTTCTGATGCAATCGGGAAATGATTTAATGTGTTCCTGTCATTAATAATATAACAGGCTGTAACTAGAATGTACTGAACAACAACCAATTCATCTTGTTTTCTTTCAAAACAGGAAAGAGAATGAAAAATAGAGCTCTCCAACTTGCTTAGTAAAATAACCGTCCTTCCAAACTAGCAGCTTCAATTAATTCAGTACATTGGCACTGTGGAACCGTGGTGACATTTAGTAGCTCATTATCTTTCTTGCGAAAAAGAAGAAAAAATGGTGAGGTTCCTTTCACTTGGCCAACAAGACATTTTTCAATGTAAATTCTCCGTCATACAAACACATGTCTTTAATCTTCATCTACTTTTGCACACTTGTGTTGCTTATTCATATCCATCATTTATAACATTTTTTTGAAACTTGGCAGATATTTGCTTTCAAGACAAGATTTATCAAATTTGTAAACTTGACACTCCATCCTCTGTTAAGGTAAAACCTAGGAGGAAAGATAATTCATACTGGGTCAGAGCAATTCCTAATCTCTAATTCGTTAACAAGATGTGGTGACCAATGGTCCATTCTTACTTTGTCTCCAGGCAGAGTTATAAAGTGGCATAAGATAGATTCAGTGACCATCATGAAAATTTTTCCACCTTAAGGGAGACTGTTCCTTTTTCATTACACCACATGATAGAGAGTGTTTAATAATATTTCATAGAGTAAGAAAATATCTTTGTCAAACAAGTGACGAAAGTGGTTTTTACATATATTTGTTTTATGAAGAAACTGGGGCCGAGAAATACAAGAAGAGTAAAAGAATTCATCTTTAGAGCTCATTCTTTAAAAACATCAGTTATGGTTTCTAGTGATGTGTGCAATTATTTCTCAGATAAAGTGTGTTTTCTGTCATAAAGACAGGAATTGATTAAATAGCTCTATTTAACAATGATTGTCTTAAGTTATTTTTTGGCAAACTGGAGCTATGAATAATTTGTTAAATTCTTCGGTAGATTACAACATGATAACTCATTAACGAATAAATAATGACCCACATATCACTCACACATACACACATATATCTTCAAGGAAATACTAAGAATAATGTGTTTTTCAAACTCTTCATTTTATAGATTCAACTCATACACAACTGGGAAAACTTTAACTAATGTTACCACATCTCACAAATAACTTCCAAAAAATGCAGATGTTCTAGTTTTATATCTAGGGAGAATCTTCCTCCATGGAGTTCTCTTAAAGATATTTCAGTAGCTGACTCCATGTGTTTTCTTAAAAATATGTCAGCTTTATTGCAGCACAGTAAAAATACTTTTAAATGTATTTGCAGATGTGACAGCAATGGGAGAGGTTTTCAGAGACTTTTCTTTCACTGCTGAGTAGGAAAGGATGGTCTTGGAATTTCACAGTTTTAAATGTTAATGTTTAAAACTAGATCAATTATGAATTTATGTTAAATGAAGCAAGATAAATGAAATAGAAAAATTCCTTGATGATGTTAATTAAGTACGTATATTGTATCACTTTGTTTCAACTCCACTCTTCTTTACTTTCCAAGAGATTTCGAGGGAATTTCTTCTCTTTTTCATAACTCATTCTAGTAACTTATGAATTCTCTGCTAATATTTAAATGGAGTATGCTTATTCTGGATACTGAACTTAAAAAATGATATTTCAATATATTGTGCTGAGTCAAATGGATGTCCATCTGATTAAAAAGTCTCCACTCTAAGCCTTCATTTCATTTGTACCTTTTCAGCTAAGGTGACTCTTTCCCTAAAAATGAAATTTTGTACCAGCTGTTGAAAATATAACATGTTCTTCATGATATTTTCTAATACTTTAAACTATTAATGTCCTGGTATCCATCTATTATATGCATCTTTAAATATGTCTCTGATTATATTCTTGTAAATTTCTAGAATTCGAATTGCTAGGTTAATAGTATGCAAATACATGGCTAAAATTCCTCTTCAGAAAAGTCAAATCCATTTCCATTGCCAGTAGCAGAGGTGGAGTGTACCTGTCTGCTCACACTCTGATTAACACTAGTTAATATTTATCTAAACATTTTATACCTGGTATATTAGAAACAATATTTAGTTATTTTAGCATACATGTTTTTCACTTACATTAGTAAATTGCTTGTTTATGGTATTTTCTCATTTTTTTCTTGAACATCTATTTTTTATTGATTTGGAATTTGTATACAAACACACACACAATTTTCAATTACTTTTTAGATGGTGTTATATCCTATAGATGTTTTAAATTGTATATATTATTAAGACTATAGGACATTTAGAGGTCTTGATAATCACCCCCAAATTTACCTTTAGGACCTGAAAAATTGCATGCAAATCAAGCTGCAGAAACTGATATATCTCTATAGATTCCTCATGAAACATTCAAACTATATCTATTTATAACTATAAGGTACACGAAAGTGAAGAGAATCACTGCACTAATTTTAAGTAAACTTTTATTGAAGAATAATTACATATAGGTGTATGCACAAATCATTACGGGTACAAATCCATGAATTTTCCTTAAATAAACTATCATGTAGATTAAGAAAAAGCATATTTCACACTTTTAGAACCTCAGAAGCCCCTTTTGTGCCCCTGCCCATCGCTCTCCCAACAAGGTGTAACCACTCTGTGACTTATAATACCGGAGACTGGTTTTCCTGTTTTTGAGCTTTATACAAATGAAACCAAACAGTGTGTAATCTTTTGTGTCAAGTTCCCTTCATTTTACATTATGTTTATAAGATTCATCTTGTTCATTCATTGTTGTGTAGAGTTGCAGTTCTTTTATTTTTATTGCTATAAAGCATTCCTGTGGGTTACTATAACACATTTATATATCCACTATGCAGATTAGAGATAATCGGTATGTTCTAGTCCAGGGTTTGTGAACAGAACTTTCAGGAGCATTGTCGTACATGTTTTGTGATGAAAATATGCATGCATTTGAGTTTTATATATACTTATGAGTTCAACTGCTGAGTCATAGCAACCATGTGTCTGTTTGGCACTAGTAGATAGTGCCAAATAGCTTTCCAAAAATGTTGTACCAGTTTACAATCCCCGAAGCAGCATATGAGAGATCCAGTTTCTTCACATCTTTGAAATCACTTACTTCGTGTATTCATTTGCATTTGTTGCATAACAAATTACTGCAAATTTAGTGGCTTAAAACAACATATGTTTATTATTTTACAGTTTCTGTAGGTCAGAAGCTGAATTCTTTGCTTTGGGACTCACAGGTGGAATTTAAGGCCGTGTTTTCTTCTAGAGTACTGATCAGGAATGGATCCTCTTCCAAACTCCTCACATTTCCGACAGAAGGAATTTCTTTATAGCTGTAGAATTCGTGAGAGCTTGTTTCTTCAAAGCCATCAATGGAAAGTTTCTGCTGGCTCTTCCAGACCCTTTTTTAAAGGGCTTATCTGATAAGGTCAGATCCACCCAGAATGATCTTTTCTGATTAACTTAAAGTAAACCGATTGGAGGCCTTAATTACATCTGCACAGTCCATTCACTTTTGCCACATTGTATCAGTGAGAAGCAAGTTGCAGATCTTCCCCATACTCAAGGGCTGGGTGTTACACAAGGACGTGGATACAGAGGTGTTGGAATCGTGGATCTTAGAATTCTAACTTTGACACTTGGTGTTGCTTGTTTTTAAGTTTAGCCATTTTGGTGTCATTGCATTTTGGTGTTAATTTCCATTTCCCTGATGACATGAAATTGAGCAAATTTTCATTTGTTATTGTCCAGTGAGATATCTATCCTCTTTTGTTAAATGTCTGTTAAGGTCTTTTGCCCATTCATCTATAGGGTTGACTTCCTCTATTACTTAGTGATTTATAGGAGCTCTTCACTGTCTCAGTGGCTTCTTTTACTGGATAAAAATGCTTACTTTTAATATAATCTACCTTATCATTTTTTTCTTTATGGTTACTGTGTTTTTGTAGCCTATTTAATAAAATCTTTGCCTAACCCAAAGTCATGAATATGGTCTTCTATATTTTCTTCCAAAGTTTTGCCCTTTATTTTCCATACTTTAATATTAATCCACCTGGAATTGATTTTGGAAAATGGCATTAAGAGTTATTTTTATTATGTGGATATCCTTTTATGTGTACACAGAATCAATAAATGGCCCCAGAGGAACAGGGGTTGTGATTCATAAACTCACTGTTCTAAGTTTTTCTGCCTTCTGATACCTAAGCTTCTCTAGTCCTCAAACACTTTGCAGCTGTCCTATACCTTTAAACAGATAAGTTTTGAATTTTATTTTGCTTTTGTAATTGTTCTAAGTGGGAGCCTTATATGTAACAGATTAATCCATCCTATTTTGAAGCAGAAATCTACAAATTTTTAAATATAAGTAATTACTATTAGACTTCAAACTGACCTCTCAGTCATAAAGATCATATTTGTATTAGTAATAAGAAAATACAATAAACTCAGCAATCAAAAATTGTTTGGAATGATCCAAAGCATTTCTGCAAAACTGACATGATAATGTAGAGAGTTGGAGATTAAAATAAGAAGAAAGCAAAACATTAGGCCTCCTTACTTGGTGGTCTGAAGAATAGTTTATAATATGCTCCTGTATTAGTTACCCGTTGCTACATAACAAATTACCACAAATTTAGCAGCTTAAAACGACATGTATTCATTCTCTCACAGCTCGGGAGCCCAGGCGTGGTTTCACTGGGTTTTCTCCTCCTGGGTCTGCAGTGAGGGTACAGACGGCACCACGTTCTCATCTGCAGGCTGGACTGGGGAGAATCTGCTTCCAAGCTCTTTCATGTTGTAGCAGAATTCATTTCCATGTGGCTGTCTGACTGAGGGCCCTGGCTTTCTGCTGGCTGTTGGCTGCAATTAGCCCTCAGGTCTAACAGGCCACTTACAGTTACTTGCCACTGGGCCTCTCATTTGGCAGTTCACACAGGAGTGTTTGCTTCTTCATGGACAGCAGGACAGACTCCAGCTGGCTAAGGCAGAGTCCTATATAACAAAACATCATCATGGGAATGAATCTCATCAACTTTGCCGTATTCAATTGGCTAGAAGCAAATCACAAGTCCTCCCAGCCTTGAATATACAGGGTGTGACATGAGGAGTAGAGATCATAGGGCCATCCCAGAATTCTGATGATCACAGCTCCATACAGCATAAACACTGCATTAACTTTACTGAAGTTTACAATTAAATGACATTTCTGCATATAACAACTTTGAGTGGTATGTGTGCATCTAGTTTTAGCGCAAGCATACCTCAAAAGTATTGCGGGTTTGGTGGCACACCACAGTAAAGCGAACATCACCATAAAGACAGTCACATGAATTCTTGGTTTCCCAGTGCATGTAAAAGTTATGTTTACACCACACTGTAGACTAATAAGTGTGCAATAACATTATGTCTAAAAAAAGTACATACCTAAATTAGAAGATACATTATTGCTAAACAATGCTGACAGTCACATGGGCCTGCAGGGAATCGTACTCTTGCTGGTGGAGGGTCTTGCCTCAGTGGGGATGGTGCTGACTGATCAGGGTGGCGGTTGCTGAAAGCTGGTGACTGTGGCAATTTCATAAAATAAGACGAGAATGAAGTGTGAATCTTCGTTTCATAAAAGATTTCTCTACAACATGTGACGCTGTTTGAGAGCATTCTACCCACAGTAGAATAACTTTCAAAATTGAAATCAATCCTCCCAAATCCTGATACTGCTTTAGCAACTAAGTTTACGTAGGGTTCTAAATACTTTGTTCTCATTTCAACAATGTTCCCAGCATCTTCCAGTAGATTACAACTCAAAACACCACATTCTTTGCTCATTCAGAACAAGCAATTCTTCATCTGGTCAAGTGTTGTCATGAGATTGCAGCAGTTCAGTCACGTCTTCAGGCTCCACTTCTGATTCTAGTTCTCTTGCCGTTTCCACCACATCTGCAGTGACTGAAGTCTTGAACCTCTCAAAGTCATCCATGAGGGTTGGCATCAACTTCTTCCAAACTCCTGTTAATGTTGATATTTTCACCTCCTCCCGTGAATCACTAATGTTCTTAATGACATCTAGAATGGTGAATACTTTCCAGAAGGGTTTCAATTGACCTTGCCCAGATTCGTCAGAGGAATCCCTTTATAAAATATATTTGTTAAATTCTCAGAGTTGACAGTCAGAATTACTCCTTGTTCCATGGGCTGCAGAATGGATTATTGTGTTAGCAGGCATGAAAACATTAATCTCCTTGTACCATCTCCATCAGAGCTCTTGGGTGACCCAGTGCATTTTCAATGAGTAGTAATATTTTGAAAGGAATCTTTTTTTTTTGAGCAGTGGGTCTCAAGAATGAGCTTAAAATATTCAGTAAACTGTGCTATAAACAGATGTGCTGTCATCCAGGTTTTACTGATAGAGCACAAGCAGAGGAGATTTAGCATAATTCTTAAGGGCCCTAGGATTTTCGAAATGGTAAATGAGCACTGGCTTCAACTTACAGTCACCAGCTGCATTAGGCACTAACAAGAGAGTCAGGCTGTCTTTTGAAGCTTTGAAGCCAGGCGTTGACTTCTTTTCTCTGGCAATGAAAGTCCCTGATGGCATCTTCTTCCAATACAAGTTTGTTTCATCTACATTGAAAATCTGTTGATTTGTTCTTTAGTATATCCACCTTCTTCAGTGATCTTAGCTAGATCTAGATAACTTACTGCAGCTTCTACATCAACACTTGCTGCTTTGTCTTGTACTTTTAAGTTACGGAGACGTCTTCTTTCCTTAAATCTCATGAACCAACCTCTCCGAACTTCCACCTTTTCTTGTGCTGCTTCCTCACCTCTCTCAGCCCTCATAGAATTGAAGACAGTTAGGGCCTTGATCTGGATTAGGCTTTGGCTTAAGGGAATGTTGTGGCTTTTTTGATTTTCTCTCCAGACCACCCAAACTTTCTCCATATCAGCAATAAGGCTGTTTTGCTTTCTTATCATTCACGTATTCACTGGAATAGCACTTTTAATTTCCTTCAAGACCTTTTCTTATGCAGTCACAGCTTGGCTAACTGTCACAAGAGGCCTAGCTTTCAGCCTCTCTCAGCTTTTGACATGCCTTCCTCACTAAGCTTGATGATTTGTAGGTTTAGGTTTAGAGTGAGAGATGTTTGACTCTCCCGTTCACTTGAATACTTATAGGCCATTGTACGGTCACTAACTAGTGTAATTTCAACATGGTTTTGTCTTGGGGAATAGGGAGGCCTGAGCAGAGGGAGAGAGGTGGGAACGGCTGGTTGGTGGAGCAACGAGAACACATGACATTTATCGATGAAGTTCACCATCTCATGTAGGCACGATGCCTGGTCCCCAAAATAATTACAACAGCAATACTGGAGATCATTGACCACAGATCACCATAACAGATATAATAATAATGGAAAAGTTTGAAATTACCAAAATATGACACAGAGACTCGAAGTGAGCTATTGGGAAAAAGGCACTGATAGACTTGCTTGACACAGGGTTGCCACAAATTTCAACCCTATGTCAAGCAGATTTCTTTCGATTTGCAGGAATCTTAGTATCTGTGAAGTACATTAAAGGGAAGCTCAACAAAAGGAGATATGTTTGTATTTCCTTTCTCTTCTCAGTGCTTTGTTGCTCTCATCAGTGCGTTGAGTCACTGCTCACTTGGCCCTTGTGCAAGACAGAATGCTTTTCCAAAAAGATTTTTGCAATTTGGCTTTGCATTTTTGCATTTGCATTTGGTAGATATTGTTATTGTCCTCCCCAGTTCCCTTCGCTCAGCCAGGGCACTCATCCCTTTGGCCCCGTGAGAGCTCATGTGCCCCGAGATTACATCACTGCTGCCTTCACTCACCTTTGGGGGCAGTGGCAGTGACTAAATAACATGAGGGTACAAACGACTAGTCCCCTCTCTCAAAGGTCGTGCAACTTGGTGTCATTTGTGCTCCAGCGTGCCTGGTGAGATGAGGCTGAAGGGAGGCTCCAGCCAAGAACACAGCCCCGCTCAGCTTCCCTCCCTTTCTTACCCTGCATCACACACTCCACTTCTGAAATACTCTCCAAAAATCACTCGAATAAGAATTTTCATCTCAGGCTCTGCTTTTAGGCAATCCTTCTTAATGCAGCGTCTTAGATTTTTTATCTTTAGACATGAAGGTCTCTAGGTATTTACATGTCAAAATTGTTTGAGTACTACCTATTCTCTCAAGAACTCTTTTTGACTTTACAGGAATTTAAAATGCTTGTTTCATAAAATGTTGGTGATGAACATATGTACTAAGCAAGAAGGAAAATCCTAGGAATTGTGCTTGTCTTGCAGAGAGAAGCTTTGCCAAGATTTTACTAGTGCTACATAGGCAGTCATGGAAGTCTGGCTTTTGGATACTTAGAGAGACTCACTTAGAAACCTCCTGACTTTTCCTCAGCTAGTTGTTGCAGCTTGAATGCAAAGAAATTATATGATTATCTTGAAAAACCTAATAAAATTAAATATCCCAGGGCCATTAAATACAGACACATCCTTAAAAAAGGACATCGCAATTCTATTTACTGGTTTTTCACAAACTAGCATATAGATATTTCTTCAAAAATTGCATTTTCCTTTTTTTTCATTTACTGGAAAACATCTACACATAGTTATATGTATACTTAATGAAAACACAGTTAATTTTTTAGTAACTCATTTTCAGAGTGCTATTTGATCCTTTTAAAGGTTTTTGTTCAATTCAGCTGCCACATTAACTCACTCCAGCTCTTTCCTGGTCAATATTCATGGTATCCATAACCCCCGCAGCGTCACTGCCGACCTGTCACAACAGCCAGAGCGTGAGCAGCCAGTGCCCCTGTTCTGCTGAAAAACAGCTGAATATCTGTCCTAGCCATTAATGTGTATATGTTAATTTATTTTTCCACTCAAATGTAATCTTACTTTAAAATCATTAGGGGACATTCTATTTAAGATAATGCTAAAGAAAGTTTCTCGTTGAGACAGACAGTTCATTTTTCAAAAAAGAAAATAGTAAAATTAATTCTTTATATAAATCCCAATTTTACTGTATCAGGTTTGCTTAAAGCAATGAAACATTGTGTTAATTAATGCACATATGTAAGAAAAGTAATGGACCAGAAGATGAAATTTAAACCATACTTATGATCTTGAGACTGTCTCAATTTCCCTTTACTTGCCAATATGGGAATCTCCAGGATGAGTCCATATAAATAATTTAGACTTGGAAACAATATTCAAGTTCAAATTATATATTTTGTAGATCTTACCATGATGCATTCTCTGCCTCCATCAATGGGCACACCAACCACGTGGTCACCCAAGCCTGACACGTGGAAATCAGTTTCCCTCCATGTTCACTGTCTCCGTCTCCTTTACCTTATACCATACTATCAGTCACTAAGTTCTGCTGATTCTAATAGCTAAACATTTCTGTGTCCTTTTGTTTATCTGTCTAAAATATAAATTTGACTATGCTATTCACTTGCTTAAGACATGAAGAGCTCCATTTTATTCCAGATTTATTATAGTTTAGAATCTTTGTGTGACATACAAGATCCTTCTCAGTCTGGTCTCTGCCTCTCACCCATGTTCACGCTGTGTTCCAGGTTCATGGCCTTTTGTTTGTAAGGCAGGTCATGCTTTCTGATTCCTCTGCGCTTTAGCACATTCCGTTACCTGTGGCTGCAATTTCTTTCTTCTATTCCTTTACCAAGTGAGGCACAGTTTATCCATCGTGACACCACTTAAAGGTTAACTCCTGAGTGAGTTCTTCTCTGTCATCTCTGGGCAGAGTTAGGGGCTTCTTTCTGTTCTCTTTGCACATTTTGAATGCATCTCAGGGTTACAAGTTCCTTTAGGACCTGGTCCGTGTTTTCTTTATCTTTATATTACAAGCATCCAGCCTAGCAAATAGCTTGTCACATAACACTCAATAAATCATGGTTTTTTGAATAAGTGAACGATTATGTTTATAGTCTACTATTCTGTTCCTCTTACTCTAATTTCTTCACACTTCAAGAAATGGATAGACTTCTCCGTCACCTTTAATCTACTATAGGTCCTTACAATATCATATCCCACAAGTATTAAATAATTGACAAATGAAATAAATGAATAATTTAATAAATGTGATTCTAGAACCCAGTAAGAAAAAGAAGTTTGTTAGGTTTCTTTTTTTTTGTAACTATTTCTATTATCTTTTTCCTTCTGGATTTAATAAGTTTTAAGAATGTTATACAATTTTTGCAAAATCATGTTTTACTGATTTAATTACTATTTCATTTGAATTTTTGGCTACAGACCTCAAGCAAATATATTATTACAATGTCAAAATCTGTACCTACTCAGCCCTACTCTTTTATAACTTTTACATCTTTAAGAGTAATAGTTTTAAAGTTGAGATATAACAATTATTTTAGACTTCATTTTTAAGAGCAGTTTTATGTTCACAGTAAAATTGAGAGATACAGAAATTTCCCATATACTCCATGGTCCCACATAGGCATAGCTCCTTCACTTATCATCGTCCCCATTAAAGTGGTACATTTGAGGCTAAAACATTCTGCACCTCGACTTGACATAATCATAAGTATCAGCACAAGAAATATTGTAATATTTATTTTGATTTAGATAAATGTCCTCTAAATAGGCAAATTACCCCAATACTACCAAAGACTGCTAAATAAAAGCATTCAGTAATACCCCCTAAAAAAAGATAAAGAAGAAAATATGATAATTCATGTTCAAAAGATCCTCTGCTGAAGACAATGTCATGACAATATTTGGTGTTTCCTTCCATATTTTAACATTTTGTTTGCAATACTGTCTAATAGCCACCATGGTGGATTCAAAGATAAGAGTTTAATCCCTGATTTCCAAGTGTTATCAGTGTATTAGGAAAATCTGGGTAGGATAGTAACTACAATGAAAGGCTGTGTGGTGTAAAAGTATTAGAAGAGAAATCAAGGACAATGGGCAGTGAGAGGAAAGAAATCAATTTGGGTTGCAGAAAATCATGGAGACAATGAAATTTGATCATATCTTAAAAAATGAATAGGATTTCAACATTTGGAAAGGAACAGGTTTTCATGGGTGAAGGTGCATTGTGACTGCACAGAGGAGAGAAATAATTTCCGCTAATATATGAGGGTTCTCTGTCTCCATTGCCCCCCAAACCACTACCCAGATTAGCTCTGTTTTTTGTTCCAGACCAAGTGCTGGACAACATCAGAGAAAGAAAAGTTCTTACCATCATGTAACTTTGTTTCCACGAAGAAGCTGCCTGGTAAGAAGCTGAGAAACAGTGGACAGTGGAGAGAGAGAAAGTCTTGCTTCACAAACAAAAGCAGGAGGAGTTGTTGGGGATTCTCTAAATAAGAAACCGCAAAGCAACGGTGAATATAAGAGAACTGGGCGTTAGTGGAAGAAGTTGAGATGAATTTCTACTGGATTCCCTTTAATGTTACTAAAAACATGTAGCTGAGTGGATTTCCATTGAGACCTAATTTGGACTGCTGAGTTTCCATAGAAATGACTCTGTCCAGAGTCTTTTGCGTGAGGGCCTGGCTTTTACTAGGTTTATTAACATGGCCCTTATTATCATAGACCTGTAGAGGCACTTGGTATGTCTTAGCTGATGACAGATGGTTAAATTTCATTGGGATGATAAGATTATGAAAATGAAGAGTGAACATATGGCTGGAAAAATAGCACGTGTTCATGTGCGTGTTTGGGGCTGGGGCTGGCCAGCAGGTGATTGCCTTGAGGGCCATGTTCCTGAGACTGGGTAACAAAAGGCAATAAAAAGGCATGGCAGAGCTTTGTTCAGATAGTGTGGTGGCCGTTGTCATGTCTAGAGAACATTCATCTGGCAGTTATGTGCACACGGGGTGAAGGAAGGACATCGAAGGTGGGAAAGTTAATTATTCTTCAAGAGGCTGTTGAGATATTCTAGTCTTTTTCAGTGTGCATCCCTCTCATTAAAAATTTGGACACACACTACCATATATGTTTGCATATTTATAAATTATACACATATTAATATCTGATAGACATTATAAAATATTAACAAAAATAGAAATACAGGGGCCCTAGTGTATTGCAGTGTTATCCTTTTTAGTACAATATATTCAGACTATTTTGAAAACTACTGACAGAGAGAAGAGGACAAGCATCCTTGCTACAGTTGAGGAGATGGAAATGGCCAGGGCTGGGGACAATTGTAAACATTTTAATATTTGACCAACTAGATTTGGGCATAAAGATGAGAAAGGTGGAATAATGGCTCTCACATTTCAGACTTGTTAAACAGGTATAGTAGTTTAAGTAATAGAAACATGTTGTTTGGCTTAAGAAGATTGTTTTGAGGGAAATACAGTAAAGTTGGTCCTGACAGCATTAATTAGATAGCTGGTGAATAATAAGACAGAGCAATCTGGCAGAAAATTAGAATTTCAGCATTGGAAACTAAGAGGGAGACTACAGTTGGAGATTCAAATTGTAAGTCCTTACAATAGATATAATAAATAAAACTAAGTAAAGACTTTAAATGAAGAAAAAATAACTGAGGGAAGAGGACAAATTTGTGGAGACTGTTTCCACTTGTGGAAGAGGTTTAGGTTTAGGGTAATAGGTAAGGGGGGAAGAAATGGTGTAAAGAAATAAGGAAAAAGACATACTTCAAGGGACGAAGTCCCTTTGTCTTTAATAAGGGCCAGCGTGTTCAATAATATCAATGGCTCTGAGGAAACCTATAGACAGGAAACTAAGAGAAGTCTATTCAATTAGTGATTAAAAGGCAGCTTCTCTAGTGAGATTAATCTCTTGTACATCGTGGAGAATAGACATGTCAAATATCTGAAGATGGTACTGATTTCATGTCCTGAAAAGAAAAAATTATTCTATTACATGTAGACTTGGAAAAGACACATTTCTAGGAAATATTTTTTAAAGTTAATATTTTAATTTTAAATTAATATTTTTAAATGTCATCTTAAATTATAAGACAATTAGTTAAACCTTGAGAAAATTTAAGTAAAAGCTTAAGCCATAGACATGTCATTCTAACATAACTTTTTCTTTTCATTGTTCTCTTATTGATATATACATTTTGTATTAATTTAGCAATTCAGTTAAAATAATACAAAATGTATTTATGAATGTACTTATTATTTTGCTTGATTTTGCATGTTTTGTTAATCTCCCATTATTTTAATGGCTATATGATAGTTTATCTAGAGACGTACTACAATTCCTTCTGGATCTTGAGGTGATTTTGTATGCATGAGAGTGAAGGACCATCATTCGAGAGGTACTGTGAGGTGGAAATATTAATTTTGCTTATTGTCTTTGGATACATTGAGATTTAGTTTCTACCTCAAGCTTGTAGTATTCGTTTTCTCTAATGGGAATTATTTATTTTCTGTTTGCATTGGATGAAATAACATTTTTCCCTGAAGTCCATGATTTATTTCTACACTTGATTGAAATACTGCATTTAGAATTTTATGATCACATACTGACATTTTGTTTAAAAACAAGATGGATGTCAAAAACAAAGTTTTGGATGCAGCATTTAAAGATGTTGTTTCTTAATCTACCTCTGTGTGTTTGCACATGTGGAAAATTACTTCATGTTAGTGTTTCTGGAGCTGTTTGATTTTGAGATGGACATCAAAATAATGTGCCTAGAAACAAAATTTTATGAACTCTTAAAACTGTCATAGAATTTCTAAGAACATTCACTTTTTCTGACATAGACATCAGTCATTTGAGAATCTCATACCAATAAAGATCAACAAAGGAGAGATTCTCCACCAAAGTACTGACAAATCTCCATTCAAGATACTGGTAAAAGTATAAAAATATTTTTACACTAAGATTTTTAGTTTGTGTTAATTTTGATTGATATAACATATACCAAATTGACCACACTGATGGAGGAAATCACCAGACTACTCATAAACAATATAGATTTTTTTTAGATGACATAAAAATTACTGTCATCCCTGGGTGTACGTAGGAGGTTGGTTTCAGGACCCAGCGTACACCAAAATCCTCAAGTCCCCAGGTTTCTTATATCGCAGACACTGGTTTTTTTTTTTTTTTTTTAGAGATGGGATCTATCAGCATTTAGTAAAAAAAAAATCTGTGTATAAGTGGAACCACACAGTTCAAACCCGTGTTGTTCAAGGACTAACTGTACTTTACTCTCAGGAAACTGACAAAAATTTTCTTTCTTATAGCTCAAGCCCATTTCCTCTTGTTTCATCTTCAGGCGGTAACTTTCCCAGTTTGTTGATGTGTGTTAAATGTAGCAGAACTATTACATTCACTCTAGTAGAAAGTAGATCACATCTACAACTTCTCTTCGATCCATCAACTCTGTCCCTTTGTTAGGCAGAATAAAGAGTCAGATAGTATGGCATTCGTTGATTAAGCATTGTGAGTTTTTATGTGTGCATAAACAATTTAAAAAAATAGATGTCACATAAGGCAATACAACTACTGTTTTTGCCTTTAAAGAACTTACAAGTTGATTTGGAGATAAGATATCTTGACATACTGCACAATCACGTACAAACCATTTAAATGCTTGAGGTAGTAAGTAGGACAGGGTGGTTTGGAGATGAAAGGTGGCTTTGCAGAGGTAAGTGCGGTGCTAGTTCTGAAAAGGGTGTTATGTGTACGTAAACAGGTAGGAAACAGAGCAGAGGGCGAGAGTGAAAAAGGAAGAGAGTGGGGTGATGTCCTGGCAGTGAGCATTGTTACACAGCTACCGTGTTCCAGACGCTGTGCTCTGTGAGTTTCCCCATTTAAGCATGGGGCCAGTAGGATGTTAATGTGTCTTTATTTGATAAGTCATGCTGATTTTTTCCCCAGTCACAGAGTATTATTTTTTTTTTCCAAATAGCTTACAGATTGAATTTTCTTCTGTTGTTTTTTAGCACACACAAGTAGGATTACATGTTTAAAACTCATCATTTGTTAACTCTTTGGCTCCCCTTTGGAATTCAGGATTCTCTATAACTTAACAGAGATTCCTTAAAAAGTGTTAATGCTTTCCTCCAATAATTATATAAACATACTTTCATATAAATAAGTTTTGTAAGGTAATTATGTCTTTGCATTACAATTTTTAGCTTGTATTAATTTTGATTGAAACATGTATCAAATGGACCATGCTGATAGAAGAAATCACCAAACTACTCATACATGTATAGTTTTTTTAGATCACATTAATAATGATATTAATAACATTCCCCATTTCAGGGATGAGCAAATGGAGACACAGGGAAGACCTTTTCTAATTTATGCAGTGAAGCAGTGGAAAGGCCTATAATAATATTTAATTTTAGATTCCAAAAATTCTACTTAAAAAAAATTTAAAGAGTTTTTAGATCCATAGTTGCTGTATCATATTGTATATTTTCAGGGGCAAAGGATTCTTGACTGTTTGTTAGTATTATGCTTCGTGAGCCTTAGGAAGTATGTTGAATGCAAGGTCAGTTAGCAATGTGACTCCCTAACTCCCTCACAATGTCCCTGATGGTCGAAGAACCTGAGCGAAGGAGGACAGACGGCAGGTGCTATTGAGGTACTGAGACCAGTTAGTCCATTTTAAATGGACAGCTGAGTCGTGTAAAAAAGAAAACCAGGTTTTTTTTTTTTTTTGGTTCTCTGTTTTTAGTAGCAGGTGATATTAAAAAGGGGTAAAGAGAACAAAAGGAATTATATGACAGTTAAAGAAAGCAAGATTGGGCAGAATTTCAAGAAGTTTCCTGAAAAACTAGATGCTATTGTTCATTTTGCAGGCCGAAGGCAAAATGAGGTAATGGTGGAGATTATCTTTGAATGTTCTTGCATTAATTTCACTGAACATGGTGTTCCATGCTAGAATTTCTTTTTGTTATTTTACAGCTAAGGGAGAAAACACTTCTCTTCCTATATCTCAATGTAATGTCTCTGCCATTGGTTCAAATCTATCTCTATAATCTACCTCTATAGTTTGCAAAATATCTTGCATGGTAAGTTGACAGTCAAGTGTTCAATAATGAGTGATCTATCCTGGGAATCTGTATACTTAGGTTTCGTTTTGCTTACTTTATATAGTTTTCACTTGGTCATTTAGACAAGCCTCATCTAAATATTGCTATTTGTTTTAGAAGTCTTTCCTCTTCAGTCGGTAGTAAGTTAGTTTCAAAATAGCTTTCAAAAAATAAACCTTCATTTCAATTCTAAACTTTAAGTTGCCATTTCAGTGACTTTTCTATTTGTAATGCTCTCTGCCATTATTCCCAAGAAAATCTCAAGAATTTTGTTTTCTTGATATGTCAAAATAATAATTTTGAAAAACAATTTGAGAGTTTATACAGAAAATTTATAAGTTTTGGTAACAGAAAAATTTTCAAAGCTCCTGGAAGGATTTCTATTTACATACTTTCCAGATAGTAAAATAGTAACTCCTTGATATTTTAATAAAGAAAATTCTTGAGAATCAAACGTTGATCTACCTTTTTTTTTTCTTTTACTTGCACTCGGATGAGAGCATTTATTTAAAAATTTCTCTGACTATTCAGGTGTCAGTTGTGTCCTGTATAATCTCGTGTACGTGCTTAAATAAAAAACCTATTTCCTTATTTCCTTATTTTTTTGGAACCTATTTATTTTTACTTTTGAGGCCCCTAAAAACTATAGATAAATCTTTTTCTATTTAACTCATATTTCTTATCCAAAATGTTAACATATTAAAATGCAAACTATCTCACTAAAACCTTTTTATCTTTTCCTTATAGTTAATATTTATTATGAAATTTATAGAACTGAGATAGGGCTAATGTAATGACTCTTTTATTAATACAACACTCGTGGATAAAAGGTATTTAAATATAATGTGTTATGCTACTGAAATCTTAATCAATCATGACAACACAAAGTCTAGTGACTTGTTTCTTGACTATCCAATACTTCTTTGTTGATATTTGACTATTCTAGTACCTTTCCACATGAACATACTCCCATTTTGATATCTGCTGTTAAATGTCTAATTAGGCTATAGTTCTTGTGGTTTTTATCATATCTGATTTCCTGGCTGATTTCTTCATTTTCTTGACACAGTAGGTGCTGCATTCAGCTATTTTACTTTTCTCTGTAACTTCCTTGTGGGTCCTTGGAGACAAGGGTGGTAAAGAATATTTCTCACCTTTGAGGTCTCACTTTTCATGGATAGTGTAATTTTATTTTCTCCAGCAAGAGTTTCACTGAAAGTGACATGTTTCTGCTTTTTCATTCCTTGTTATTTATGTCTTTTCAAATTGCCAGGAAGTGTGATTTCTAAAGCATGGTCACTGACTAGGTTATTGTTGGTCCTAAAGTGGAAATTACTTTAGTGGAGCAGAAAGTCAGACTTTAAGATCTTATAGTTTCCACCTGTTAATTCGTTTTGATTCAAAAAGCATTCAGCAAATGCCAAATGATATGCTATATATAGTTCCAGGCCTTCACCTCAGTGTCAAAATCGTTTTACTGGTTTAGCAGAAGACTCAGAAGTTAGACACCGATGACTGACTTTACCCTTCACAATCACTGAAGCATGTTCACACTTACCATCACCTTCTTGGATAATCAGTTGGTGTATATTTTGCTTAATTATCAAAGATATAAATAAGCAACTAATTATTTTTAGGCAGTTGGTCAGATGAATGAAAAGAGATGAAGTCAAATGATTGTTCTGTCTTTTAGGATAACCTGCTAGCAATATTATTAACTTTTATCTGTGATTCAGTTTTGGGAACTCGAACATAGTAGGTTTGCAAAGGGTATGTCTTTGATTTTTCTGTTCTTAAATTAAATAAAAATCTAAGAAAGCTATGAGTGATGATACCTAAAGTATTTTTCTATTTTAAAAAATAAAATGATTGCAATATAGAGAAAGACTAGTATAGTTTAAAAAAGAAGAACATTGAAAGTGGAATATGACTATGTGATATGTTATGAACTGCTATTTCTGATACATGGAGTGTGCACATCAATTCAAACTGAAGGTTTAGCCTGTGAAGGTCCTGACCTGGTTAATGTTGAAAGTTTCATGACAATTCCAATTTCTGATTGATTCTTTCTTGTTTACTATTCTCCGTAGATTTGTTTTTAAATATACTTCACATTTTTCTCAACAAGAGAATGTAATCTGTGATGGTTTATTTTATGTGTCAACTCACCTGGGCCATGGGGTGCCCAGATATTTGGTTAACATCATTGTGAGTGTGTCTATGAAGGTGTTTCTGGGTGAGATGAATATTTGAATCAGTAGACTGAGAAAAACAGACTGCCTTCCTTAATGTGAGGGGGCTTTATTCTTCCAATCCATTGAAGGCTTGAACAGAACAAAAAGGCTGATCCTTCTGCAGGTGATGGGGATTTATTCCTGCCTGACGGCCTTTGAGCTGACACATTGGTCTTTTCTGGCTTTCAGACTTGGACTGGGGCTTTCACCCCCAGATCTCCCTGTTCTCTGGCCTTGTGACTGGGTTGTAGCTGTATCGTCAGCTCTGCTGGGTCTCAGCTTGTTCGCTGCAGATTGCAGACTCCTGAGCCCTCACAATTGTGTGAGCCAATTTCTTATAAAAAATCTCTATTTATCTATCTATCCATCTAGAAACAATAGATGTTATTATTAACAGATATCCAGTCCTGTGCTGCACGACGAAGCTCTAGTCCGTGAGGGACTGCATATACAACAGTAGTCGCATAAGATTACGATGGAGCTGGAAATTCCTATTGCCTAGTGACATCATAGCTGTCATAACATTATAGTGCAATTACTTTTTTAAATAAATTTAGTGCAGCCTAAGTGCACAGTGTTTATAAAGTCTACCACAGTGTACGGTAATGTCCTAGGCCCCCACATCCACTCACCATTTACTCACTGACTCACCCAGAGCAACTTCCAGTCCTGCAAGCTCTATTTGTGATAAATGCCTATACGGACGTACCATTTTTTATTTTTTATTTTTTATTTCTTATACCATATTTTACTGTACCTTTTCTATGTTTAGATATGTTTAGGTAAACAAACACTTACCATTGTGTTACAATTGCCAGTAGTATTCAGTACAGTAACATGCTATACAGGTTGGTAGTCTATGAGCAATAGGCTATACCATGTAGCCTAGGTGTGTGGGAGGCCACATCATCTCTGTGTGTATAAATACACTCTTTGATGCTCACACAAGGACAAAATTGCCTAACGATGCATTTCTTAGAATATATCCCCATTGTTAAGGGACCGAGGACTGTATATCTGTATCTATATATCTATTAATATCTGTCTATATATAAATATCTAAACTATCTATCTCCTATTATAGATATCTACATAGAGTTTAAAAAACTATTATTTCTATTTCTGTGGAGAACCCAGACGAATACATAATTGCTTTCTTTGGAATCTGTTCCTAAGTTGGTTAGTCAGGGTACAGTTGGGTAAATCCAAATCTCCCCACATCTGTAAGTACATCCCTCATCTCCAGGTTTCTCTTGGTGTAAAACAGTCAAATGGAAGAGAAGGGTTAAAGATGTGCATCTTCACAGGTAGTCCTAATCCCTCATCGGTGCTCCGATATACTTTCAGTTATGGCTATAACATTGCTGTTCACATGAAGAATATACACAGGTAGACATATTTTTACCTTTTCTTTTCTTTTTCTAAATTCCTTATGTAAGATGATATATAAACATCGGTAGAAGACAGGAACTGGTAATATACAGTTGATCGTCATTATCTGTGGATTAGTATTGTGAATTCATCTACTCACTATAATTTATTCATAACCCCCAAATCAATGCTGGGCCATTGGCAAACATGCATGGATATGCGAAGAGCATCAGAACACCTGAGTCCCTGAAAGCATGTGCACCCAGCTGCCGTCTAATAATGACACCCTCTGCCTTCTTGTTTTGCTCTCATATTATAAACAAGTATTTTCTTTTTGGTCTATTTAATGCCATGTTTTTTGCATTTTTGTGCTTTTCGTTGGTGATTTCGTTGTTTAAAATGGCCTCTAAGCATAGTTCTGAGGCGCTTTCTAGTGTTTCTGGTGCAGAAAGATTGGGATGTGCTTTGTGGAGAATGCAGGTGTGCTGGGTAAGTTTCACTCAGGTCTTAATTATAGTGCTGTTGGCCGTAAGTTCCATGTTACTGGATCAACAACATATATTAAATAAAGTGCCTTAAACAGATATACACATAAAGTAAAATTGTGTATTGGTCAGTTGATAAAAATGTGACCACAGGCTCGCAGGAACCTAACCCTGTGTTTCTCACAGGAGCGACGGTTCAGCAGTTGCTACTTCAGAATTTGTGGTGCCTTTATCAAACGTAAATACCATGAATAGCAAGAATCAACTGTGTGGTAGAGAGTAAGAAGAGAGACTTTGTTAATTTTTCTAGGCTCTTGTTGCACATCCTTAGGTTTATCTCGATTTAACTTCTAGGCTACAGTTTTTTCATCTGTTTAAAAAGAATGATATTAATAATTCCAGAGCCGCTATCTGAAAAATATTGTTTTAAAGATTAAATAAAGTAATATGTGTAAAATTGCTTTGCAAACTGAAATGCTGTAATAAGAGCAGTCAGCATAATTTGTTTAAGGGGGAGAAAACATGCTAGGGATTTTATAATTACTACTGCTTACTGTCATTTAATAAGAACATTCTATTCTTTCTTGATTTAATAAGGTGACAAATCACATGTTCAGCTGTTAAAACAGTTTACATATGTTAATAAAATTCAAATTTCATTTTAACTAGGAGCAGGATTTCTTTTTTCAACTATGTTTTCCAACTTATTAAAATATGTTACATTGTATAGGAGCAAACCTGAATATTAAAGAAGACTGTGGGCCTGCCTGTATTTGTATCTTTTGTTTTCTTGGGGCCAACTCTGCTTAATTTACTAACACATAAATCTTTTCTACTCTCAGTGCTGCAAAGTCAATTTAGCTGAGGGAGAATGAAGCTGAATTCTGTTCTGCCTCATGCATCACCAACAAATTGCTAGGCCGGTTAAGTTTTGATTGCAGAATATTTATTTTTGGTGACAGATGTTGCTGATGTAAGAACCTGGGCGATCACAGCTTGAATTAGCCTTGGGTTGAAGTTGAAAAAAAAAAACGGAATGGAAAGTCTTAATGGAAGTAAATATGCAACATCAAGATGACATTTTAGCATTATATTTTGGATGGCATTTGTATGGTGAATAGGGTAAGACTACATTTTCACGCAGGCAGTGACTTTGGGGCAGAATGGTGCACACAGCCTTTTATGAAATCACATTCTTAAGGTTGTAGTTAGGTAACGGAACTTAAGAGAGTTAAATTTGCTACACTCCAAGTACTTGTTTGGATCAAAGCAGGGTCTACAGTAGAGACTAGTGACTAGAAATCATGGTTTCTGAGAAGGACTGCTTTCTGTACCCCTGGCCTTACATCCATCAAAACACTTGTCACATCATATTATTAATATAATAGTTCTCTTTTCTTTCTCAGCTATCTACTGATGACAATGAGTATCTTTGCATGTAAAAGATTTTCGATAAAAATATGATAAATGTTGGATGAAAAAATCTGCATAGGACATAATTCCCCCAGCTCCACACTGATGCACACAGACTTTCACATGAGAGGAAAAGCATCCCACTGGGTCTCTTGTCTCCTTGGCAAGATCACACACAGTTCCATGTGTAGAGATTTTTGTGGCCCCCACATGAGTCACTGATGGGCTTGTGTCAAGGAGGTGTTAGAGAGAGGCCCCTGAGTAGACCGTGGCAATAATTCTTCCACTAGAACCCCACCTTCCCTCTTTGAAAATAGCCAAACGTTGCTGACCCAATGAGTCTTCCAGTCTTCCCTGAAGTTCTTGAACATGTGAAAAGATCACCAGAAATCTAGTTTCTTAGTCATTGCAATGGTGGAAAAAAGGAATGATTCCTATGAAGGAAAGTAGTGGACGAAAAAAAATTGTGATTAAGTTAGCCTGATTGTTTTACCTGTCACAACAACAGTGCATTAGCTTTTTATGTACAAAAAGAAAGATTCAGTTTTCACATGCTCGTGTTTGGCTATCAATAAAAAATTCAGTCTTTATTGTTTGAGATATTTTGGAAGAAAGAATGATTGGAATTAGGCAGTAGACCATATGTTAATTTTACAAAGTATATTGTTAATAGTCATTCATTCTTGTCCATTTCATGACTATCTGACAGGTAGCTTTGCCAATGTCTTTTTTTGTTCTTTCTTGTTAGAGGGCATTCACCCATTTGTTCCTGGAAATCCAAGTAAATGATTAATAAATCATGAGCAAAAAGCACAATGAATTATTGCTGCATCAAAAACAATTTTCTACTTTGTACAGTTTTTTTTTCAATAGATACAATACTTTCTGTCTGCTGAGATGTGGGGTAATTTTCTTGAGAATTTTGGAAGTGAATTTTTAAACATAGGGAATGAACACACACACACACATGTTCACACTCAGAGAGGGAAGTCCTGAGTGCAGATACTAGTCATGATGGTGAAACCTGACTTTCGTGTTAACCAGGTGGGGAAGTGACAGCTGTCACGCTCCTTGGTGATTGCTCGGACTCTAGGTCATTTCAGGCAGGTGATTCACTGAGTTGATACAATGCCGCCTGTCTAAACGAATGGCTAAGTACCAAATGTCTGACAACTCCACATCTCTCTCACTTCCTTCAGAGTGTGAAGGGAGAGGAATAATGTGTAATTTAGTAACGTGAAAAGCCGACACAGAGCCGTCGGATGTTTCAGCGCAGCCTCCTTTCCACAGGAAGCCCAGTGTTGAGTTGGTTCTAACTGACCCCACGAGGTTACTGATTTCATGTTGCCAGACAGGTGCCTTCAACTCAGTAAGGCAGGCTCTTCCTATGCAGGTAGAATGGCAACTCCTAATGTCCAGCTATAATTACTGTTGGACCAAATATTTTATACATTTCTTGTTTCCTATTGTGAGGTGTAACTGATATAGATCCAAAGCCAAGAGTCATTTCCTGAGGCTTGATTAAAAGCCAGAATTTGGACTTACAAATAATCCCATCTTCATATGTCTGTGGTTCTCTGATAATTTTTGTAATGTCAGTACAGATCACTGTGCACTGAATGAATCACATCTATTTATGAAAGGTGCAGCCAATAGCCACTCTTTAACTGAATTGAGCTACTATGGCAGAGCTCTGGGAAAGTGTAGTTCTTGCATATTTAAATGAACAGACAAGCCAATGATAAATATTGTATTACGTTTGTGAACGAAAATAAAATCTTAAGTCCCCCCCACCACCAGCTGATTGAATGGACCCCGTCTTGGCCAAGGGGATACCCTAAAACCTAGTTACTGGCCAGGAGGAGGGAAGTCAGACATGCCTCATCATGCCCCCTCCCTTCTTGGAGACAGCCTTTGTAACCCATTAACAGGCCTAAGGCTATGCAAGACAGACCTGCAGATCCTCAATTTGCATAACAAATATATCTCAGGTGGCTTGTCTCTGATTAACAGACTTCCTTATCTTAAAACTTTCCAAGCGTTTAGACAAAATTTCATTTCTTTAACCAATTATAAGTCAAAGAGTCTTTAAACCCACTTATAACCTGTAATCCTCCCTCCCCTTTTGAGATGTCCCACCTTTTCAGACCAAACGAATGTAGCCTTCCATGTATTGATTTATGACTTTACCTGTAACCCCTGTCTCCCTGCAATGTATAAAACCAAACTGCAACCCAGCCACAGCAAGTCTACTTGCTCAAGGCTTCTTGGGTGTGGCTCCGGGCCATGGTCCTCAAATTTGGCTGAGAATAAACCTCTTTAAATTATTTTACAGAGTTTGGCTTCTTTTCTGTTGACACGTTAATATGCATAATTTAGTTTGCTATTTTCAACTGGAAAGAAGTCTCTTCACTACGTAAAATACATTTGCTAACTCTGTGTGTGCATGCATGCGTGTGCATGTGTGTTGCATGTATGCATGTGCATGTGTGCACACGCGCTCACACCTGCCCCCACACATGCACACGCTGCACAGGGCACCGCCTGTTAGCCTATTTAGCTTCTCTTGTCTGCCCATTCACTTGTAAAAGCTGCTAATTCATCAATAGAAAGTGGATGCAATTTACATGCCAAATGAGTTAGAGGCAAGGAAGCGGTTGATTGCAGACATCGAGTAACTTATTAGCTTTGTTTAACATAGCTTTATTCCACATAGCTTTGTTCCCTAATGGATTTCATTTCCAAGGTTCATTCTTCATTGTATTGACAATTGAGAAGAAAATTAAGGAAAAGTGGATGGCTGTTAAACATGTGCTATAAGAGCAATAGCAGGTGGGTATTGAAGAAGATATGTCAGACAAATGCCAGGTAGTTAAGGTGCAAGTTTAAGTGTCATCTGGTTTCTATCAAAGGAACAGAAATGTCAAACATTTCACTTTTTTTTTTTCTGGATTTCCATTTCATCTCTTCTCCCTTGCTCTGAGAGAGTGAATTTAACTTAGAGTGCTTGCTTTAGCTAACTATTAATAGAAATTTAGGGAAATCAGAATAAATCTTTGAAAACTGGTTTCCAGTTTTCAAATTAGCCATGAATCCTTGTTAGGGAAATAATTAAAAACAAAATCTCCTCCTAACCCAGAAAAACTCTGCACAAAGGTAGCAGAAAAAGAAACAACTTTATTATTGAATAAATATTAAACCAGAATGTGGTAAGCATCCTGGGGAATCCACTAAGTGATTACAGAGAGGAGAAGAATCTCACTCTTTCATACAGCAAAGCAGATACAGACCGTTAATACGTGTTCTCAAGATGAATAATAATTAGCCCTCACCCTCACGTGGCAGGACCTGACAGCACCATTTATAACACACAGTTGGGGCCGGGCGCGGTGGCTCACGCCTGTAATCCTAGCACTCTGGGAGGCTGAGGCGGGCGGATTGTTTGAGCTCAGGAGTTCGAAACCATCCTGAGCAAGAGCGAGACCCCGTCTCTACTAAAAATAGAAAGAAACTAATTGGACAACTAAAAATATATAGAAAAAATTAGCCGGGCATGGTGGCACATGCCTGTAGTCCCAGCTACTCGGGAGGCTGAGGTAGGAGGATCGCTTGAGCCCAGGAGTTTGAGATTGCTGTGAGCTAGGATGACACCACGGCACTCTAGCCCGGGCAACACAGTGAGACTCTGTCTCAAAAAAAAAAAAAAACACACACACACACAGTTTATCCTACAGTGATGTGGCAATTGGGATGACCATATGTATTAACAAATTAATTTTATCTGAAGGAAAAAGAAACTTCTCATATATTTATGGCAAGAGACAGCTTTGCACCTTGGAGCAAGGTCCCCACCAAACCTGGGCTCCTGTCCTTCCATGGAAGGTGGGAGGTCGGGGTGCTGTCTCCCGTTGATGATTAAATTTCAAAGTCATGGTTCCCATGTCCTTGAGAAAGACATTTCTGGGTCCTAAAGCTGCCAAGAAGGTTACTTAGCTTTGAAAAAGATTTACATGTATTTCATAGAGACGGAGAATTTACAATGACAAGTTTTCCAAAGTACTTGCTCTGAGACATAAACTGAAATCCCGGTTTCACCACTGCGTAGACGAGTTACCTTGAAGAAACTGTTAATCTTTATTAAGTAAAACAATGCACACTGCAACTTTCTGACCTATTTTTAAAAATTGACGTTCTGGAAGGATAATTTATGGATAATAAAATGCACTCATTTTAAGCATAGTTTAGTCTTTATGGCAAACGTGTATGTCTATGTAACCACCACCACGATCGGCACTTATATTACCACAAAAGATTCTCTCGGGCCATCTGCAGTCAATCCTCATCTCGAGCCCTGTCACAGACAAACCCAAGTATTTGCTTTCTGTCTCTACAAATTTATCTTGCCTTTTCTAGTTTTCTTTTTTTTTTTTTTTTTTTTTGAGACAGAGTCTCTCTCGCCTCGGGCGAGTGCCGTGGCGTCAGCCTAGCTCACAGCAACCTCAAACTCCTGGGCTCAAGCAATCCTACTGTCTCAGCCTCCCGAGTAGCTGT